>OZ007501.1:41272216-41789426 GCA_963931805.1 Microdon myrmicae | reverse complement strand
TCAGCTGGTGGTAACCGGCTGCGCCAAAATTGTTACGTAAATTAACACAACAATTTAATATTAATGTATATAATGTTAATATAATTAATATTGTTAAATTATTATAGTAAGGCAAGTGAAAGGGACTTAGTTGGTTACTCTTGACTTTGTTGAGCGTCCGTTGTCCGGACGCTATAGTTATTTACTGATGTCAGCTGTTGTTTGTGCTGCGACTGGGTGCAGGGGGCATTGAGTGGCTGCTCCCCTGTTCAGTTTCGGTTATTTGATTGTGAGTTGCTCCCTTTATTGTTGTATGTTTTACGTCCGGCATATGTATTCGTTTTTTTCGAATCTCTAATTGTTTATTATTTTATTCTCCTTGATATTTATTTTATATATCTATTGTCAGCGTAGATTTACGTCGAAATTCAAATTTATATTTATTTGTGCCGTTTACGTTTTTTTTTTATTATTCGGCGCCAACGCCAGTTTTTATTATTTTTTCTACCAAGTAGAATTTGCATAAAGTATTTTATGCAAATTAACTACTTGGCGAGTTGTTCTCCGTTTAGAGGTAAAGAGGGGAAACTAACGAAAGGGGATTAGTGGATGTTGGGGGGACCTGGACTCAAGGCCGGTCCGTAACAGTATCAATCGCCTGGTGGCACGCGTTTCTGATTTTAACAAAATTCGTTCTGTTAACATCGGTGGGATTGGAGCGCCATTGTTTAAAAACTCGTATCTTTTCCCGCTGTAATCAGCTCGCATTTTTTATCAAAGCATATATAATATACATATCCATCCCCAGAAAAATAATCTCTGATACCGACTCCGCGCAAGCGTTAACATCGGAGTTTCCGAAGCACACCTCTGACCATGGAAAGGATGCGAAGAAATCTTGCAAATCGTCCCATACTTCCATACATGGCGAAGCTGTCTAGGCCGATTATTTGCTTGATATGCAAGTGCTTGCGCGTCAGATACCAAGCAGTGATCTAAGTTTCCCAGTGGCGCAGAAACCTCTACGGTATAAATCCTCGGTTCGGATGTCAAAAAAAGATCTCCAGGGTGTTCGCATAATCGCCTCGGGCATCCGGCACTCGCGTTGGCTCCCCCACGAGTTGAGTCAAGTTATGGCTTAGAGCAAACATCTCCGCCAGCTTCCCAGCCTCGTCGGTTCTGTTAGAGTGTAACAACCAGCCGGAATTGTGCAAGAAAAACAATTTCAGAAGCTGGGTGGTTGATCTGTATCCGATCAATCCGATCGTCATTCGGGGAGCGGTAAAGACAACAAAGAATTTAACAGAACTCCCCAGCACGACCCTCAACCATATGATGTCCATATTATTGGGTTCCAACGCCTCCATCCTCTGGCAAGCCAGATTGGAACGCGCGAAGACGCAGACTCCGCCCTTAACACGGAATCCCGAATGTGAGTCGTATGCTGAGCAACAAAGATATGTCGAATCAGCTGACGAATCGACCTGGGTCTCAGTTAGGGGCAAGGATATCAGGTTTCGTTGTTTGCAAATATTGGTGGACGGCGTTTACATCATGCGTCTACAAATGTCAAAAGTAGTTTTGTCGCCCGGAGCACAATTTTTTTACGGGATAAAAGAAGAATATATTAGACGGCTTCGCCTTTCTTGCGAACTATCGATCACCAAGCCACAAGCTGTGGTCTGATGTATTTTTTTAAAGTTTTCATTCCTTTTTAATTTGCAATAATTTTTTTTACTTCTTTTATGATTCAGTGTTAGTTGATACAAAGTGTGTGATAAGGGTCTTAATACTAGGTTTTTCAAACTCTATAGAGTTTTTCGTTTCCCGGAGAAAATTTTTTCATAGAAAAGAAAGATATTGTGACGCATATGACAATCCGTACTAGAATATTCTAGAGAGTCCGAAACAGAGTACTAGAATACTCTATAAAGTAATGGAAAAGTGAAGACTAGGAACAGTAGAACATTCAAGGCAATGGAACGAACGGAAACGAAACGCTGAAACAGTATAAATACGCCGCACACAGAGCATAGTGATGAGTAAGAAGTAGAACGTGAAACAAGCGATAAGTCTCAAGCGAGAAGTAAGCAGTAATTACGGAAGCGATAATAAAGAAAACGTTAAGTGTACGGTAAAAAGTTACGATTGTTATTACGGACTAATAAAATGTCACATTAATTCAGAATCGATTTAACGGCTCTTATTTATTTACAAATAATTAATCCAGCGAACCCTAAGCTCGCTACAATTGGTGTCAGAAGTGGGATTAATTATTGTTTAAGTGAATAAGTGTGTGAAAGTGTATTGTGACGATGGCCGATCGACATTCGGAGACGAGTTCGCAACCGTTGGACATTTCGGAGATGTTCAGGATTATGATGGCAAAATTGGACGCGCAAGCTATCGATATTAACTCAAAATTGGACGCGCGAGCTGCAAAATTGGATGCGCGAACTGCTAAATTGGATGCGTGGGCTGCAGACGTTAATTCAAAATTGGATGCGCAAGCTGCAAAATTGGATGCGCGAGCTGTAAAATTAGACGCACGAGCTGCAGAGGTTAATGCAAAATTGGATGCCCAAAGGCAGTGTATGAAAGAATTCTGGGACTCGGAAGCGGAAGAGGCTGAGGATGAGGAGGAATTGGAGCCACATGAAATGAAGAAACTCAGGAAGAGCAAAGCTATGGCCGACAGCAGTGAAGAAGAGGAGGAAAATGACGATGATGTGTTACGTGAAGAACTGAAGGATTTCATCGGTGATAACCCGATTGAAGAGGACGGCAGTGATGATGAAGACACTGATGCTTCAGGCCGTTCCCTGAAACGGATTTACAATGATGATGACGAGTTGGACGACCGACTGGAAGACGACGACTGTGACCTTATTGAAGAAAATCTTGGGTTGAAAGTCGAAGGCAGAAAGCTTTCCAAGCGTCTGCGTCGTACACAGGGCGAAGAAAGTGATGGAGAGGAAGACGACGACTGTGATCTTATTGAAGAGAATCTTGGTTTGAGAGTCGAAGGCAGAAAGCGTTCCAAGTGTCTGCGTCGTACACAGGATAAGGAAAGTGATGGAGAGGAAACGCACGTCGATGAAGGTTCTGCACGTGAGGCTATAGACGAACAGCTATTCGACGACGAAGACGATGTTGAACGCCGCTCTGAACGTAGTCACAGGGAAACTGAGCCGGCAAAACATTTCAATGATGAATTGGAAAGGGGTTACTTTACTGATTTGGACAATGAAATCCGTAAAACAGATATTCCTGAGCGAATGCAATTGCGCGAAGTTCCGGTTACGCCTGTTCCAGAGGAACCCAATGAACTACAAGATGAAGCTGAATGGATTTACAAACATGCGTTTTGTAAATCAACTGTTTCCGACCAAGAAAGATCAACGGATGTTGGAGGTCGAGACCGCTATTGTAATCCACCACATACGGGGGGAAAGATCAAGCAAGCCCTAGATTGTAGGCGTAATCAACAGCTATAGGTGCCGTTCATTACGTTCTATAGAGAAGAACACGTGAAACCAGAATTAACGTGCGACGATCTATGGAAAGTCTATTACTACGACGCACGCTGGTGTTTACTGTCAGCTCTAAAGAACAAACCGCTCCAGTTATTTGAAAAGATGCGGAACTACCAGTTGGATACGGTTATGAAATCGACAGATGCTCCAATACCAGATGATATGCGTGTAATTAAAGATGAAGATCTAGATCACTTACGTGATGCGCAAACTCCAGAAGAGCTTAAGGGTGTGTACATGGATTTTCTCTTATACTGTTCGCATGAGATCCCTAAAATGCAAGAGGAATTCCGTCGTCAGGAAAAGAAAGAATGGCGGCAGGCTAGAGCTGACGCGAAAAGGAGAGCAGTAGAAAAATTGGATGAAGGTCAAGAACTTCCACCGCCGAACGCCAAGATGAAAGTGGTGCATCGCGACCGACTGGCGGCTTTTGTTGGCCCGGGAGGCCAGTGAACTTAGTTCGGGACGAACTAATGTAGGCGGAGGGTAGTGTGACGCATATGACAATCCGTACTAGAATATTCTAGAGAGTCCGAAACAGAGTACTAGAATATTCTATAAAGTAATGGAAAACTGAAGACTAGGAACAGTAGAACATTCAAGGCAATGGAACGGACGGAAACGAAACGCTGAAACAGTATAAATACGCCGCACACAGAGCATAGTGATGAGTAAGAAGTAGAACGTGAAACAAGCGATAAGTCTCAAGCGAGAAGTAAGCAGTAATTACGGAAGCGATAATAAAGAAAACGTTAAGTGTACGGTAAAAAGTTACGATTGTTATTACGGACTAATAAAATGTCACATTAATTCAGAATCGATTTAACGGCTCTTATTTATTTACAAATAATTAATCCAGCGAACCCTAAGCTCGCTACAATATATTTATAGTAATATAACCAATGTAAATTTTCTAAATTTGTATAGCAATATAACGTAATTAAGTACAATTAAGCCATTCTTCCATCGCAGTTCTTATAATTTAGTGATCGTTTACCCACTTATTTTAAGATTCCAATAGAAACCAATTTTAGATTCCAATAGAAACCAATAACATTTGGCAAAGCAGTTACCAACGATATATGCAAGAGTAAGTGTCTATAGAGACCAGACGAATCTAAGCTTCATCGAAAGAGATTTATAATATCAACATTAAGCATTTCGAAATCGAGTTAAGAGCGTGGAATATGTATCTACAGTAGTAACATTTACCAACGTTGGTTAGGGATTTGCAATGATTCTCCTGTTCTCTTCGCGATATTTCAGTAAAAGCCAGTCGTACTGCCAGTTGGAGGAATGTGAAGAAAAAATGTGGCTAACAAGTTGTGCTCCATTCTCTCCAACTAGAAGCGCAACAACGACTAAAATCCCAACAACAAGGTCTGCGATGACGCTGACGGCGACAACGACAACGACGGTGGCGGCGACGGTAACGACGAAGACTACAACGATGGTGGCGAAGGCGGCAGAAATAAGATACTTGTCCATATATTTCAGAGATGCTGCCAAGGAAAGCAAAAGCGCAAGACAAGTTAGATTAGTTTTTTCAGTCATTTCTGGAAATTCATCGGATGCACTTCTGGGGGAGATTATAAATCACTACCGACTATACCATCAACCGACGTGTAGCGACGTACATTATCAATAACTCTGGGTTATAATTTGTTTTGTAGTATCTTGCGAAATCCTATCGGACGGATCGAATTGGATTGAATTGGATTGATATGTGTATAGAGATACAATCGATTATTGGTTACATTACGTGATACGCATATTTGAATCTCGCCTTAACTAGTGTCAAGTTAATATTGTTGTTTACCATGTAAATACCTGATGTTAAGTACACCACCACCAGCAGCAGAAGCACCACCAGAAGCAGACCAGAATATAGGAAATCATTTGTATATCTGGCCGATATAATAAACCGATCGGTGTACGATCCGTTCGTTTCTTTCCATTTGATCGATCAATTGATCGATGTCGCACAACCGCCGAGAGTTATCGTAAATATCTAAAACGCAGCGAATATATCTATTAAATATTAAATACATACAATAAATACATAAATTATCAACGGTTACAAACATACAAATAGTCACAATGGAATTTTAGGAATCTGTGATTTTTGTTTCCTTAATCAGTCACTAGTTGAAAGAATCTCTTTATTTTATTCTACTTTTTTTTTTAAATAAATAAATTCGTTTTTTTTTGTTTGTTTTTGTTTTTAATTTAATACAATTGTTTTGTGCGTAGAGTGCGGAGCCGAGTGATTCAAGAAGAAGAGAAAATCGAAATACGACGATACGATAATATAAGATGCGGTCGTGGAGTTTAAAAATATCGCCACAGTACAAGCGCGGTTACATTACGTTTAAACCTTGCTTCATATATTTTATTACAATTGTAATTATCATATTTGTTAATACATCAATACTATTAGCTAGTCAGTCGGGCATTTATGTCGACAATGGAGTGGATCAGACAATTATGCACCGTGTTTTAGACGACACTGATCGAGTGGATGTAGAATACGAGATATTAGAATTTCTTGGATTACCCGAGAGACCACGAAGGAGACATAGTCATTTATCGCTGCGGTAAGTTCAAACCTCAGACACATTGTCTGGCCAAAACCTTTACATACTCTATAGCCTTATCTATACGCCATCATGCGCCTAGATGAGACCCACTTGTGGTTTTCTTGTATAAATCCCTCAACGTTTTTTTCAATTCATTTTTGTTATTTGCATTTTTTTGTCTCTTTTCTTAATTTTTTTTTGCTTTCTTAGTTTCTCATAATGCGGGATTATTGATATTCAAAAACCGCTTCTCGATTTAATCTTGATAAACCCGTTTTTATTCAAATAGTATGAGATCGAAGCAGAAAGGTACGAAATCACTCCGCACGCGGCTCCACTTAGTCTACGAAATAATTGATTCAAATAGGTAAAAAGAAATTACAAATGGATTTTGTTCAAGTGTCAGGCGACTCCTTAAGTACGACTTCTTCGCATCAGCATTGAGGTATTCAGGTATCGTTTGTTGGTGGTGGACAATGAATTTACTTTATATTCAATACTTGGTGAAACTAAGGTGCGCCTTACAAGGTGCGCATAACACGTGGTGGTAAGAGCTGAGCGTGACAGGCATCTCGGTTTAAGGTCAGACCGGAGCGCCTACTGATGGTAGTCGTCATAATGAGGTTTGTCAATAACAGCCACTGGAATCTTGGTTTCAAATACCTCGTGGCCTTCTTTTGATGGTATGAGATATTGTTTGTATTAACAATCTACAAAATCCAATTTGAAACTTAAAATTTTCAGCATGTTCTGACGCATAGCTGGGTTGTGTGCTGTTAGAGACTCAAAGTCTGCTGTTGTTTTGACACGTCATTTACAAAAGAATGATCTATACAACGTTAATTTTTGTGTAAAGTCCAAAGCGTCGATTGGGGCAACGTTTTGAGGCAGAGTGTTATACTTCAAATACGATAGTCTTACATTGAACGGATGCCTGATGGAAAACCAAGCCATCTCCTCCACTGATAAGGAGGCTAATAACTCTTTAATACTGATTTACTCAATTGTTCTGTTATTTCTTTGTTTGTTTCTTCATTTGGATATTCATAAATCTACAGTAGTTGTGAAGAAGGTGATTCAAAGCCATGCACGCAATGATTACAGCCAAAAGCCCTGACATATAATACCATGGCCGTGTTCATGCGAGGATATCCCAATTGGCTACATAAATTGGGATTATTACGCTAATGCTTGACACTGGTTATTTTTTCAAATATCGAAGAGGTCGCGTATAGTCCTGGTTTACTGTACGATGTTTGTTTTGCTGTACTCACAGCGCGGTCACCAATTATGGTGTTATGCGAAGGTAGTGAAGAAAGTTCGAGGCACTTTTGTAGCGTTTCCGCCAAACCCTACGGTCTACTTACCTGAAAAACCCCCATAACTACTACCCAACTCCCTTAAGTTTGCTAATGCAACGGTATTAGTACCTGTAAATGCTTCACGCATTATATAGATCACCATCTGTAATCATAAAATCCCTATAAAGAAAACTTACCTTCATGCATCCCTTCGCATACAATTTTCCGTAAGATTTCTTTGTTTGCTTATTTGGTATTCTGAACCAATTCGGTACCAGACAAATTCCAGTAAACAAAATAATTCGGATTGCATACAATGTAACCGTCATGACAGGGACCATAAATATCGCGCCGTCTATTTTCCCAGCCGCGTCATATACCTTTTCATACACATTGCCTGGCAACCTTTTTTTGTTTGTCTTACCAACAAACAACCCAAGCAGCTGCATATAATTAGCGCAATAGACGCTGAAACCAAATTCTCCAGCATGTCCTAATGCAAATATGAACCCGGTTTCTATTGCAGCCAGAGATGCCATAATCATCCAATTTGCTTTTAGCACCTTTTTCTCCTAACGTCGAAAATAGCGACGAGGCATCGTATAAACATGACCCTCATTAAAGAGCGAACCATTTGGTCGCCTTTTCTTTTGTCCTTGCCGCCTGCCTGTTTCGTTGTTCCACTGCACGTGTGAATAGCATTGATCTCAACGATCCCACACATACCACCATGACCTTTATTACAAGATCTGGTTTCCTATACCACCAAGAGAGACTTTACGTTTCCCTGGTGGTAGGTAAAAAACGATATCCTTATTGGAGAGGATATCGTTTGAGTCGTAATTCAACCAGCAAGGCGGTCGGGTCGCCTGCCATCCACCGTGCCGGCAGCGGTACGGCGGGTTATCTATTAGTCGTTTTTCCTCCGCGGTTGTGAGCTTGAAGTTTGTGAAGTCTCGAATAAAACAAAATTATAGTGTACACTGACTCGAAATTTCCAGAACGCATGACATATATGTTTGTAAAATGTTAAAGCGACATAATTAGAATACAATACAGTTAAAATACATCCAATAAAATAAAAGAACATTAACTTTTCCTTCAGTGTTTTTGTGTGGCGTAGGTTTTGTTTTGTTTCGTTCTTTCGGTTCGGTGATTTGCGCGGCGAACAATACATGATGGAGGAGGAAGTAGAACGGAGTACCCATGCAGGTACATTACTTCCTCTCCACACTTTCTCTAGCAAGGGTTACAACCAGAGCACCGAGTGTATGTGAGGATATCTAAACTTGCCACATAAAGCGTAATTGCCGCCCTAATGCTCGGTGCAGATGATTTTTTCGATTCTCTTTTGGTATTCTCTTGGATGCACGTATTCTGTTGGAATTACCACTAAACTTTTTGCTAGAATTTAAAAGGAATAAAAGAGGACATTTATAATTAACGCACTATTCATTTATCGCTTCTTAATATCGGGTTTTCCAATAGGGACTTGACAACTTTTTTTCCAGAGCCCAATCGGAGAACGTACGTCGCTTCAAATGGTCCATTGGCTTCAATTCTTGAGTCAGCTTGAGCTCGTATGGGTGTAACCCAAAATCCTTACGCAAAATTCGCTATAAAATGGTCTGGGCGATGCCCAATTCTTGAGAACGCCGTGGAATTGACTGATTTGGATCGTTTGCTACGGACGCCTGAACGGCAGCAATATTTTCGACACTTCGACCAACCCGTTGTCTCACTGGCACGGCAACATCACACAACGAATATGTAGACTCAAATTTTTGCACTAAACTTGTTATTGCCCGTCTACTAGGGCGAGAATTACGACCGAAAAATGGAGTTAACGCTCTTAAAGTTGCTGTCACCGACTCAAGAGACGCCGACCTATAGCGCTGTGTCAGCGCCCCGAGATGCCATATTAAATAATTGCTGTAGTTCTTTCTAAATAGTTACAGGTTATAATGCTGCCAAAACATTCGCGCGGGGACGGAGTTTCATAGTTTTCCCGTTCTGTTACTGAACTTTTTGATACCGCGCTGTACGTGCTGCTAGGAGATGAATCAAGCATTTGTGATATCCGTAAGAGTGTCTTGTGGGGCGCAAATAAACCGAATTCCGCGGGATAATACCACGGATCACGGATTGCATGCTTTCGTTGGATTTAACGGCCTAGCCGTTCATCATTAGCTGTGGAACTGACAGTTAATTTTTTCTTGTGAACGTTGTAGTATTGGGTTGTACCACATGAAATGTCCGATTTAATAGTAAAAATTTAAAAGTCTATATTATTCTTCTTTACATTTTTATTCAATCAAAATAGTGTCCGTTGGCATCTATGACATTCTTCCAACGTGATCATTATCATCATCATCATCGGCGCTACAACCGGGATCAGGTCTTGGCCTTATTTAACAAATCTCTCCACCGCTCCCGATTTCGAGCCGATGTCATCCAGTTTGGCACTTCCAGGCTCTGGGCGTCCTGGTCTACGCCATCCCTCCATCGCAGACAAGGTCTGCCGCGCTGTCTCGTTCCATACATCCTGCCACAAAGGACTTTCCGGGCAGGCTCCTCTTCGTTCATTCGAGCTAGGTGTCCCGCCCACCGGAGTCTACCGAGCTTGATTTTTCTTACAATATTAGCTCCAAGGTAGATCGCGTACAACTCATGGTTGTAGCGTCTCCGGAATCGTCCTTCCTCACCTACGCGGCTCCAACAATTCTCCTTAAGACCTTCCTCTCGAACGCGGCTAAGAGTTCAGAGTGCCTTTTATTGAGCACCCAGGTCTCGGATCCATACATGAGTAGTGGTAAGACCATGGTCTTGTACCATAGTAGCTTGGATGTTCTGGATAAATGTCGGGATTTAAAGAGCCTTGCTAGACCATACTAGGCTTTGTTAGATTTGATCAGCCGTTCGCGTATTTCTTCTTCCATATTGTTATCCGCTGATACTGACCCAAGGTAGTTAATGGATTGCACTACTTCAAATTCGTGCTCCACTACCCTGATAGTTTGACCAACGTTAGGTCTTCTCTTCGCAGAAGTTGCCACCGTGTCGATCTGCGTGAAGGAGCCCTGTACAGCCATTTCGGTTCTACCGATGATGTGGATGTCATCTGCGTAGGCAAGTATCTGGCTGGATTTGGTGATAATAGTCCCTCTAGTTGTAACGCCAGAGTCACGGATTGCTTTCTCTAACGCCAGGTTGAAGAGGAGGCATGCCAGACCGTCCCCTTGTCATAGTCTGTTAAAGATGTTTAATGATTTGGAGAGCAATCTCGCAATTTTACTTGACTAGTTACGTTGATCATGGTCAACCTACAAAGTCGTATCAATTTGTTTGGAATGCCGAACTCTCTCATGGCATTATATAGTTCTACGCTGGTTATGCTGTCGTGTGCGGCCTTAAAGTCTATAAACAGATGATATAATGGAATCTTAAATTCCTGACATTTTTCCATCGCCTGCCTAAGGGTGAATATCTGATCACTCGATGAATTGCATGGGATGAAGCCACACCGATATTGACCAATGATGGCTCTAGCGCATGGGGCTATCCGATCTTGTAGGATAGTGGAGAGTATCTTATAGGCGGTACTCAGCAATGTTATACCCCTATAGTTGCTGCACAATGAGATATCTCCCGTCTTATGTATGGAGCAAATTATACAACGACGCCAATCTTCCGGCATCTCTCCTTGCTCCCATACCTGCACCACGATCTCATGAATTACGTGATGTAACACTGTCCCTCCTTGTTTGATCAGCTAAGCTGGTATGCCGTCAGCTCCGGGCCTTTTTTTGATTTGAGCTATCTTATGGTTTTTAATGTTTCCTCAATGCTTGGTGGTGGCAGCATTTGGTCTTGATCTTGCATTGGTGGAGCTTTCAATTCTTCTGTGAGCTGACCATTTAGCAATTCATTGAAGTGCACTTCCTATCCCTCCAGAATGCCTTCAGGATCGGTGATCAGATTACCCTCTTTGTCCTTGCAGTAAGTGCAGCGTGGTGTGTACCGGGTCATACTGCGGATTATTTGGTAGAACTTATGCGCCTGGTGCGTCCCTCGCTCTCTACTTTTCTCTATTTCACAGACAAGGTGTTTTTTTTCCAGGCACTTTTCTTTTGTCTGTGAAGCCTTTTTTCAGATCTTCTGAGCTGTTTGTATTTCTCCTCGCGCACCCGCGTCCTATGAGACTGCTGCATTGACCGGTATGCAGCATTCTTACGTTCAGTCGCTAGTTTGCACTCATCATCAAACCAGGCGTTCCGATCTCTACGACTACTGCCTAATATGGAGTTGGCAGTACTAATGACAGTATTCTTAAGGTGTGTCCATTTCTCTTCTACGCCCGGCATTCTGGCCCCAGGATTTACCTTCCCTCCGTCGAGCTCTATGAGGGCGAGTCTTAACGCATGACCAAAGTTGTTACTGGTATTCTCATTGCGTAAGGCAGCCGTGTTGATCCGAACCTGATCGGCGGATGCAATACGTCTCCGTAATGCAATTCGCGCTCGGAAAACTGTACCAACAAGACAGTGATCCGAGTCGACGCTTATGTTTTTAAACTTGCCTCGCACGCCTTTCATTTATTGCATTAAAGCTGATGATGGCAGGCTACAGTTTTTGGCTGACTAGAAAGCCTATCCCCAGCACATGGTGTTTTGCATGACAGCTGTAATAAATGTCATACTCGTTTCTTTGAATAACACCACTCCCCGTCCATCTTATTTCTTGTAATGCTGTTATGTCAGCCTTATATTCGGACAGGGCATCGGCTAGCTGCTGTGCAGCTCGAGCTCAGTATGGTGAGCGGACGTTCCATGTAAAAATTCTTAAATCGTTTAGCCCTATTCGTTTCCGTGGTCGTCGTCGTGTATCCGGTCCATATCCGAGGCTTGTTCAATTTGCCATAATAATTCATTTTTACGGGCCTGGTATTAGCCTTGCACCAACTTTTCTCAGGATGTCGCTGCATGCATTGGTTCTCTACTTGGCGGGTGCCAAAGTAGCTATCCAGGAGTGTCACGTGGAGACTGCATGTCAACTTGGATTGAACATGGACATGGATCGTTCTGGGCTTCAACGGGTTGAAAGTAATCAGTAACTTTGCCGTGTGTTCGCACCCATCCCCCCGTAAGAAAATATGGTGCTGATAAAAAAGTTAGGAAGGAGGAAGAGATTATATTCAAACGAAGTTCGAGTGCTCGCTTTTTTTATATCTCTGTCAAGAGACGCCGCCCTATAGCGCTGTGCCAGCGCCCCGAGATGCCATATTAAATAATTGCTGCAGTTCTTCTTGCTCCCAAAACACTCGCGCGGGGACGGAGTTTCATAGTTTTCCCGTTCTGTTACTGAACGTTTTGATACCGCGCTGTACGTGCTGCCAGGAGATGAATCAAACATTTGTGGAATCCGTAAGACTGTCTTGTGGAGCGTAAATAAACCGAATTCCGCGGGATAATACCACGGATCTCCGAGAAACAGTCCCCGTGATTATGTCTGTAAAATAGACAAAGGTCCGCTACGTGTCTTCGATGTGATAGCGGCCTCAATTCCGATGTCAGGGCTGCTTTCTTTATCGGACGGATCGCCCGTGTTGCAAGCAAGTAGGTCGAGTATATGGTTAGGAGCAGATCTCCAAATACGGGAACAATATTCGAGGATTGAGATTTGTACAGGAGAAGAAGTTGGGTGAGGGTGAAATATTTCTTGGTACACTAGCCGAAAGCCTTAGTTGCTAGAGCTACTAGATTTAAGTTACTATGCAATTTACTTACATTGTAATGAATAATAAATAAAAAAAATATATATATTGGTACTAAAAGATAGCTCAATTTTCTTGAGGCGGACCTGTCGATATGCACTACATTTTTATGTCACGATGCATTCCCATAGATCATGACACAACTTCATCCTTTCGTTGGATTTAACGGTCTAGCTGTTTATCATTAGCTGTGGAACTGACAGTTAATTTTTTCTTGTGAACGTTGTGATATTGGGCTGTACCACATGACATGTCCGATTTTATACTAAAAATTAAAATTTTTATTCAATCAAAATAGGATCCACTGGCATCTATGATATTCTGCTAACGCGATAAAATATCAAATATTCCTTTTTCGTAGAAGTGCTGACTTTTTGAGGCAATGGAATCTTCAAAAGCTTTTATGACCTCTGTTCAGTTCCGGAAAACATTCTGCCGGCAAAATGAATCCAGATTGCGGAAAAGATGGTAGTCCTTCTTCTAGAAGTTTCTGTTTGCATGAACGAAATCAAGCTGTTACCGTTAGTTTTCGCTTTTGCGATTATATTTATTTACTCTATGTACATGGGGATGATTCAGGGTTCATAATGTTAAGCAAAAACTATTGCAGCTGCTTATGTATTTAGGATAACGATTTTTGGAAATCGTTTAGGGAAATGTGATGAATGGTTGGGTTAGGTACTATGTATTATTATATAAGGAATCGTTTGAATTAATTTGGTATGTGTATGTTATATGAGACTCCTCGATATTATAGTGGTTGGTATACCCGCTTGTCACGCGAGAGACCGGGGTTCGATTCCCCGTCGGGGAGCCTCTGGCGCAAGACTAATGACCTTGCCCGGAAAAAACAAATCATTATGGAAAATTTAACAAGCCTCAGGACTTGCTAAATAAGGCAAAGACCGGTTCCCGGTTGTAGTGCTAATGATGATGATGTATGTTATATGAAGATATGGAATTTTGTACATTATTGTTAGGTAAAGATAAAATATATTTATAATATAGGAAATGTGTATGTTATATAGGAATATGGAACTTTGTATATAATTATAACAGAAATGGGTTTTGATTAATATGTGTTTCTTATATGGGAAATGTTGTATGTTATATGAGGACATGGATCTTTGCATATTGTTATTAATTAACGATGAAGTTATTAAGTTCTGATGAAATATGTTTATAATATAAATGGTTTTGATTTATATGTAGATAAATCTAATATAGGAAATATATATATAATATGGGAAATGGGTATATTGGGATTGTGGGAAGATGGTAGGGTTCCCGGAGCACTACACTTGCATCCAAACACTGCCTTTTACGGATATCATACACTATTTTTACACTTTTCATCACAGGTGACTATCCGGCGCGAAAACGGTTCAGTTTGATTTCTTAATCCAAGCGATGCGCAGATTTCCAGACGCCGTCGTTTTTGGGCCTCGTTCATTTCATGGGGCACCCACTTATCGAATTTCTTTACCTTTCCTATAAGAAAAAGGTGTCGACTTATTGTCATTGGGGGTACTCTCATGCTTTGGGCAATCTTCCGCACCGATTTCGTTGGGTCCGCATCCACAGTTGCTCTTAAAACATCGTCGTCAACTTATGTTTCCGGCTTCCCATGTGGTTCATTTTCGAGGCTAAATCTCCCGAACGGAACTTGTGGGGCTTTTCAGGGCCCGAAGAGCCATACATCATTCGATCCCCACTATTCCAGGCGAACCGACTCACCATTATATCCTCACTATGATGGATCGCTGCACGCGATGGCCAGAGGCGACACCTCTCCGGGCAGTTACTGCCGAATCAGTCGCCAAGGCCTTTTATTCAACTTGGGTCACACGCTTCGGTGTACCAAGCACCATAACTTCGGACCGAGGTCCACAATTTGAGGCGACAATTTTTAGGCAGCTAACAAATCTTCTCGGCTGCCAAAGAAGTCGTACCACCGCCTACCACCCGCAATCAAATGGGATGATAGAGCGCTGGCACAGATCTCTTAAAGCCTCACTCATGTGTCATAATGACACACAATGGTTTGATGCCCTACCAACCGTCCTCCTCGGCCTGAGGACAAGTATTAAGGAGGACCTGGGTGCTTCGGCAGCAGAGCTTACCTACGGTACCAACCTCCTTCTTCCAGGAGAACTTTTCCTGAATGGCGAAACACCGCGTGACCAACTTCGTGAATTGGGACATCTCCGTGACCTGCTACGTAAGGTTATGGCAACCCCTGTAACCAGGCACGGCTCCAAAAAACTTTTCGTCCACCCTGAACTGCACAGCTGCACGCACGTCTTTGTCAGGGTGGATAAGGTCAAAAAACCTCTTGACCCACCGTATGATGGCCCATTCAAAGTCTTCCGCCGCATCAGTGACCGCGTCTTCGAGGTCGACATCAGAGGCAAGCGATCCACGGTCAGCGTCGAAAGACTTAAGCCCTGTTTTCTGGAAGCTTCCGCTCCAGAACCACTCCCATCTGCTGACACCACTCCTACTCCACCAACACAACCTCCCCGTACTCGCGCTCAAGCGCGCGCCCATAACCAACTAACCACCTCCTAACCTGCCTTACCTGTTTCGTGACTACGTCACTGGGGAGGGAGTGAAGTGGGGCTTTTCAGGGCCCGAAGAGCCATACATCATTCGATCCCCACTATTCCAGGCGAACCGACTCACCTCTAAGACGAACTTCAGCAAGGTTGCGTAACCTTGCTACGGCATTTACCCCCAGCCAAATCGCTGGAATTAATACAGTTACCCAATCGGATAACTGTTATGCATATCCGTTAGGCAGCTTACCTATTCTGTGGGGGGTTTTCCTTCCAAACCCCTTTTTTTCCATCACCATCCCTGAAAAACATTAAGTCCACGGCAAAGCTTAGCACTTAGCCGTGGCATCGAAAATTTATCCTCGGGCAGGCATTGATTTCTAAAAAAAAAAACATTAAGTCCACGGCAAAACTTATCACTTAGCCGTGGCATCGAACATTTTTCCTCGGGCAGGCATCGATTCCTAAAAAAAACATTAAGTCCACGGCAAAGATTATCACATTGCCGTGGCATTTGAAATCCCATCCTTAGGCATACATTCTACCCAGGGCATCTCGTTTCCATAGCCTTATGCTATGGAAACAACATCAACAAAGAGTTCCTTGTTGACTCGTTTTCTTGTTTGCCCATGGCACTCCTTGCATGCGGCTATTAGGTCCCATTGGTTTGCCACCGCCGACAAGGTTTCGGCTGAGGCAAACCAAACATTTCCCTAATTACCAGCAATAGCTGGTTTCCTATTATCGGTCCCCACCGATCAGGGACCGCAAACAAGCAACGAATTGGATGCAGCCAGCAAGTGTTTACTTTCAACATCTGGCAATGGCTGCACCCTATATTCGTTGCAATATCTAAACATCGCATTGGCACCACAGAATGCTATGCATACACAATTCCCTAATAACGGCCGCCACCCGTCGGCGGACCAAAGGAAATTCACATCGTCAACCGAAATGTTGATTTATGGCCTCCCATAGGATGACCAGATCTTCGGTTCGTGTCTTTTTCACCCCAGATGTTCATTGTTTGCATTCGTGGAAGATGCAGTAGCGATGTTGGCATCCACCCACGGTCGCCGGACGATCGTATGCGAGGCATACACACATATGCATAATGTATGCCTATTCCCCGGTCCAATCACGATTAACTACCTCGAGTTAATCGTGTAGCTCCTCCCCTTTTGCAGTTTCCCTTTAGGTGTCCCTTTTCTTATTGTGAGCGTCAAATAGCAGTCAGATTTTATCCGCCCAGGTAGAGAGACGTGTCGCGATCGTTGCGTGTCGGAGTGTCGTAACTTCTTAATGTTAAAGTTTAGACTAACTTACAATCAATCACCAAGAACAGTGTCGTAAATACTTAATGTTAAAGTTTCAAGTAACTTACATGTCAATCACCAAGAACAGTGTCGTAAATACTTAATGTTAAAGTTTCAAGTAACTTACATGTCAATCACCAAGAACAGTGTCGTAAATACTTAATGTTGAAGTTTCAAATAACTTACATGTCAATCACCAAGAACAGTGTCGTAAATACTTAATGTTAAAGTTTCAAGTAACCTACATGTCAATCACCGAGAACAGTGTCGTAAATTCTTAATGTTAAAGTTTAGACTAACTTACATGCCAGTAACCAAGAACAGTAGCGCGTAAATTTAAAAACCACAACTAAGTTACACATCAGTGTCCAGAGCAGTTTGGTGTAAACGAGTAATATCGACACTTGATCAGTAAGCTGATTCAACAATAAGTACAAATGTAAATTAGGTTCTTCAACGTTAATTGAAAATAAAGTTTTACCAGGCCACCCAACAACCAGTGTGTTTTTATTTCATCCTTATTATCGTGGAGAACAGTGTTTGACAGAACAATTTCCTGCGTAACATCGGTGGTGTTTTTGGTTGAACCCGCATCCTTGCCGATGCTAATAAAAATACCCACAAACTTTCCAAACCAACGTCGTATAGTGTGTTCGTTTATCGCTACATCTTCAAATGCGTCATGTTTTTCATTGTGAATGACGCATTATGTGCCATTTTAAATTCATAAAGGAAGAGGGTTCGAATTTGAACTACCGGCAGCATGGTAAACAATTCCTAGAAAAAAAAACGGTACTTGTAACAAACCTTAAAATTCTCTTTACTTTATAAAAAGAAAGAAAATGTAATGTTCTGGCACTTGGCGAAAGGTTAATAACCTTGACCGGAAAAACAAATTATTGGGGACAATTTAACAAGTCTCGGATAAGGAGCGGATACCGGTGGAGAGACTTGCTAAATAAGGCCAAGGCTGGATCCCGGCTGTAGTGCCGAAGATGATGATGAATGTTCTGGCGCAGACGTTCACTCGAAAACTTCTTATTTCCGACTGAGCGAAATTCGGACATTCCATGTGGTACATCCCAATAGATGGGCAAGTAGAAACTCGGCCGTGAGCTTGGTTGCATTAAAAACATATTTGAACGCATCTAATTTGCTCACCATTTTGGATACATGAAGATTAGTCAATTCTATTTTTATGGCTAAGTTTCAGCCATTTATAAGTTGCCAATCTGTGTGTATCAGTTGGATGTCGTTAAGCAACATTTACGCCATTCCATTTTATTCTGTTTTCAAATGAAAGAAATGGTGCTATGGAATTGATTAATTCGACTTTGGGTGAACATTCCATGAGTCATTCAACACTAAAAAAGTGGTTTGAAAGATTTCGTGAAGGAAATTTTAGTCTAGAGTACGACAACGTGCAGGTGCAGTAAAAAATTTGACGAAGAAGAACTTCAAGAGGGAAGCTCTTCATCTAGTCGCAGAGTTGTTGGGAAAGTCAGTATGAATTGCTTAGTAACGCTCTATATCAGACGCGATCAAAAGCTTTGGAGATATCCAATTGCGACTTTCCCTGATTCTTCATGTTTTTCAATTGCAGGTGTCCAGATGTCAGTTGTAGGGGTCAAAAGGTCTTCCTAGGATCGCCTGCTATGGAATCCTTCTTGACGATCATTCAGAAGTCCGTAGGATTCCAAGTATCTAATAAAATCGGCGTTGATCACCTTTTCCATCACCTTAGATAACATAGACAGTAATGGTATACCCCGTTTATTTTGCGGGTGATCCTTGCCCCTTCCCTGGGCTCGGTTGGATTCTATTTTCCAACAGATAGGATGCTGCCCGTCATTAACGGAGGAAAAGAGGATAAAGCGAAACTATTGCTGACAGTCTTTGTCATTAACCTGAAGGAACGCTAACCACTTGGATACCCAAGCAGTTTGTTGGTCACTTTGTTATTGTGAACCTACTTCGCGGTATCAATCGCCTGGTTGCATGACTTTCTGATTCTCACAATATTCGTTCTGTTGACCACCGCGGGATTTGAACGCCATTGGTTAAATACTCTATTTTTTGTGGCTGTAATCTGTTCGCCCGTAAAATAAATTATTATGGAAAATTTAACATGCCTAGAGACCGGATCCCGGTTGTGGTGCCGATGATGATGATAATCTGTTCGCGCTTTTTATTAAACTAAGGTTTATTGGATGAATTTCTTTTGATGGAATGTGCAGCATGAATCTCCACACCGCCAAGAATAATTTATGTGACCGACTCCACGCAGATGCTAACATCGGGGTTTCTAAAGCTGACTCCTGACCGCGGAAAGATGCGAGGAAATCTCGCAAATCTTCCTAGTTTGCGGTCCCGCTTTTCCATACTTAGCTGTGTCACTTAGGTTGATTACTCGTTTAAAATGTAAGTGATTGCACAACCGATATCTAACAGAGTTCTGACTTTCCTCAATGTGCAGTCGTCTCCACAGTATAAATGCTTGGCTCGGATGACAAAAATAGATATAGATTTATTATTATTATTTATTGGCCTGCAGGAACCCGGAAGTTCATGACCTCACCGACTCGGCTTCGCCATCGTTCCCTGTCCTGGGCACTCTCCTTCCACGCTTCACCACCGGATCCGATCTCCTCAAGGTCAAACCTAACATTGTCCTCCCATCTCCGTCGCGGCCGTCCTACCGGTCTCTTTCCCGTTGGTCTACCGTCAAGAATTCTATGCACGGTCCTATCGTTCCCCATTCGAGCCACGTGTCCGGCCCATCTTAATCTTCTCGACTTGATTACTCTCACTATTGTAGGTTTGCGATATAGCTCTTCCAATTCGTGGTTATGGAGTTTCCTCCATTGTCCTGCCTCCTCGTCATATTTACCTCCAAAGATGCTCCTCAAAACTTTATTCTCGAATACGCGGAATTTGTTTTCCTCCCGTTTTGTGAGAGCCCATGTTTCGCATCCATATAGAACAATCGGCATGATTATGGTTCTATAGACACGGAGCTTTATGTTACGTGATAGCAGTCTGGATTTCAGCAGTTTACTGACAGCGTGCCAACTAGCGTTGCCGGAATGCAGTCTCTTGTTAATTTCCTTTGACATTTCGTTACTGGCCGTCAGTATCGTTCCAAGATATTTAAATTCTTTAACTTTTTCAAATATCATACCTCTGACGTTTATATGTGTTCTCTGAGGTACACCTGCTCTCGCCGTAATCATGTATTTTGTTTTGTCTTCATTTATTTCTAGGCCCACCTCTTCTGCCGCTTGCATGATGATTTCACAGTTTTTACTTACAGTTTCTAGATTATCGCCCAGAACGGCGATGTCATCCGCATATGCGAGCACTTGTGTGACCCCGTTCAGGGATGCTCCGGCCATGTTGTCGTCTTGTACCTTTCTGATGACATACTCGAGCACAAGGTTAAAAAGACATGGTGATAGACCATCTCCCTGCTTTATTCCGTCCCGGATTTCAAATGGTTCTGAGAGGTGGTTTTCTATTCTAACTCGCCCTTTGTTTTCGTTCATGCAAATTTGAGTGAGGGCGGCATATTTTTTTGGGACTCCCAGCTCAACTAGAATATGGTAGAGTCTCTGCCTCGCGACTGAGTCGTAGGCTTTTTTGAAGTCAACGAACAGTTGGTGAACCGTCTCTCCGTATTCCCACTTCTTTTCCAGAAAAATATATATAGATATTACTATTTATTGGCCTGTAGGAGCCCGGAAGTTCATGACCTCACCGACTCGACTCCGCCATCGTTTCCTGTCCTGTGCACTCTCCTTCCACGCTTGACCCTCTGATCCGATCTCCTCAAGGTCAAACCTAACATTGTCCTCCCATCTCCGTCGGGACCGTCGTTCCGGTCTCTTTACCGTTGGTCTACCGACAAGAATTCTACACACGGTCCTATCGTTGCCCATTCGCGCCACATGTCTGGCCCATCTTAATATTCGCGACTTGATTACTCTCACTATTGTAGGTTGAGGTATAGCTTCTTCCAATCTTCTGGCTCCAGTGGTCGTCCGGAGCTTGGCCGGGGGTTCCTCCTCCAATGAAAGGATGCCGTGGTCTCCTGTTCTGAAGGCCGTTATTGGTCGTTATTGATGGAACTGGCCGTGTAATTTAGATTGGAGTTGTAAGGTCGCAACCCACGTTCAGTGACCACGTGATGGCTGGTGATTGGTCTCACTCCATTGAGACCAGTGGTGATAACGATTGCTAGGTCTATTGCCGCCCGTCCGAAGTTAGCGGCCGGCGGGATGCGGCCGTTGGTGTGTGAGGCCGCCGCGTTTAGTTGGTTGTGTCGTTGTGATTATTTGATATAACGCCAATCCCCCTTAAAGAACACACGAATATACTTATATTCCGAATATCTCATTAATCCTAAGTATTCCTAGCCAAAACTTTGTTAGTTGACTAAGGTCTTCATATGATCTTAATATTCAGGGCTCCATGAGCTCCCCACAAATATTAACATTTCACACCAAGTGATGAATTTGGAGTGAGTACCAATAACGGTCGGTAGTCGCCGTAGATCGGGTTCCAGCGAATATTTTCAGTTGGCTCCAGTCACTCTAGGAAGTTCATGTCGACGATAGTTTTACGGACAGTGTTCAGATGTGTTCGCGAATTTATTTTCCGCGAATTCAAACCTCGATGTCGGTCCTTTGGAGCCACCTGTGGTGGCGCCGGTGCGGCCTTCCATGCGGGATGTGAGGCATACTATTCAACGCATTCTACGTGAACTGGTCTGTAGGAAGGCAACAGGCCCGGACGTAATACCAGTAATAGTCCTTAAGAACTGTGCTCCAGAACTATCGCCGGTTCTTGGCAGACATTTCCTGTCTGCTGGAAAATCGCTCAAGTTCAGACAATCTCAAAGACGAGAAAAAAGTGTCTCCCACAAAATTACCGTCCGATAGCATTACTGAGTTAATTAAGCATTTGGAGGGCAATGAACTTCTGATGGATCGTCAATACGGATTCCGTGGCAGGTGGTCCATGGAAGCCTTTTTGACACTTATAACCGATATATGGACATCTGCGATTGAGGGGCATGATGAGTCAAGGGCGGTCTCATTGGATATCTCCAAGACTTTTGACCGCGTCTGGCACGGGGCATTGCTGAGCAAACTTCGTTCATATGGACTTTCCTAGCATCTTTGCGACTGGACGAAGAGTTTCCTCGAGAATCAATCGATCCGGCTTGTTGTAGATGGCGAGTTTCCGGATCTATATCCTTTTAATTCCGGGGTGCCTCAAGATTCCATTTTTGCTCCATCCTTGCTTTTGCTTCACATACATGATTTGTCAACGGGTAACAGAGTGCTCGGTTTAAACCAAATCGACTCTCCGAATCGGGAAATCGGAAAGTGGGGAAATGCCAATCTCGTCGACTTCACTGCAACGAAGACACAGTATACAATATTCAAAAGGAAAAATCCGAGTGTTCGGATCTGTGTCCTGTTAATTCGGGGGTGCCCCAACGTTCTATTTTGGCTCTAACCTTGTTTATGCTTCACATAAATGATTTGTTGGAGACAACGGATAACAAGGTGTTCAGTTTTGCGGATGATAGTACCCTTGTTTCCTCCTTTCCGAGTGTTCGACTGATTGGTGCATCTGCGTCGCATCAGCTGAGATGCAGACAGATTGACTCTCTGAATCAATATATAGATAGGGTTCTGCAGTGGGGAAGGGCCAATCTAGTCGACTTCAATGCAGCGAAGACACAATATACAACATTCACAAAGAAAAGTGGATCATCGGTTCCACAACTGATGATGAATGGCCGGGCCCTCGGGGCTGGGGAAAGTTTGAAATTGCTCGGCGTCACGGTCTGTGGGAATGTATCAAGGCATAAACAAGTGTCGAGTATCGCCAAATCAGACTCAGGAAAACTGAGCTATCTTTTTAGAGCCAAGAAATATTTTACTCCGGCCCAACTTCTTCTCCTATATAAATCCCAAATTAGACCCGCGCTCGAATATTGCTCTCATGTTTGGAACTCGGCTCCTAAACATACCCTCGACCTACTTGAGAGCATACAGAGACGAACGATCCGTCTGATCGGGGACTCGGCGCTGACGTCGGGACTACAGTCGCTATCACATCGCAGGCGCGTAGCCTACCTCTGTCTGTTTTACAGATATTATCACGGGTACTGTTCTTCGGAGATTCGAGATATTGGTCCACACAATTCGATTTATATGCACCCCACAAGACAAACCGATGGATCGCACCAGTTTGTGGTTCATCTCCCGAAATTATAATTATTAATTATGTAACAGTCTTAAGATATTTCTAAGTATGTACTTTTTTTTAGCGACTGCAATTTAAGCTCTCCGAAAATACCCATCCTCGAAGGGAGTTTCAAAGAAGCTGGGTTTTGATCAAGTGTTTACGAGCCGTTAAGACGAAAAACTCAATTCATTGAAATAATCGTATGGCTTTATAGGGCATAAATAAACCGAGTTCTTTTGATTAATTCGATGGTTCAGTGTGGAACAGTGTGGCGATCGCGTTTCTCGCTAGTAGAGAATTTTTAATTTTCAAAACGTTGCATTTCTGTACATAGCAAGGCTTTGCAAAATTTTCAACGGGCAACCCATTTAACTTGATTAATTCTCTTCCTTTCTTTTTCCCCTCGTTGTTAAGTATTACTCGAGAGGGAGAGATTTTCTGTGTCAACTGAGTTTGGGAAAACCGTCAAGAAAAGAGTGCTTGTATTACAGAACGTATTTTTTTCGCAATCTTGAAAAATTGTTCGTGTGAATTAATAAATAGTTTTATATTTATAACATTTTGAGAGAATACATTTGTTTTATTAATTTATGTTATGAGGGAATAAAATTGCTAAAATAATCTGTAAAACGGACAGATGCCACGCGCCATTGATGATTATGTAGTCGTTAATCATCTTTCACAACAAGTTCTTGAATTATTGATTCATTTGATATCTACATCGTTGTGGATTTTCTGGTTTGTTATATATAGATAAGCGTTGGTTATTACAACCAGGAATTTGTTTTGGCTTCACCACGATTAGATTGCTTTGCACAGCTTCAGATATGGAATCCGTACAAACAGATAGGTTTGGTGATAGTTTGGTGAACCAATCTCGTACAATACAGGTTTAATTGAGAATGGTACCCAATTAACCAATCGATTTTTTAATTTAATCTGCTCAGTTCTTTTTTTTATGTGATGTTTCCAGTTTGGTCCGTTGTCTAGATGTATCCTAAATTATTTTGCGGAATCTGCTTATGGAACCGGAATTCCGTTGAGATAAGTGTGGTCATTGCTACTTGTTGTGTGGAATGCAAATGCGACATGATTAGATTTCGTCATATTGAGCTTAATATTCCAGACGGTAGTGCATTGATGGACATTATTTCTTGCATGCTACAAATGTTTTGGTTATTGTAAGTTGCATATCTGCATTTGCCCTTGTGCTTGTACCATCAGTGAAAATAAAAGAAATACAAAGAAGATGTATTGACTGGAAAGAGTATATCCCCATCAATGATACTCTGAATCTTCTACCTGATAAACCTGACACAAACAATAGTTTATCGGTTGAAGCTTACTATTCCTCCGTGGTATACTCTTTCGAAAGCTTGTAATATGTCAAGGAATATTGCCAAGCAAGTACGAGGGTTGCCTCTTATGTTTCGGGATTTGGAAACCCTAGTGTTGCAATCCGGCAATTGACAGCTCTGTCGTAAAGTTGGACATTTTTGAGGTTATACGCACTCAGAACTTTTTGACATACGAGCGCTATTTGTGTTGTTTACAGTAACTTAAAAGATTCATCTCGGCCCAAAAATGGAATTAAATCGTCAACATTTTCGTGCGATTATTTTTTACAACTTTCGGCGTGGATTAACTCAGCAACAGTGCATGGATGAACTTAATTCAATTTTTGGCGATGAAGCTCCATCAAGGACCAGTGTTTATCGATGGTATGGTGAATTCAATCGTGGTCGTAGTTCACTCCAAGATGAATTTCGTGAAGGTCGTCCAAAATCAGTTGTTGTTCCGAAAACCATTGATGCTGTGCGCGAACTGATATTGGAAGATCGTCATGTGACCTATCGTGAGATTGAGACAACCTTAGGCGTTAGTGGGACCAGCATACATTCAATATTGCATAAACATTTGACTGTCAAAAAAATTTGTTCGCGTTGGATCCCTCACAATTTGTCAATCGCCCAAAAAAAGGCTCGTGTCAATTGGTCGAAAGAAATGCTCAAAAAATACGGTCGCGGTGCTTCGAAACACGTCTATAACATCGTGACAGGTGGTCAATCGTGGATTTACGCGTATGAGCCCGAAAGTAAACAGCAGTCGACTGTCTGGGTGTTTCAAGATGAGCCAAATCCAACAAAAGTAGTTCGCGCACGAAGCACTTCCAAGCATATAATCGCCTGTTTTTTCGGAAAAACTGGACATGTCGCAACCGTACCACTAGAACAACACAGAACAGTCAATTCTGAGTGGTACACAACCATTTGTTTGCCAGTTGTCTTCCAAGAAATCAGGAAAACCAACCGCCGAAGACAGATCACTCTTCACCACGACAATGCGAGCTCTCACACATCGGCTGCGACAACTGCATTTTTGAGCACCCAAAACATCGATTTGATGGGTCATCCGCCGTATAGTCCTGACTTGGCACCGAATGACTTCTTTTTATTCCCGTACGTAAAAAACAAACTGAGAGGTCAACGTTTTTCGACACCTGAAGAAGCGGTTGCTGCATTCAGAATGCATGTGTTGGAGATACCTCAATCAGAGTGGCAAAAGTGCTTCGACAATTGGTTCAAACACATGCAAAAGTGTATAGATGTTCATGGGGAATATTTTGAAAAACAATAAAGTGATTTTCGATGATCAATATTTGTTTTTGTTCTCTAATCCCGAAATATAAAAGGCAACCCTCGTATTTGTTTCCTTCAAATGCTTTTCAATCTCGGCTGTTATTTTATGAGTTCGGTCAATTGTCCTGACGTAAATTGAAAATCATTAATATTGGCGCGAAGTTTTAGTCTCTTTAGTAATAGTTTTTTTAAACAGTTTGGATATAATGGCGACAGTAATAGAAGTTCCACTTTAACCAAAGCAATCCATTGCATCTTGCAAAATTGCCCTGTCGGCGGAAAAGTTCGTAGGTTAATGTATGTTCAACAAGCGTTGAACATACCTTCCACGAACAGTGGTTCTTATTTTGTTGTGGGCCTGGCGTCAGGAACAGTGATGTCTCTTGACGTGCACTTTGGTTGGGCAGGGGCGACACGTGTTTGGGTTTCGCCGACCGATGAATGTAGTTGGGGAATCTCCAGATGCGGTCACAAACACGAGACTGGATGTGCCAAAGCAATGGCGTCGCAATAATGCTGCTTGAAACTAATTGAATTATTACAAAGGAAAAAGTGAACCGAATACCTCGATTGTAGCAGCAACTCTCCTTAAATAATCCACAGTCAAAAAGAAGAAATAACACGGCTTGGATTGGTATTGTGACGCATATGACAATCAGTACTAGAATATTCTAGAGAGTGCGAAACAGAGTACTAGAATATTCTATAAAGTAATGGAAAACTGGAGACTAGGAACAGTAGAACATTCAAGGCAATGGAACGGACGGAAACGAAACGCTGAAACAGTATAAATACGCCGCACACAGAGCATAGTGAGGGGTATGAAGTAGAAAGTAATAAGTCTCGAGTGAGAAGCAAGCGATAAGTAAGAAGTAAAATACGCGATAAGTACGGAGGCATAAGTCAAGAAATCGCTGTGTACGGTAAAAGTAACGGTTGTGGTTAACGGACTAATAAAGTGTTATATTAATTCAAAATCGATTTAACGGCTCTTATTTATTCAAAATAATTAATCCAGCGAACCCTAAGCTCGCTACAGTAGGTTAACTATTTCATATTATTTATTGGATTCTTTAGATTGTACCGGATTGGTTTGAAGCGAACTGGGTCGCCTGAATGCTTACGAAGAATCACGATGTCAGAAATGACAGCAGACGATTTACACAAAGTTTGTTTACTTTGTCACCTTGACAACCAGAAATATAATAATGTCAGCTAGTCGCTGACATTGTTGCGTTCACTGCGAATTCGCTGGCTGCATCCAGTGAATCCGCAACATTCCACCCGCCTTCGGCAATCATTGGCGAACCCTTTTCTTTCAGGGGACGGAGGCCCAGGGCCGTGGTATTGTGGTGATGTGGAGGTTTGGATAGAGCCGTCCGCTCTGAATCGGTTGTCTACGAATTTAATGGAACTGGCCATGTGATCTGGGTTGAAGTTGTAAGGTCGCAACGCACGATCAGTGACCACGTGATGGCTGGTGATTGGTCTGACTCCATTGAGACCAGTGGGGATGACGAGTGCTGCGTCTATTGGCGCCCGTCCGAAGTTAGCGGCCGGCGGGACGGGGCCGTTGGCGTGTGAGGTTTAGTTGGTTGTGTCGGTTTCCATGGCACTGTCCGCAGGTCCTGGCGAACTGGCAGGCGCGGACCAAGTGCTTCCCGGGCTCATTCGCATACTGCATCTGGTGCTTCACTGCGATGCGCGCTGGTTGATTGGGACTCTGTCGGTCCCTGTATACTGGGGAGGGCCGCCCGCCAAGCGGGGCATTACTCTCTTGGTGCGTGCATACGTGGTTCTTGTTCGGTGCGCATTGTTCCGGGTGGACCAGTTCCTCTGGGTTTGAGTTGTAAATTCGCAACCCACGAGGAGCGGCCATGTGTTCCTGCGTTGGTCCGAACATTGGGACATGGGCTGATTTGATTTGTGGGCAGGCGGCACTCTGGCCGGTGGCCTGCTGGTCCATACTCACTGGGAGTGTGTGCGGTTCTCGTCTATGTGCTGTCGGACTGAGGACTGCTGATGTCACAGGGGACTGTCGTTGGGCATCATTGCCTTGGTCGGCGTCGTTTGCCTTAATGGGGGAGACTGGGTCGAGCGCGAATTGAGCCTCGAGCAGTCTCGGGAGTTGGGCACCATTGCCTTGGTCGGCATCGTTTGCCTTGATGGGGGAGACTAGGTCGAGCGCGAACGAAATCTCGGGCAGTCTCGGGAGTTGGGTATCATTGCCTTGGTCGGCGTCGCTTGCCTTAATGGGGGAGACTGAGTCGAGCGCGAACGAAGCCTCCAGCAGTCTCGGTAGGTGGTCAACAGTACCTTGCTCGACGGGTTTCTCTGCAGCAGGCTCTTTTCCTTGGCTGGGTGCCTCAGAACTGTTGGCATCCGTCGTCGCTGGTGCTGGTGCCTTCTCACTGAAATCAGCCTTCTGGTGTGGTGTCGCTTTAGCGGTGATGTATGCTGCTGCAGTTGTCACTTCTTTCACTGCCTTTGGATCGGGTTTCTTCTTGGCCGTTCCTCTTCTGGCTGTCTGACTTTCGACAGCACTTGCCTTGGCTAGACTTTCGGTGTTTGTCGTCACATCTTGGTTTGTCAGATGGCTTGTGGGTTCCGGGGGCATCATCCGTGGTGGTAGTCTGGGTGGGTGGCCAGAGGGCATACGCATGCCATGTGTGGAAGGAGTTCTCCGCCACCATGAAGGTTGTGCCATCAATGGCGGCAAACGACTTGATGGTTGAATGACGATGTCCGTCGCAGTCTTGGATGCGGTCGGACGGTCGGCGGCGAGGGCGTTCCTTGCCTCAATAAACTTTGTGACCTCGTCCAGATATATCTCCTCGGCCTGATTGATGAATCCGTCCACAAAGTAGCGGTGGCCGCTGGTCATCTCTGGAGTGGCCAGGAGTTTTATCTCCTCGTGCTTCAGTCGGATGTCCCATGTGATCTGGAGATCGTGTTGGCGTATGTCCACCACGAACAACGTTGGCGGACCTCTCTTTTCCAGATTGAGGAATGCACCCGACATCCGTTCCTGGGCGGCAAACTGGGCGCTGATGAGTTGTTCCGCCAATGTAGCTGTCATGTTTGACTTCGCTGACATTGCTCTGCGCTCTGGGCTTTGAGCTAACTGTTATCACGAAGTAGATAACGTTGGGTCTTCGCGTCTGGACTCTGGTGTCCCGCGACCTTGACGTTGGACGGCCCTTGGGCGGGGCCCTTGAATATGCCGTGTACTTGGCGGCGGATCCTTATGTCTGGATCTGGAGGTGCACCGCGAACTGGGCTGTGGTAGCCGATACCTAACTGCAGGGGGCAGCTTCTGTGTGCGCCACGAATTTGGTGGCGGTAATTTATTGGAAATTGAAAATTCTCTTGTAGCGGTCCCGCCAAACCCTACGGTCCTCTTACCTAAAAACCCCCATAATTACTACCCAACGTCCTTAAGTTCGCTAATGCAACGGTATTAGTACCTGTAAATGCTTCACGCATTATATAGATCACCATCTATAATCTTATAATCCCTATAAAGAAAACTTACCTTTTCATGCATCCCTTCGCATACAATTTTCCGTAAGATTTCTTTGTTTGCTTATTTGGTATTCTAAACCAATTCGGTACCAGACAAATTCCTGAAAAGAAAAACCCTCGGTTCACATGTAACCATTCCAGCCAGAGATAATTATCATGGCGTCGCCTATTCCTACCTTCATTCATGTATTCGATAAATTTCTTTATGTATACATTGGCTGGCGACGTTTTTCTCCCAGCAATTAAATTCCCTGAGTCGCACAATGTGCAACCCAAAGCAAATACGCATTTCGCGTCCCTTGGCATCAATTGAAATCCAAGCATAATCAATGCAAATGGGTATTCAATACGTACCCTTTGTAGCGATGCCATAAACACCATTTCCCAGTAACCTCGCTAAAACCAATTAGCACATTTTCACATCGGATCATCGTCTCTTTGTTTAACCGCACGTGTTCCAACAAAGATTCCATTGGCATCCGACGATTTCGGTTTTATTTGCTTTACCGAAATCGTATCCTAGGAATGCACTCTATGTCTTTCTTTGTTCTAGGCACACATATCACCATGATCACGGTGAACGAGTGAGCTCTGAACGAGCAAAATATCGTTGAGTCGAATTTCATCCGCTGGCCGCCATGGTCATGCTAACTCCCGCACTCCGGTGGACGCGTACATACCGGAATATACCTTGCAGTCAGTGTCGTATTATAAGAGTAGTTGTTTGGGAAATAATTAAAACCAACGTGTGTTGTGATTTCGGTGAAGCTGCAACTATTATTATGTTTAAAAGGAACGAACGAACTAAATTAAATAAACAGTGCTTCTGAACGTTAGAAATAACATACCTGTGTGTCGGTGTTTTATTTCACGCGGCCGGCATCTGCGTGTCTTGATGCATTTCGTACTTAATCCTGGACAATTCGGTTAGGCGGAACATTGTTGGACAGTGGAATGAATGATGGAGGGGGAAGGGAACGGAGTACCCATGCAGGTACATACTTCCTCCACACACTCTTACCTGAGAACCTGGCCGGTTGTAAGCAGATGCACTGGCCAGCTCGTTGATGCGCCACTAAGCTGGCGGCTGTAGGTCCTTAGGCTGGACGGGGCTGCTGGTCTGAGCAGCGGTAGTTGTAGCTGTCGTTGGGGCAGCTGGTTAATGCGCCTGTAATTTGGCGGCTTTAGATCCTTAGGCTGGACGGGGGCTGCGTTCTGAGCAGCGGTTAATGCGCCACTAATCCGGCGGCTTCAAGTCCTTAAAGTGGACGGGGGCTGCATTCGGAGCATCGGTAATTGTAGCTGTCGTGTTAATTATGATAAGGGCTTGTGGGGGTTCCATCAAACCCCACGGCCCACTTACCTGAAAAACTTCCCATATCCGCAACTCAACTCCCATTAACTACCGCCAATGCGATTGCATTGGCACCTGAAAATATTTCCTTCTCCAAGGACATTAATGCATACAAGCATTATATAGAATCCCTAAAAAGAATTGCGTCTACAAGGGCATTCATATATTACAAAGCATCTCTGCATTAGCGCCCCAAAAACCGAATTTCCAATTAGTGTAGATATTCACACTATAATTCGATCCATCCGTCGCCATAGATGCCATGCATAATTGACGCAGATGGTATACACAACCGTCATTGTGTACCCATCTAAATTGCTTTCCGAAGACTTGCAACAATGGATTCAATTGCAAGCACTTCACCAGGAAACATTGCTTTGTTTGAATTTTCAAACAATCACCGACGCCAAGTTTCGCCGTCAAATCGGATGCAATAGCATAAATATATGCAAAACAAAAGAATCCGATTCTCCCAGTCGCAGGTATCATGTATACGATCCTTTTAGCATCTAATGAGTGGCTGCTATTTAGACAGCCGACCCTCATTACCGAAAGATGCTGTAGGTCGTTTCACCATTGTTCCTTTTTTCCTCGTTTCAGGTAAAACGCATCGATCAACACGGTGATGTGTACCAACACACACATACACCACCGCGTACCTGAGATCGCTTTCCATTGGTCACTGGTCAAAGGAAATCTCTTTTCCTTTTCACCACACCACCAAAAACTCACCCCAAACGATAAAATATCGTTGAGCCGTATCCCAACCATCGCGCGCGCAGCATCTCTTCTCCACTCCCGAGTGCACACTGGAGTGTGCACTCCACTGAGTGTGTCACCCTTAAAGTAATTTCACAATCCCTGAGTGTAGTACGAATCGTGTGAGTCGACCGTGTAAACTAATTAAAGCGGAATTACAAATAACTCTTTTAAATAAAGGTTGAAAATAAACAAAGAAAGTAATTAACTACCAAAACCCTGCGTGTTGCATTTATCCTGTGTTGCATTTTCCACCATTATGTTTCATCTACTTTCTCTTCTTGCGTTGGTGGACGGTGTTTCTTTTGCTTCGGCGGAATCGTTTAGTGCTTACCGGATTGATCTAAAATATGTTGGAGGAGGAAGTAGAACTCGCACCCATGCCGGTGCCACGACTCCCTCCCCACAGGCTTACATTTGGGTTTCGGCAGGCTGTGCCGCGAACTGGTCGGTTGATCCGTATGTCTGGATCCGGTAATTGCGCTGCGAACTTGGTCGCGGTGTAGTTATAATGTAGCTGCGCTGGGGTCGCTTGTTGGATATCGGTTTGATCCACAGGTGGATCCCTGGCAGTGGCCACGCGCTGGGCGGCCGACTGCACGGCTGTTGCTTCGTAAACGTGGCGGCGGTATAGATCCACAATCGAAATCTTCTTATTGCCGAGATGGTCCGTTATCGCTATAACTATCGCAGTTAATGTGAATTTTCCGCCAACCGAGGAATGTCGACGGGGAAACGTTTTGTTCTGAACCATTCGTCCGGATGGATACTAAAACATTAATTAATCGCGTTCATCAGTTATTATTTCGTTGCACTTTCACGGACGGACGCCAATCTCCCAATTGACTGTGCAGCAGCAAATTAATTAGTACCCGAGAGTGTTATTTAAAAAGCAATGTCGACGTTGGTGAGATGATCTTTATTGTTCTGTGCGATATTCAATGCTATTGGCTAGAGGCTGGCCAAAATGCTTCTTTTTGTATGCTGCGAGCTAGCAACAGTGAATTGGATCCACAGACCAGCCGACTGTTGCGTCTTTCCACGCTTTGGATTCGGTTCATCGCGTGCAGTCCACTCGGATGACTGTTGATTGGACTCTGGAGCGTAGTGATGAAGCCATGTTTCATCCATTGTCACATATCGAGGGTAAAATTCGTCATTCTTACGGCTGAATATCGCTAAACATTGCTCCGAGGCAACGACACGTTGAACCTTTTGCTTAATTGCGAACTCGCGCGAATTAATAAGTTCGTTGGTGGTTCGGTATAAAAAAATTAATCTTTTTTTTTAATTTTTCTTAATCTATATTTACAATAACGTGAACACTTCAAACTATTGATGTGCTGGGATCAGTCGCAAGAAAATTACTGATCATCATTCGCGAATTCTGTTATTTATAGTTCCTGGACCATCTTTAGCTATTTTGCGGAATCTTTTGGCATGATAGCCTTATCTGTGGTTTCATTTTGGTCGTGGGACTATGGTGGTAATTTTGGTTGATAGTTGTTTGGATAGCTGAGTCATGTCGGCAGCAGTGAATCTTATCTTTAATGCTGAAGGTTATCAGTTGCATTGTTTGTGATGTCGGATGCAATTTAATGAGTCTTATGTTGTGGTGGTTCCGCCAAACTCCACTGACTACTTACCTAAAGAACCCCCATCTCTACGACCCAATCTTATAAGTTCGCTAAAGCGATCGCATTAGCACCTTAAATGCTTCACGCATCAAATTGATCAAGTCTATTTAGCTAAAAGCCCCTAGAAAATAATCCTTACCTTTCATGCATCTCTTCGCGTACAAATTCCCTATAAGAATTCTTTCCTAACTTATCATAAATTCCCTGAAAGAAAATTCATCGGTTCACATATAATACAACCGCATAATCAGGGAATCTTACCCTTGAGTTGGCTTATCCCAGCCTCAACATGTGTACAATAAAAACTACCTACATACACATTGGCCGGCGACTCTTTTAACCAATGATAAACCATCCAACGCAGCTGCATGTAATTAGCGCAATAAACGTTGAGACTAATTCCCTAACTCGCACCATGTGCAAACAAAAGAACGAGGTCCCTCAAAGGCTTTCTGGCGATACCATATACAATCCACATCGTTTGTGGTACCCTAAATGCATTTCTCAGTTCCAGCTTATTTATTTAGCTGACCCTAATCACAGACCGATGCATTCGGTCGCTTCTCCTTTGTTCCTTTTCCCTCGCTGTAGGTTTTGTTTATCCTTGCTGAAACGCATCGATAAACACGGTGATGCGTACGAACACACATACACACCACTGCACCAAAACATCGCATTTCCTTGGTGGCCACACCCTTAAGAGAACAATTTTCTCTCTCTCTTCTGTTCTTTAACCCTAACCGTGGATGGAATTCAAGTCAGAGTTGTATCCTCGGGGAGTCCAATTACATCCGCCGACCACCAGGGTCGTGCCGCTCCCGCCCCCCGGTGCGCACGGGGACGCGAATATAATATATCCCGGGTCGAGTTAGTGTTGCGTGGCAATGAGAACGCTTAAATTAACTTATTCGAACGGTTTCAAGTGACTTTTTATCCACATTTTATCATTAAATAAATCCAAAAGTAACTATAGGTTACCGTCAACGAAGTAACCTTTTAATTAATAAACAACCAAACAAGTGAATCTGTGTTTTATTTTCCTCTCCTCAGTGGATAGTCGCTGTAAGCGCATTACTACGGAATGTGTTGGTAAGGATTATCTAGCGTGCCAGCAAGTGGAGGACTTCGAATCGCGACGATGTGTTTTCGCTTTATGTAAAGATTGTGGTTTGCCGTGCACTGTTCACATTCATATAACTCTATAGTTAAAAACAATTTGAGTTCGTTAATCAACTGTGTGCTCGCCGTAGGAATGCTATCCTAGTACCCGCGGTGCATTTTTATCCTGTCGTTGTGTCCGGTGAACTATGTCCAGCGGAATTATGATGAAGGAGGAAGGTGAACCGAGTGCCCATAATACACTTCCTCCCCACAATGCCGTATTGGGTGCAGCAGTGAATCTTATCTGTTATGCTGGATCTTATCAGTCGTATTATTTTGTGGTGCCGGTAGCAATTTGATGAGTCATGTCTTCTAGTTGGGGGTTGGGTATGTTGGTTATGTTGAGTGTCGCCCGGTGTGTTAACTTTAGCTATGTTTGGGGGTCGTCGGATGTCCAAATATTTATGCACGATATGTCCAACACGCTCTTTTAATATCATCAGGGGTAATTTACGGTAATTCACAATTATTTTGTGAACATTTTCTATGTTTCGTTCGCTACAGCCTCTTTCGGGCGTCCACTGGTGTATCGTCTTCGATGCTCATTTTGCCCCGTTTAAAATTAGCAAACAACTTCTCAACGGTTGATTTTCCTGGTGCAGAGTCCGAATAATGTTTATCAAGCCAAGCTTTTTTTTTATTTTTTCATGATAAACAAATGCTTCATTAACACACAAAATTCTTTTTGATCACTTTTTTTACAATAACAAAAGTTGATTCACTCACAATGCTATATTTCACGAACCAATTGCCAGACAATCAGCTGTCAAATTTATACACGTATCGTTTGGAGGTCAGTACTAACTAAAATCATATGGAATTAATTCTAGTAAGACTGTTTATGTGTCAGTCCACGAACTTTTCAGCCCGGCTGATAGTTGACTTAACGAAGCCTTGATGATGGACTAACATCTTCTCCTATTCGGCAACACACCTAGAGTGATTTGCTCGTTTCGCTGATATAGTATTTGTGTAGTGCTCCACGAAGCCCTACCACCCCCCCCCCCCCCCCCCCCCCCCCAATACATTTTGCAGCTGCTTCCTATAACACCACCCAGATCCTCAAATCAATATTGAATCCAATGTTGAACAAATTGAATCAAACTTTCAATTGTCGCATTGATTCAATTCCCAGACATCCTTGAAATTCAAACATTCAAGCATTGTATGTTCAATTATCATCATCATCATCATCATCATCATCGGCACTACAACCGGGAACGAGTGTGGGCCTTATTTAGCAAGTCTCGAGGCATGTTAAATTTTCCATAATAATTTATTTTTACGGACAAGGTTAGTAGCCTTGCGCCATATGTTCAGTTATAGATTTCCAAAATCCCTAACTAAAACTAAATGCCCCATCTTCACACAATTATTATTGAGAATCATACAATGCGCATCTTCAATTTTATGATCCTCTAAGAATTGGCTTGCGATAAACTAAAAGACCTGCGCAAAAGGGCTGAATATCAAGACGAACTAACGAATAGATTTAGCATCCTAGAGAATGGGAGCAGTGAGGAAGAGGAACCCAATGGTATGGACACTAAATGGACATCGATCAGAGACACAATCAAACAAACAGCCCAGAAGGTATTAGGATTTAAGAAAACAATTAAGTCCAAACCTTGGTTTAACGATGAGTGCAGCTCGAAGATCGAACAACGTAAACGCATCACAGTGATCCACTTACAAAGATATGATGAAGTCAACGCAGAAAGATACGCGACAATTCGGAAAGAGACAATGAGACTCTTCAAACGCAAAAAACGCGAATGGGAGAAGACTCGGTTCGAAAAAATCCTAGAAAATTCCAGAGCAAAGAACATCAGAGATATGTATGCCGGCATAAATTCAATTAGAAATGGCTACCGAAGGAGAGCCAAAATAATTCGAGATGCAAACGGTTGTCATGCTCACAGAAACAAACAATATCGTGACAAGATGGAAGCAGTACTTTGAAAACCTGCTCAATGTGCGCACCCATCAACCACAAATAAACGCACCAGACGTACATACAGCCGAGCCTCAGATCCAGAGCCCTTTTCCGACAAAGTTGTAGACGCAATAAACGGATTGAAAAACAACAAGGCTCCCGGAGTTACCTGCATACCGGCAGAGCTTGTGAAGCATTGAGGAGAGGCAACTGCTCGAAAGATCCACCAACTGATTAAAACAATATGGAATAAGGAAGTCATTCCGGAAGAATGGAAATCATCAATAGTCGTCGCCATTTTCATAAAAGGTGACAGATCTGACTGCGAAAACTACAGAGGAATATCATTGCTCCCAGCCACATATAATAACATCGTCATACTGGCGAGAATCACACCGTACGCAGAAGAAATATTGCGAGACTACCAATGCGGATTCCATAGGAACCGGTCAACAAGCGACCAAATGTTCACAATAAGGCAACTACTGGAAAAGAAGTGGGAGTACGGAGCGAAAGTACCAACTGTTCGTTGACCTCAAAAAAGCCTACGACTCAGTCGCAAGGCACAGACTTTACTATACTGTGGGTGAGCTGGGCATCCCGAAAAAAGATGCCGCCCTCATTAAAATTTTCATAAACGAAAACAAAGGGTGAGTTGAAATCAGGGACGGACTAAAACAGGGGGATGGCCTCTCCCCATGTCTTTTTAACCTTGTCCTCGATATGATTACGGCGAGAGCAGAGAACACACATAAACATCAGAGGCAAGATATTTTAAAAAGTTAAAGAAATTAAATATCTGGGAAGGATACTGACGGCCAATAACGAAATGTCGAAGGAAATTAACAAAAGACTGCATTCCAGCAACGCTAGTTGGCACATAGTCAGTAAACTGCTGAAATCCAAACTGCTGTCACGTTACATAAGGCTCGGTGTCTATAGAACTATAATTATGCCGATTGCTCTATACGAGTGCGAAACATGGGCTCTCACAAACACGAATTGGAAGAGCTATACCGCAAACCTACAATAGTCAGAGTAATCAAGTCGAGAAGATTAAGATGGGCCGGACATGTAGCGCGAATGGGCAACGATAGGGCCGTGCGTAGAATTCTTGACGGTAGACCAATTGGAAAGAGACCGGTAGAACGGCCGCGACGGAGATGGGAGGACAATGTTAGGTTTGACCTTGAGGAGATCGGATCCGGTGGTCAAGCGTGGCAGGAGAATGCACAGGACAGGGAACAATGTCGAGTCGGTGAGGTCATTAACATCCGGCTTCATACAGGCCAATAAATAATAATAGTAATAGCTCTGTGTCTATGGGTTAGTCCAAAGGTCTCTAACTACTTGGCGGGAGGGGCGGTGGTATAGAAATCCTACAAGACCGGTAGGAGAGAAAGGTCAAGAATCCAAAACTCCCATATAAGTCGGTTCTCGCTTTTCTGACTGCTTTAAAGGTACGTGTATGATAATTACAGCAAGTACTCCTCGATAGGGGTAATGGAGGCACCTTCGTATACGTGAGAGTTAGGGTAACGGCGAGCTTCAGACCGTCTAGAGTGGTTGTTGCATCTTCTAAGAAGTTTCCTTTCGAAAACTCGAAGTCTTTCCATTTGTGTCGAAGATATGGAGGACCACATGGGAAAGGCGTACGATATGCCAGATCAGATTAACTATAAGCAGAGAAGTTTAATTTTGGTGTCAGCTTTGTTGCTCGACTTCAAAATGTTGTGCAGTTGTTTAGACCGACCGAGGACCCTTCGAAGAATGTGGTTCACATGTTTGATGAAATTCATTTTTGGGGTATACCCCAAGATATTTCATCCAGTCCTGTGTACCCATTTGTATTCGAATATTCTGTGAATATCGATAAGTAGTTTAGGTGTGCTTACTATTCAGAATTATAGCCACTGTTTTGGATGGGTTGAGTCGGATTATCCATTGACTGTAATACTGATATAGTTCGTCCAGATGACGGTTGATACGATTTGTTGTGAGTTTAGGGATTTTGGATAACATATGCACTCGGACTTCATCCGCATAGTATACCTGGTTTACTTTCCCGTCTATATAGTGAGGAATATCTGGGGTGTAGGTGTTGAGTGGGATGGGGCCTAGAATGGAGCCTTGTGGTACGCCTGCAGCGACGTTGAAAGTTCGGGATAGCTTTCCATTCACTCGAACTTGAAAGGTTCTGTTTTGAACGAAGTGATAAATTATACTACACAGTGCTCTACTAAGACCAGCATTCAACAATTTAAAGACGAGACCTCCAATACACGTCGTGTCAAAAACTATTTCAATGTACAGGCTCACCACAATGGTGGGTCCCTTATTAAAGAGGTGCACGCAGACGTGGTTTTGAAATACATTGAGAGCCATAGTGGTGCTCTACGCTCTTCTATATTCAAATTGGAAATCAGGTATTATGTTCCTGGCATTGATAAAGTTGTTTAGCTTCTCGTATATGAACTTTTTATATATTTTGCTGATGCAAGTGAGAGGTGATACGTTGGTTTCCCAACTTTTGCTATTGGACAAAGAATAGCATGCTTCCGAGCTTAGGCAAAGTACCCCATGTTCTAGGCATGGTTGAACAGAATGAAGAGCTTTATAAAGAATAAAGCAGAAAGCCTTTGCAACGAGTGGTACGGCATGTTGTCGTTATTGGGTGACCTCTTAGGGTTTCGAGATTTAACTAGGTTCTGTAGGGTATTTGGTGTGACGAAACCGTGACCGCTGTCACGCGTGTCCTCAACGTAAGCACTGTTGGCTGGATTAAAGACAACAATTGGCTGATTAAAGTTGTCTAATTTATTGTGAACCTCTGAACTAATTATTGCATTAGGATCCGGGTCCCCATCTTCGAGAGTGAGCTTGTGATTATTTTCAAAGGTCTCTCCGATGATGTTTGCTTTATTGGTGTCATTATTGACAACAACACCATCGTGCATGATTGGCCCAGTGATACGAGAAATGCCACATATCCTTTTAATACCCTTCAGTTTGTCTTCCAATTGTCGGGTACGATTGTTTTGAATTGGGTGGTGGGAGCGAACATACAGGATAAAGTCTCTGCTTTCAACACGGCGAAGGCCAGGACGATCCTTGTCCCTGTTCAATCCAAGTTGACATGCAGTCTCCATGTGTCAGCCCTGGATAGTTACTTTGGCACCCGCCAAGTAATGAACCAATGCATGCAGCGACATTCTGAGAAAGGTTGGCACACGGCTAATAACTTTGCAGGCATGTGAGTTTTCGGTGTACCATTGGTACAATTTTTTGCCATTTGGATAAGAGATGAAGTTGTTTCAGTGGGGATATCTATAGTTAAAATCGTCGCCTATGACGAAGGGTGTATGCCTCGAAGACCTTATTGATTTACCGATATCCTCGGGATTAATGGGACCATTATTTGTTTTATGCGAGTGGTATACGGAGTGTATATCACTCTACTTTTATTATCCAGGTGCAGTTCAACGACAGGACCGTGCGTACAATTCTTGACGTTAGACCAATTGGAAAGAGACCGGCAGGATGGCCGCGACGGAGATGGGAGGACAATGTAAGGTTTGACCTTGAGGAGATCGGATCCGGTGGTCAATCGTGGAAGGAGAGTGCACAGGACAGGGAACGGTGGCGAAGTCGAGTCGATGAGGTCATGAACTTCCGGGTTCCTACAGGCCGATATGGGCCCTCACAAAACGGGAAGAAAACAAATTCCGCATATTGGAGAATAAAGTCCTAAGGGGTATCTTTGGCGGTAAATATGACGAGGAGGTAGGACAATGGAGCAAACTCCACAACCACGAATTGGAAGAGCTATACCGCAAGCCTACAATAGTGAGAGTAATCAGGTCGCGAAGATCAAGATGGGCTGGGCATGTGACGCGAATGGCCAACGATAGACCCGTGCGTACAATTCTTGACGGTAAGCCAACGGGAAGGGCGGCCGCGACGTGGATGGGAACACAATGTTAGGTTTGACCTTGTGCAGATCGGACCAGATGGTCAATCGTGGAAGGGGAGTGCACAGGACAAGGAACTATGGCCGAGTCGACTCGCCGTTGTTCCTATAGGGCAATAAATAATAATAATAATAAATAAAAAATCTCATCACCCTGATATGCACTAATTTCTCAAAAATGTTACTAAGAACAGAAAGAAGTTAGATCGGTATGTAGTTACTGACCTCAACAACAGAGCCTTTCTTCGAAAGACATCTTCAAATTTAAGCCCATAAGGGAAGATGCCATACAACACGCAACGATTAAAAAGATTTTATAAGACGTCCACTAAAAAACTAGCTTTCTTCCCATTTTGTGAGAGCCCATGTTTCGCATCCGTATAGAACAATCGCCATGATCATGGTTCTATAGATACAGAGCTTTATATTACGTGATAGCAGTTTGGATTTCAGCAGTTTACTGACTGTGTGCCAACTAGCGTTGCCGGAGTGTAGTCTTTTGTTAATTTCCATCGACATTTCGTTACTGGCCGTCAGTCTTGTTCCCAGGTATTTAAATTCTTTGACATTTTCGAATATCTTGCCCCTGAAGCTTATGTGTGTTCTCTGAGGTCCGCCTGCTCTGGCCATAATCATGTATTTCGTTTTGTCTTCATTTATTTCTAGGCCCACCTCTTCTGCCGCTTGCATGATGATTTCACTGTTTTTACTTACAGTTTTGAGATTATCGCCCAAAACGGCGATGTCATCCGCATATGCGAGCACTTGTGTGACCCCGTTCAGGGATGTTCCGGCCATGTTGTCGTCTTGTACCTTTCTGATAACATACTCTAGCACAAGGTTAAAAAGACATGGTGAGAGGCCATCGCCCTGTTTTACTCCGTCCCGGATTTCAAATGGTTCTGAGAGGTGGTTTTCTATTCTAACTCGCCCTATGTTTTCGTTCATGCAGATTTGAATGAGGACGGCATCTTTTTTCAGGATTCCCAGTTCAACTACAATAAGGTAGAGTATTTGCCTAGCGACTGAGTCGTAGGCTTTTTTGAAGTCAACGAACAGTTGGTGAACCGTCTGTCCGTATTCTCACTTCTTTTCCAGTAGTTGTCTTATTGTGAACATTTGGTCGCTTGTTGACCGGTTTGTACGGAATCCGCTTTGGTAGTCTCCCAATATGTCTTCTGCATACGGTGTGATTCTCGCCAGTATGACATTTGTTAGTAGTTTGTATGTGGTTGGGAGCAATGATATTCCTCTGTAGTTCTCTCAGTCAGATCTGTCACCTTTTATGAAAATGGGGACGACTATTGATGTTTGCCATTCTTCCGGAATGACTTCCTTATTCCATATTGTTTTAATCAATTGGTGAATCTTTCGAGTGGTTGCCTCTCCTCCATGCTTCACGAGCTCCTCCGGTATGCAGTCAACTCCAGAAGGCTTGTTGTTTTTCAATCGATTTATTGCGTCTACAACTTCGTTGAAAGAAGGCTCTGGGATCTGAGGCTCGGCTGTATATACGTCTGGTGCGTTTATTTGTAGTTGATGGGTGCGTACATTGAGCAGGTTTTCAAAGTACTGCTTCCATCTTGTCACGATATTGTTTGTATCTGTCACAGCACAGCCGTTTGTGTCTCGGATTATTTTGGCTCTCCCTCGGTAGCCATTTCTAATTGAATTCATGCCGGCATACATACCTTTGATATTCTTTGCTCTGGAATTTTCTAGGTTTTTCGATTCGAGTCTTCTCCCATTCGCGTTTTTTGTCTCTTTCCGAATTGTCGCGTATCTTTTTGCGTTGACTTCATCATATCTTTGTAAGTGGATCACTGTGATGCGTTCACGTTGTTCGATCTTCGTCCTGCACAACCATTTGCATCTATAATTATTTTGGCTCTCCTTCGGTAGCCATCTCTAATTGAATTTATGCCGACAAACATATCTCGGATGTTCTTTGCTCTGGAATTTTCTAGGATTTTTTCGAACCGAGTCTTCTCCCATTCGCGTTTTTTGCGTTTGAAGAGTCTCATTGTCTCTTTCCGAATTGTCGCGTATCTTTCTGCGTTGACTTCATCATATCTTTGTAAGTGGATCACTGTGATGCGTTCACGTTGTTCGATCTTCGTCCTGCACTCATCGTCAAACCAAGGTTTGGACTTAATTGTTTTCTTAAATCCTAATACCTTCTGGGATGTTTGTTTGATTGTGTCTCTGATCGATCTCCATTTAGTGCCCAGATTATTGGTTTCCTCTCCCTCACTACTCCCATTCTGTAGATCGGAAATCTATTCGTTAGTTCGTCTTGATATTCAGGCCTTTTGCGCAGGTCTTTTAGTTTATCGATGTCGAACTTTTTGCTGGTCTCCCGTGATTGCCCATGCGGGTTTGCTGCGAGCCGACATCTAATTTTGCCCATCACTAGAAGATGATCGGAGTCGCAATCTGCTCCTCTATATGATCTCACGTCACGGATATGCGAGTGGTGTCTTAAGTCTATCAGGAAGTGGTCTGTTTGGTTACGCGTTACGCCGTCGGATGATATTCATGTGGCTTTATGGAATTGCTTCAGATCTTTGGACGCTGCGAACGTGATAATTCGAATTCCATTATCATTTGAAACGTCGCGTAGGCTCTCTTTACCTATAGTTGGTTGGAAGATCTCTTCCTTTTCAATTTTCGCATTGAGGTCCCCGAGGAGGATTTCAATATCGAATGATGAGATCCCGTCGAATACTTCCTCTAGGGTCTCGTAGAATGAGTCCTTCGTTTCTTCGTCCGTAGAGTCTGTTGGGGCGTGTATGTTTATAAATACATAATTGTACCAAATTCCCTGTATTTTTAGGACCGACATTCGGTCATTAATAAATTGCACATCCTTTACATGGGGTGTAATCTTATTGCTTATGATGAAGCCAGTCTCGAGGTTATGTGTATCGGTACGTCCACACGCCAGTGTAAACCCGTTGGTTTCGACTACTTGATGTGGGAGTCGGGCTTCCTGAAGCGCGATGATGTCCATTTTATATTGTTTCGCATTTTCTACGACCGTCTGTATCGCCTCGGGTTTATATAACGTTCGAACGTTCCACGTCCTGACGCGTATATCCCGCTTTTTCCGTTTTTCCCTACGTCTTCTTTTTGCCGAGTCGGTGTTTTCTTGATGATTTGTACCCTTATGGTAGTGTCGGCTCATCACACCTACGACTATCGGGTTTTTCGTGAGATTGTTTTTTGTATATTGGTTATTCATTTTTGTTCCCACGTGTCTTGGGGTTTCAAATAGCCCGCCACATCAGAGCCGCTCTTTGATATGGTAAGGTATGCTTACTGCTCTGATTCGACCCAGTGTCAGAGAGGCGCCGTTATAATACAGCCGGTATACGCCTGGCTGCAAACCATCCAATGGGCACGGTGACGCGTAACACTCTGGCTTAGGGGTGGTAGATCTTTGTGCGTTACTCCTCGCCTGCCTGTGAGGGTGAGGAATATTGTGTGCCGACGTACGAAACTAGTTTCACTAATCCCCCAACGATGTTCTAACGAAAGAAATGTTCATGTGTTGTTTTGATATTAAAGTTTTTTTATTTTTTTGGTATAACTATCCAAACGACTATAGCATGGTAAATTTAAAATTTAATGATTTGACATCTATTGGGTTCAAACAGATTTTGTTGCTTTGTACACATATATTTATTTTTGTCTTTCTAGGTTTTAGGCGCTTGAATTACGAATTAAACGCATCACACCATCACCACATTATTATTCCTTTTGATTCTCTGGTACAGTGTTGATTTAGTATTAGAAAATAATTTATTTTAGCGCGCAGGGTTGACTCCAATAAAAACGTGTGTTCACACTGACTGAATGACGACTGGCTTTCAAAGGTCGCGAAATTAATTTTTGGGCCCTTGCGGCTGCGTGACCAACCGCGGTAAAGTATGACTAGCGACTGACTGAATTAGGGATGAAATCAATTTTGAATTCGCGCAGCTATTACCTAATCATCATTGCGCTCTTTTCATGAATCTTCTCATTTGCATGTCTCAGTGAGGTGAATAATACTCGCGCATCATTCGAGAGTCGCTGGACATGCGAAGGATGAAAAGAACAATAGAAAGAGCGCAATAACTTCGGGGTGGGCTTAGCTTGTGCGCTTGTATCAAATGCAGTCTCCGAGAATGACCTACTGCCCTAGTGCTATGGCTGTGGTGATCTTAGAGTGCATTGAACCCGGGGAAGATAAAAATGTGAAGGAGAGGAAAATGTTCTGTGGCTATTCACCTGTGAAATGAGATCGTTGATCCCAAGCGAATGGATGATCTGGGAAAAGCCGAAGTGACGCTAAATTGGCTAGGGTAATTTATCGTGAGAACTAATTAAATATTTTGATAAATTCCCCAGCGGTTGCATGATTATGCAACAGTGTCATCTGATTCGACTTGTTGTTGCTAACCGACATGATGTGATTTCCGGGGGAAATCTCATGGACTAGCATTCAATTCTGCATTATCTGCATAGAATAATGAATTCAGCTATGCTTTCTTTTACAGGTAAAATAGCTAAACGGTGGGATAGGGGATAATGTGACGCGCTGTAGGCAGTCGAAATTAAGTTGGAATTGTGGGTTGGCTCTACATGTAGTATAGAGAACCCCCACAAGCCTGTCTGACATGGGTGGCCCTACTGGAAGCGTATGCTTCCGTCAGCATAGCCTGAGTGATTCATTGTAGTTTAAGCCACCACGTCAAGGTTTCTACCAAGCGGGGGATTTGTTGACAATATCGGTACAAATATTTAGTATTCTTCAAAGTATTTTCCAAGTGAAGTATCTACACGTTTTTTTCCATTGACTCTCGCATGCTCGGTAAATAGTCTCGAAGACCTCGACTGGAACCTCCTTCAAAGTTGTTGTTAAATCCGGTTGAATAGTCAATGTGTTCAAAATGGCGTGTTTTAAGTGTGGTCTTAATCCTCGGGAACAACAAAAGCCAGCTCGAGCTAGAATGAGTCTGTAGGGTGGATGCGTCAGCGTTGTAACATTGTGTTTTGCAAGGAATTCACGGGCGCGCAGAGACGTGTAGTTGGAGGCCTTGTCATGATGCAGCGGTGTTGTTTTTTCACATGTTGTGACAGCCCAAGTTCGAAAGTATCCGTCATCGCGCATTGTGGCGTGGCCGCGTAACGATGTTGCACTAAATCAATCATTCTGATTCTTGCAGTATCCATTGGTGCACTATGAAGCTAAGGGTTCTCCAACTCCATCCAATCGGTTAGAAAATGCTACGACCAGTAGGGATTCGGCGACTTTTATGACTTTTGGGAAACACCCTGTATTCGTCCTGAACTGGAGCTCTATTCTCATATTTGGTCAGCTGCACGTCCTCGATAGGTTGCAGAAACGAGCAATAAACCTCGTTGTGGATCCAGGTATAAGTTTTTCAATTCTGTCATTGGAACTATATATCCTATATCTTTCCTATATGAGTTATCATACTCGTTGCTTAACTGAACTTGGTGAGTGTAATATTTAAACATTCTTCCTTGTTGCCTGTTCATAAACAGAAAGAGCGCATGAGTTCACATTGAACATTAGCTTCAGACTTAATAAACGCAGACAATCATTCTTCAGCCGAACCAAACGAATGTGGAATACTCTGCCTGATCAGGTGTGTGATACTTTGGTACTCAAAACCAGCGTTCTTATTCTCCCCTTTTCTTCCCTCGTAATTTAATTTGACATAAGGGGGCATTGAAAATCTCCTTTTGTGCGCCAATTTGTGTAGAAACGAAAGTGTTTTGGGTTTAGTACGAAATGCATTATTTTATAAAAACAGAAACTGCGCATTAACTAAGGACAAAGAAGTTCCAATAATTTATCTTAACTCCGGTTGGATTTTGCCAATTTTTATAGGAGTGGTTATAGTGGTCGGCGCTCTGTATATACAATTCAAATAAAATATGTGTCGAACAACTGTAAAGTAGGTAATTCTAACATTAATCGTCACTCCGTTTGTGTAGTCTTATCACAGTGATAACCTTATGTAAATTTAAAGTTAAGAACAACACTTATGTTAGACTCGTGACTCTATCAAACTTATTATCATCTCATAAAATTTCTTTCTTTTTGATTTTCAGAAAATCGGCGCCAAAATTCCTTTTGGACGTTTATCATCGGCTTAGTGAAGAGGACGATGAGAATGATGTGTTGATACGATCAAGACGAGATACCGAGAGTAACGACAACTTAATAACCGACCTGGATAAGGAAGCGATAGAGCAAAGCGATATAATAATGACATTCCTCAACCGTCGTAAGTGGCTCCATTAAAAATCAATTCCAAAGTTAAGAGCGTTTCCCGCAGAGTTCTGGTCACCGTCAGGCCCACATAATACACTTTACGATCCATTTCGCTTTGTTGTTAACATTCCTCATGTCCTGCCATCCGCTTTCTTGGAATATGGTCATTAAATAACCTTTTAAAAAAACATACAAAAAAAAAAAAAAGAAACAAAAACCAAATTTGATTCCTATTTCATCTACCTCTCTACGTACCTGGGATCTCTTCTTCATATTGGCGTGTTACTCATTTTTGGGATTTGCTTTTTGTATCTTCCTTTTTTGTTTTTAGACCACCACGTTGATGAGGTGCGTCATGAACATGGCCGGCGCCTGTGGTTTGATGTGTCTGAGGTTCCCGTCGATAATTACTTGATGATGGGTGAGCTCAGATTATATCAGAAACCAGCGGATGGTAGAGTTGCGGGTAGCGGAAGGAATTTTACAATATCCATCTATGCTATTATTCGAGTAGACGATGAGAGGGAAATGGAACTGTTGTCCTCTACAAATACCACAGCGGATTACCAAGGTTGGTTGGAACTGAATGTAACAGAAGGACTTAGCAAGTGGTTGGCGAATTCCCGAGATAATCGGGGGATTTACATTGGCGCACATGACATCAGCAGAATAGGACACGAGGTAAAACTCGATGACATTGGATTTGTGCACCAGCGCGGCGAAGAACAGTACCAGCCTTTTATGATCGGGTTTTTCCGTGGGCCAGATGTGAGATGTTCTTTTAAGAAGTGAAGAAACCCATCTTATTGATGTTTTGTTTGTTTCGTTTTTTTTTCATTTTGCAGCTGATAAAATCAGCAAAAACACACAGCAGACACAAAAGAAGCATTGGCCGCATGAAACGCAGCAGGAAGTCGGAAATGCACAATCCGTTACTGGATCACAGACATGGTGATGGTATTAAGAGTTGCCAACTACAAACACTGTACATAGCTTTTAAGGACCTCAACTGGCAGGTATAACACAAGGAATATAAGTTGAATTTGAAAGGTTACTTACGTTTTACCCTTCTTAGGATTGGATTATCGCTCCGGAGGGTTACGGTGCGTACTATTGCAGTGGGGAGTGTAACTTTCCGTTGAATGCGCATATGAATGCGACAAATCATGCGATTGTCCAAACACTAGTTCACCTAATAGAACCAAAGAAAGTTCCGAAACCATGTTGTGCTCCTACACGACTGGGGCCATTAAGTGTCTTGTATTACGTGAAAGAAGAAAATGCGAATTTAAAAAAATATAAAAATATGATTGTTAAAAGTTGTGGGTGCCATTAAAACAATTATACATGTTAGACTAAAATTTTACTTTAAATGAGTTATTTATTAAGAGCTTGGGCGCTGTATTGAAGGTTTCATTCTAAATTTTACGAAATTTAGTTTTGATCTTCCCAAGTTTTTTTTGTTGTTTTTTTGTTCTGGTAGGAAGGTGGAAATCAATATAAAATCCATCTAGACCAATCCAAATCCATGCCGGATCTCCCGCCAGCACATATTCGTGTTGATCTTCGCGAAACTTCCTTTTAGATATTCCATCGCTGGGTGGAGATATTTAGATATTCCGTCACGGAGTTTACCTGTTACTCCGCTCGTCGCGTCGCAACTGCTGAATTATATCACATATAATATCATTTGTTACAGACCAAGCTTGTTTGGAACTTAGCATGCATTCTCTTACTCCTCCTGAATCATAAATTACTGAATACTGGCCTCAATAGATCGCTGTGTAGTATCATCTACCAGTTCGTTCTAAACAGAACCTTCCAAGTTCGAGTGAATGGAAAGCATTCCCAAACTTTCAACGCCGCTGCAGGCGTACCACAGGTATCCATTCTAGGCCACATCTTATTTAATATCTACACTTCAGATATTCTTCGCTCTGTGGACGGAAGAGTTATCATTTTCATTTTTCATTTTTAAAACATTTTTTTATTTTCTTTTTATCTTCTTAGTTTCTAAATTACATGCTAGACAAAAAATGCTTAAATTCTAGCTTAATTATCTTGTATTATATCTTACTCGTCCTACGCAGACGCTCTAAGCTAAACATTACATAACTATTGTATAATTTGCCTTTCGGCGACAGAACTTTGTTTGTGGCAGTACTTGTAGTTATTTAAATGACAAAGAAAAATGTTGAAAACTTTGCGTCGAAATTTTTTTTTTTTTTTTTTCTTAAAATTTAACCTCCCTTTTTTTTCTTTTTTTTTTTAATAATTTTATTTAAAAGAACTTAACTTAACTTAACTTAAATCTTATACTAGGACGGGAGAGTAAACCAGATATGCTATGCGGACGACGTCCTGGTATACATGTCATCCAAAAACCCTAAACTCGCAACAAATCGACTCAACCGTCACCTAGACGAACTGTATCAGTGTTACAGTCGATGGAAAATCCGACTCAACCCAGCCAAAGCAGCAGCTATCATTCTGAGTAGTAAACACTCCCAAACTACTTCTCGATATTCACAGAATACGAGGGTTGCCTTTTATATTTCGGGATTAGAGAACAAAAACAAATATTGACCATTGAAAATCACTTTATTGTTTTTCAAAATATTCCCCACGAAGATCTATACACTTTTGCATGCGTTTGAACCAATTGTCGAAGCACTTTTGCCACTCTGATTGAGGTATCTCCAACACATGCATTCTGAATGCAGCAACCGCTTCTTCAGGTGTCGAAAAACGTTGACCTCTCAGTTTGTTTTTTACGTACGGGAATAAAAAGAAGTCATTCGGTGCCAAGTCAGGACTATACGGCGGATGACCCATCAAATCGATGTTTTGGGTGCTCAAAAATGCAGTTGTCGCAGCCGATGTGTGAGAGCTCGCATTGTCGTGGTGAAGAGTGATCCGTCTTCGGCGGTTGGTTTTCCTGATTTCTTGGAAGACAACTGGCTAACAAATGGTTGTGTACCACTCAGAATTGACTGTTCTGCGTTGTTCTAGTGGTACGGTTGCGACATGTCCAGTTTTTCCGAAAAAACAGGCGACCATATGCTTGGAAGTGCTTCGTGCGCGATCAACTTTTGTTGGATTTGGCTCATCTTGAAACACCCAGACAGTCGACTGCTGTTTACTTTCGGGCACATACGCGTAAATCCACGATTCATCACCTGTCACGATGTCATAGACGTGTTTCGAAGCACCGCGACCGTATTTTTTTAGCATTTCTTTCGACCAATTGACACGAGCCTTTTTTTGGGCGATTGACAAATTGTTAGGGATCCAACGCGAACAAATTTTTTTGACAGTCCAATGTTTATGCAATATTGAATGTATGCTGGTCCCACTAACGCCTATGGTTGTCTCAATCTCACGATAGGTTACATGACGATCTTCCAATATCAGTTCGCGCACAGCACAATGGTTTTCGGAACAACAACTGATTTTGGACGACCTTCACGAAATTCATCTTGGAGTGAACTACGACCACGATTGAATTCACCATACCATCGATAAACACTGGTCCTTGATGGAGCTTCATCGCCAAAAATTGAATTAAGTTCATCCATGCACTGTTGCTGAGTTAATCTACGCCGAAATTTGTAAAAAACAATCGCACGAAAATGTTGACGATTTAATTTCATTTTCGGGCCGAGATGAATCTTTTAAGTTACTGTAAACAACACAAATAGCGCTCGTATGTCAAAACGTTCTGAGTGCGTATAACCTCAAAAATGTCCAACTTTACGACAGAGCTGTCAATTGCCGGATTGCAACACCAGGGTTGCCAAATCCCGAAACATAAGAGGCAACCCTCGTATATTGGGCCGAAAATATTTTTCAATGATTTCTTTTTTGTTATTCCTAAAGTTCCTATGCGCTCTTTCATGTGTTTCTTTAACTATTTGAATCTGTTTATTTTGATCGGTAATGTCTTCTAGCTTATTTGTTACGTGGACAATGTCGTAGTTACTGAAGGTATCTTTGAGTAGACTTTTTATAGAATGCAGGCTTTCTTCATCGGTTAATATTGCGTTCAACTGTTTGGTAGATAGGATGTTCCTAAGAAGTGTTTTTAATACTTCGAGATTTGTATATTTTATCGTGTCCCTGTGGTATTGTGGGAATATAACTTCATAGTTGATATCGGGAGGTTCGTCAGATTTCACTAGTATTATTTGTCGTTTGAAAGAATTAAGCGGTTGATGTGATTTTTGTACTTCCGTTGAAAGGCTTGAATATGAATGCTGAGAAGATGAATGTGAAGTATTTATTTGTTGTCGAGAAAGTGCGTCTGCTACTGTGTTTTGTGTACCAGGTTTATAGATTATTTTCGCTCCGTTTTCTTCTATTCGATTCTTCCATTTTTTTAATTTGGGGTTTGGGTTTTTTTCTGATATAGAGAATATTAGGGATTGGTGATCTGTGTAAATGGTTAGGTCGGCTATTCCGTATAAGTAATTTCTAAGTTTTTCTAATGACCAAACTATTGCTAACAGCTCTTTTTCGTTTGTGCTATAATTTTGTTCTGGTTTATTCAGGGTTCTTGATATAAAGGATATCGGTTTATTATTTTGGGATAAAACTGCTCCTATGGCTATGTTACTTGCATCTGTGGTTAGTTCAAATGGTTTGTTGAAATCTTATGAAATATTAAACAAGTGACAAAAAGCTTGAGTTCTTTATTTATTCTCCTCTATGAGAAAAAAATTCGAGAAAATGACCATCTTTTTGAGGCTCTCGGATGAGAACCTCCCCTTGAGACCACTGTACGAATGGTGGCCCGAATGGTATTCGGGATATAATAAAAATCGACAGCTTCATTAAAAATAATGGCGAAAGACGTACTTCGTACTTACGTTTTTGGTTGTATTAGTATTACGTAGATGATTTAATTGTGGCATTTGAGAAAGATGAAAATATTGAAGTGATAGCGTCACAATTAAAGTCGAAGTTTAAAATGGTAGATAAATCAATCAATTATAAATAAATAATACACTTGGAATTAAGGTTGTAACATTTAAAAGGTTACGAATGTAATGTTTAATGGCTATAACACCAAATTGTAACATTTAAGTTTACGATGCCAATGTTGGATTTATGGTTGTAATATTAATGTAACATTTAAGATTGTAACGTTTTTGACTTTAATTGTAATTGCCAATTGTAACTTATTGTACCAGATCGTGCGCCAATTGTTGTGTTTATAATTCAAATTGTTGTGTTTAAGGTATTGCCACTTGTTGTATAAAGTACTGATCTTGATCTACTTGCCTGGTTTAGATGTGGGTTCAATAAAACTCACGCAAATACTTTCCTTTGTTGCTTGCAAGTCGGTCGATGATCACCAAGCGCCAACGCCGTAAGTCAAATTATGACTGTTTTCGTTTTCTACTGTTTTAAATGCAATTAATTTAATTCCCTCAATATTTTAAGACGATAAGTGGTTTTATTGTCTTCCATTCACTACTCACGGCATTGCGTAAAAACCGAAATTAAACAAAAATTTTATGTGTAAATCTTTAGATGTCACCGTTTTACATTTAACATTTATTATAAAACACCACATCCCAGTAGAAATGTCCGTTTTGTTTCTTATTTTGTTGCAAAATCATTCAAATAGCAGAAAACTTCACTGTGTTATTAAAACTTCCATTAAATCCACTGAACATTTTCACAGAGCCAGTACGATCGTCCTTCCCCAGCAACATTTCACAAACAGGATAAGTTAGTGTATTGTTTGTGTATATAAAACGACGTTGTGTATATACAAATTTGACAAAGCACAATGATAACTTTATTACTCAATAAATTTCGCTTGATAATAATTTAACAAAAACTGACACTAGATGCCGAAAACCGTCAACCGTAACCGTTTCTCTTTAGGTTCACCACACTACTGTACAAAAAACTCGACTAACTTAAACTGCCATAAAAAAACACTCCATCCTCTTCCTTTACCCACTTGTTTTTCTGGTACCGTTGTGTCGGCGAAGAAACTCGGCCACGATCAACTCCGAAGCAGTTCGAAGCCGTCGTCGCCGAATAGAGCTTTTGTAAATGTTTTGATTTATTATATCGGGTTTTCCAATAGAGACTTGACAACTTTGAATTTAATTTGTGAACGCACCCTTTCACTAATTCTCAAACCGTCACTGTTAATTTATTCAGTAAACTCAACATTTTCATCATGATTAAGTACACGAACGAACAACGTCTGCAAATTTTAAAAATTTACTACCGAAAAAAAGTTGTCAAGTCCCTATTGGAAAACCCTATATGTGTAAATCGCAATGTACGTTGTGTTTTGTATTCATTTAATTTTAGTCTAATTGTATTTAGGTTCGGTTTAAAATTGTTTAACCTTTACAGGTTATGTATGTCTGTAAATTTCCATACATTTCTCGCCGAGACAAGGGCGGCGGAGGGAAGTTCCACGTAACGAGGTAAAAAGAACGAATGCTACAGGAAAAATTCATCTTTCTCAGAAGAAATATAATATGTCGACGAGAAATTTAATATGGAAAATGCGAAAACCGTATCGACGCCGATAAAATCTGTCACTGGTCCTGACTTACATTTTTTTCTGAGGCGGCCTTGGTTTTCTGGGCAGGACCATTTGAATGGAATGGGAATTTCGCGTTGATCTTTGTAACATTCGCGGCCTGAGCTGCAATTTCTCCTCTCTGTCTGTCCATGGTTCTTACCAGAAACCAGCAGCCCTTGCACTTAGCGAGATCCGGGTATTAACTAGTACAGATATTTTTTCTTTTACTCTACTTGAATATAATTTAGTGCCTCCGTTCTTTCCACATCGTGGTCTAGCCACATACATACGAAGTGATATTGCTTATCAGCTTCTGTCACAATATGGGCTGTGCTCTAATCCAGAATTTAATTTTTCGTGGCTAAAACTTTACGTTCGTAAGCATATCATACATTACTGCTTTCTTTCCAGAAGCCCAAACTTGGATAGAAACGCATCCTTTAATGAATTTGATACTCTCTCTGATTCTATCGATAGGATCTTGACCCTATATTTGAAATCGTTATTGGGGGTGATTTCAATGTGCATAATTGTTAGTAGTGTTACTTTTGTTTTAAGAGAATTTTAAGAATTAGAAGAAGTAAAAAGAATTAAAGGATCAGCAACCTTAACAGCCACATGACTACACCATTTTAAATCTTCCTTTTTCTTTTTATATTGTGCAATGATTAATGCAACAATGGCCTCGCCATTCCAGACACACAACCCCTGAAAGTCGTTAATGAGCCAACAGGGGTATCAGATATAGATATTAATTCCGCCAATACACTCGACCTGTTTCTCACCTCCCACCCAAACAAATATGCAATTGAAGATTCTTCGCCCTTAGACACTTCAGACCACTGTGTCGTGCCAGCTAAATTTGCTCTAACCAGCAGCAAAGCTAACGAGAAAGCTCCGAAAAGAACAGTATGTTTCTATGAGAAAACCAACTGGGAAGGTCTGAACGACTTTTTTGAGAAGTTAAACTGGTCGTTATTTTTCCTCAATAACGATGTTGACTCTATAGCGGACACATTGACAGATACGATACTGTTTGGCATGCGAACCTTTATTCCACATAGAGTAAAGAGTATCAAACCCAAGAGAAATATGTGGTTCGATTCCGGGTGCAGAGATGTCATTAAGGTTAAAGAATTGAGCTTCCGGTTGTATAAATCAAACAATACTGAGGAAAACCGGAAAAGATTTAAGAGAGCTAGAAACGACTGCAATGCGTATATTCAACGGGCAAAGTTCTTGCATGACCAGAGAGCGAGACAAAAATGCTATATTCCCCCACAGGCAGTAGAAACTTCTGACAATTTGTGAAGAACATCCAAAACGCGGTCTGTTCATCCATTCCTTCGTCATGGTCGATGAGAGACCAGTCACCACTGCAATATAGAAAGCGACTCTACTTGCTGCACATTTTGCAGCCAACTCAACGCTTCCGGACACCACCTCATTTCTACTTAAATTTGAGCAGAAGCAGCACACCATGAGCCAGATTCGCTTCCGAACGCGTACTGTTGTTCGGCTACTACGCAAACAAATCCGCTGGTCCTGATGGAATTCCCTCAATTCTCTTGAAGAAATGTTCCTACTCACTCTCTAAACCACTGCGGAATTCTTCCATTTGTCTTACTCTACTGGCCGTTTCCCAAATAGATGGAAGTCAGCGAACATTCAGTCAATTCCCAAAAACGGAGACAAATCGTCCCTTTCTTCTTATCGACCCTTAGCACTAACTTCTACCTCTACCTATGACCTCCTCAATGACCGCCAATACGGCTTTCGTAGCAACAGGTCCACAGGAGATTTGATGGCGTAACTCACCGAAAAGTGGAGCTATTCCGTCCACTACCTCGGCGAAAGCAAGGAAGTCGCATTGGATATTAAAAAAGCTTTCGATAGAGTTTGGCATTTAGCTCTTTTGTCAAAATTGCATTCCTATGGAGTGACAATTCCCTGATCCATTGAATAAGAGACTATGTTTCTGGACGTTCAGTTCAAGTGGTTCTTGATGGTGGAAATCTGTCTTCCATTAAATTAATGCAGGTGTTCCCCAGGGTTCGGTACTCTCACCCATTCTTTTCCTCATCTTTATAAATGGTCTCTTGTTCATTACCGACAATCCAATCCACATGTTTTCCGATGATAGCACGTTGAGTTTTTCATACTCACTCTTCGAATGTCATTACCAATCAGCGGGTTTCTTGATACATTGAATTTCGCCCTCAACTAGATATATCAATGGGAATTATCTAACCGAGTAGATGTGTTAACTCTTGTCGTCAAAGGCGAACCCCAAAGTAAATATACTGTCGATGAACGGCTCTTGCATCGACGAAGCCAAGGAACGATCAATCCTCGGTACTCGAATTAATTCGAGTCTTAATTAGAGCGACCACATATTTGAAGTTGCGAAAAGTGCAGCCCAATGTATGGGGTTCCTTAAGAGATGCAAAAAATACTTCACTCCACCCAACCTGGCCACTATTTACAAGGCGTATATCGTTCCAAAATGGAGTTCAACTCCTATATTTGGTCAGCTGCATCCAAAACTGCACTACACATGCTCGATATGATGCAAAAATGAGTAGTGAAAGTTATTGGGAACCCATCCGTAAGTTGTTCATTTCCGTCGTTAGAACATAGGCGCAACGTATCATGTCTATCTCTTTTCTATAGGTATTATCACGGTCGTTGCTCAACTGAACTCACTGAATGTGTTCCGCCTCCTCAGACATTTTCTCGCGATACCCGTTAATCTGAGAATGCGCATCTATTCACGTTGAAAGTAAACTTCAGGCGCACAAATAAAGAGTCATTCTTTAGCCGAACCACACGAATGTGGAATACTCTAACTGATCATGTGTTTCCTCGTTGTTGTAATATCCAGGCATTTAAGTCCAATGTACATCGATACCTCCTTTCCTTATCCACTTCCTCTCCTTCCGCTCGCACTGTACTCTGACACTTAAGGGTACTCCAAAATACCCTTTTGTGCGTGCGTTTGTGTAAAACAAAAAAACTTGTTTTCATTTAAAATCCCGGGACTTTTCAGTCTATGTGGTATGACGATTGAAAAGGTGCTGAACAGAATTTCGTAATAATGTGAGATACAGAATTTTACATCGTCTCAATATACGAGTAATGCAGCAGGCACGTGTCGATATAAAAGTGCACTGTTTTTAACGCACCGTCTATTGATTTGCGCCACGAAAAAGAAAATAAAGTATTCCTTAACTACAATCGTTTATATTCAGCACTTGTATGCCTCGCTCGTGGTTACACATTATTAGGGATTTCCTCGAAAAGCCAGGAAACATATAATTTGTTTGCATGTTACTAATCATTGTTTCATTCTTTTCTATTATATCACGAGTAAAATAAGAACAAAATATATCTATATGTTTATTCCGTTTATGAAATACGACATTTTTAAGTACTTCACAAAAAAAAAGATCTTCTAGAGGTTTCACAAATTTTTCAAATCCCATATTTTATATTTATTTATTTATTATTTATTACAATGTAAGTAAATTACATAGTAACTTAAATCTAGTAGCTCTAGCAACTCAGGCTTTCGGCTAGTCAAATGCCATATATATTAATCCTTCTTATGTACACTATTTGGAATAGTGAAACTTCACAAATTGCATTAATTTGATGGGTAGCAGATTTGACACCATCAAGAACCACTTGGATTAAACGGCCAGAAAGATAGCCTCTTATCCATTGGATCAGGGAATTATCCACTCCACATGAATGTAATTTTGATAAAAGGGCTGGATGCCAAACTATGTCGAAGGCTTTCGAGATATCCGGTGTATGGATGGAATGGATCCACTTTTGTATAAGGTAAGCCATTAGATCTCCTGTGCACCTGTTGCTACGAAAGCCATATTGGCGGTCATTGAGGAGGTCATTTGATTCCAGATATTTCGAAAGTTGACCGTTGATAAGAGATTACCTTCGAGAGAATATAGGTTAGTGCTATGGTTCGATAATAAGACAGAGATGATTTGTCGCCTTTTTTGGGAATTGGCTGAATGATCGCTGACTTCCATCTATTTGGGAAATGGAAGAGTTTCCGCAGTGGTTTAGAGATTGAAGAAGAACATCTCTTCAAGAGAATTGGGAGAATTCCATCAGGACCAGCAGATTTGTTTGCGTTTAACTCCTTGAGTGCCCGAGCAACAGTACACGTTCGGAATCGAATCTGGCTCATGGCGTGCTGCTTATGCTCAAGTTGAGGTGGAACTGTGGCGGTTAGCGCGAACGCCACTACCCACCGGCCTACTTACCACCAGGTAACCTCTTTTCGCAGGCAGTCGGCGCCGGAAAAGCGAATACTTACCTGCATTAGCATGTAAATAACCACAAGCCCGCTGATACAAGCGTTTGTCCAATACAGGCATCGTCCTAAAAGTAGAAATGCATAAATCAAGGAAATCATGTCATGAAGACCAAGCACAGCGTAGCACCAATGGTAAGAAACTAAATAGCAGGGGAGAGCATGGGACACCTGCACATCGATCTGGTAAAACCAGCAACCAACGATCGGATGTAGCAGAACAACCAAGAAAAACAAGATGCGGTTGCGCAAGCCTGCGACTAATTCCTGGAATTACCAGAAGGCGCGCAAACCGACGTAAACCTACAACGCATGCCCTTAAAAGGACACATCTCAACAAATACAAATACGTGAGATATAACGCATGCCCATGTAGCAGCATCACATTGCACGTATAAACTATATGAACGTCCCTACACTTAATATGGTACAAAGAGTAAACACACGCAATGGCGCTCATCCCCGTGCGAATAATAATAAAAGATACACACAGGCAGGGGTACAATGCGGTTACCCACACTAAGGGATGTAATATGTTTAAAATGACCAAATATGGGCATCGAAGCGATGATGGAGTACGAGATATTCTGCCGCTTCGGTGAACTAAACCAGTCGATTGATAATTTCTGCATTGAATGGTGGATACGTGCTCCCGGGTAAAAATCGAAAAAATATTAATACAGTGCCACGACCAAAAGGGTTTTTAACTTTCGCGTCGATCCTTTTTAGTGAAAGTGACCGCACTTGCACAGAGAAATATTACCTCTGTTTGTAATAAAACGATTTCGTAATACAGTGCCACGACCAAAAGGGTTTTTAACTTTCGCGTCGATCCTTTTTAGTGAAAGTGACCGCACTTGCACAGAGAAATATCACCGACCGCACTTGCACCGGAGAAATATTACCTCTGTTTGTAATAAAACGATTTCGTAATACAGTGCCACGACCAAAAGGGTTTTTAACTTTCGCGTCGATCCTTTTTAGTGAAAGTGACCGCACTTGCACCGGAGAAATATTACCTCTGTTTGTAATAAAACGATTTCGTAATACAGTGCCACGACCAAAAGGGTTTTTAACTTTCGCGTCGATCCCTTTTAGTGAAAGTGACCGCACTTGCACAGAGAAATATTACCTCTGTTTGTAATAAAACGATTTCGTAATACAGTGCCACGACCAAAAGGGTTTTTAACTTTCGCGTCGATCCTTTTTAGTGAAAGTGACCGCACTTGCACGGAGAAATATTACCTCTGTTTGTAATAAAACGATTTCGTAATACAGTGCCACGACCAAAAGGGTTTTTAACTTTCGCGTCGATCCTTTTTAGTGAAAGTGACCGCACTTGCACAGAGAAATATTACCTCTGTTTGTAATAAAACGATTTCGTAATACAGTGCCACGACCAAAAGGGTTTTGAACTTTCGTGTCGATCCTTTAGTGAAAGTGACCGCACTTGCACCGGAGAAATGTTACCTCTGTTGTGATTAGACGAAATTCTTAATACAGAGCCACACAAGACTGAACTGTGAACCCTTTTGTTTTGTGTCTGAGTTTTTTTGGAGAATGGTGTCAACAATGGGTACTGATTCTTCTACATGTATGGTATGATAAAATAACATTAAGATTACAATACTATATTCTATGTTAATATAAAATAAGTTTAACTCACGAAATAAATTGTACTTATTATTCTACATGTATAGTAAAATAAATTTATGTTTACAATATAATATACTACATTCGTGATAAAATAAAAAGGAGACTACAATACTATATTCTATGTTAATATAAAATAAGTCTAACTCACGAAATAAATTGTACTGATTATTCTACATGTATAGTAAAATAAATTTATGTTTACAATATAATATTCTACATTCGTGATAAAATAAAATTGAGACTACAATACTATATTCTATGTTAATATAAAATAAGTCTAACTCACGAAATAAATTGTACTGATTATTCTACATGTATAGTAAAATAAATTTATGTTTACAATATAATATTCTACATTCGTGATAAAATAAAATTGAGATTACAATACTATATACTATGTTAGTATAAATAAAGTTTAACTCGCGAAATAAGTTGTACTTATTATTCTACATGTATAGTAAAATAAATTTATGTTTACAATATAATATACTACATTCGTGATAAAATAAAATTGAGATTACAATACTATATTCTATGTTAATATAAATTAAGTTTAACTCACGAAATAAATTGTACTGATTATTCTACATGTATGGAAATAAATTTATGTTTACAATACAATATTCTACGTTTATGATAAAATAACATTAAGATTACAATACTATATTCTATGTTAGCATAAATAAAGTTTAACTCGCGAAATAAGTTGTACTTATTATTCTACGTGTATGGAAATAAATTTATGTTTACAATATAATATTCTACATTCGTGATAAAATAAAATTGAGATTACAATACTATATTCTATGTTAATATAAATTAAGTTTAACTCACGAAATAAGTTGTACTGATTATTCTACGTGTATGGAAATAAATTTATGTTTACAATATAATATTCTACATTCGTGATAAAATAAAATTGAGATTACAATACTATATTCTATGTTAATATAAATTAAGTTTAACTCACGAAATAAGTTGTACTGATTATTCTACGTGTATGGAAATAAATTTATGTTTACAATATAATATTCTACGTTTATGACAAAATAACATTAAGGTTACAATACTATATTCTATGTTAATATAAATTAAGCAACCCACGAAATAAATACTGTCCACAAACCTGAATAAGTTTATTTTCGAGTAAAAACACGTAAAAGCAGGTGAACCGTTGGTTTAGCACCGAACTGCAGGGTACAAGCAAACAAGCTTAGACGAGCGGTTACGGAGTTTGGTTACGTCTCGGTGAAACAGTGTCGGACTGACACACTACCGAGAACGATCGCCGAGAGTGAGAATACTAATTATACCACAATTGGTGACCTACCAAGTGAGGAAGGGCACATAACCTGACATCGAACATCGAACCAACCACCAAAATCACTACAAGTGGAGTCAGATCGCAGCACTATCCTCAACACAGTGCGAGTAACGACACCTGACGAAACCAAATTCTCAACGTTGGACTCCAGGTGACGTAATTTTTTTAATTTTTTTTTTTTTTTTCTCTTCTTTAATATATATATATATATACGCTGAGCTCCTTTAGAGCCAGCTAAAACACAATATTTTCTTCTCCTTCTATTGTATTTAAAAAGTAGCAGTAAGTAATAACCAAATTTAAAAATATTTATTTGTAATTGAATAGTACAAACGTGCACTACAACAAATTCGCGTAGTAAGCCCCTTCCGGGCATCGAAAAACCGGAAACTATACAGAGTAAATTAACCAGCCCACATATACACTGTTCACTCGTTCCCATCACAACAGCTGCAAGCAACGGGCTTTCCGCCAACTAGGCAGATCTACAACTTCTCCTTGCTAACCTTTTCCTGCAATTTCTCGTGGTTCTCGCGTGACGAGGAACGGCCACCACCCTTTTGTAGAGGATGGCTCAGTTTACGAGGTCAAAGAAGACTCAACAGGAGCCCCAACCGGAAGCGCTGCGGGAATCGCTTACCGAATCACAGACGGCGCCTCAGGCGGAGCTGCAGCGGGAGCTGGAAGTGCCGCGTCCGGAGTCCCCGGCCTTCGTGGACGCCCTCAGCGTAGAACAGCCCACGGACTCGCTACACGAAAAAGCCCGCGACTCGCGCCCTCACAGAACGGAGTTCCCGTTATCCGCTGGTGCGACTCCAACAGTGCAGGCACTACATGTTGCCTCGCGCGACTTGCGCTTGCCTCCTTTTGACGAGGAGGAATCGGAGCTCTGGTTCACCATGGCGGACCTCATATTCGAGGCGGCGGGCGTGAGCGAGGAGAGACCACGTGCGCTGGAAGTTATGAGGGTTTTAAACCGAAACCAGCGTACACATGTGGCACACATTATAAGAACTCCTGGAAACAGCCCGTATACAGATATGAGGGAAACGCTCCTCAATGCGCTCGAGGAGTCAATTGCCAAGAGGCACCAGCGCTTGTACAACGAGACCAATTTCACGGGGATGAAGCCATCGCATTTTCTCACTCATTTGCGGTCTATAGCGGGAAAGGGGATCTCTGATGATGTCATCAGACCCCACTTCATTAGGGGTCTTCCGCAACAAGCGCGTCCTACAGTAATCGCTCAAACCAATCAAAGCCTGAGTTGGCTGGCTAAGATTGCAGACGCAATCGTAGAAAGCGCTGACCAACGAGAGGAGTCCCCCGCCTTTCAGGTAGCGACCATTAACCGCTCGGATGAAACATCTGCGCGATACTACTCCTCGCCCCATAATATTCCGCGCACCAGTGGAGGCACCAACGCGTCACAACCAATCGCCACAGACTCGGCACGGGCTCAGGCGCATACTCGGGACGCAGAGCAATCACACTTCCGGCAACCGGGACCCTCGCGTTACGAATTAAGTTTACAACGCGAAATCGCACAATTACGGGCCGAATTACGAGACTTCGCGCGCACGGCCCAAAATCGCCCAACATATCAGAGGCCCCAGACCCAGCCCACCGCTGGGCAACGCGAAAACCAGAGAGGTGCCACTAGCACGCGCGGAAGATCCACGCCACAGCCGACGGCGAACCCCCAAAGGGCATTAACACCCGCGTGGTGTTCATACCATCGGCGGTTTGGGGCAAAGGCCCGCAAATGCACACAACCCTGCGGTTGGAAGCCGGTGAAGCCGGCGCAAAACGCGAATTTAAACTAGGACGGCCGACCGCAACCTCAGCGCAAACGGTCGGCACACTCCAAGTAAGCCGCTTAACAATCAAAGACGCGAAATTGGATATAAGTTTTACGGTCGACACTGGCGCCGACATATCAGTCTTGCCTAAGTCGTACGCTTCGCAAAATAAAACGCCTAGCAGACTCCAATTACTAGCAGCGAACAACACATCCATAGCTACTTACGGACGTAAGTACCTACGACTGGATCTAGGTTTGCGGCACCCCATAGGTTGGCACTTCATAGTGGCCGATGTCTCCGAACCATTAATAGGGTCGGACTTACTATCGTGCCACAACTTGCTGGTCGACACCGCGAACAATAGATTAGTGGAACAACGGCCACTCGGTCATCCGCCTGGAGAGGCCCCACGGACGCCACACGAGGCCGACATCACATGCGATGAGATCCCGGCTCTACTGGAGGAGTATAGACACTCGACAGTACCACTTCCCAACCAGGAGCACATAGAGTCCGGGGTATACCATCACATCGAGACACGGGGTCCACCCGTAAGCCAACGTCCGCGGCGACTAGCACCAGACAAATTGCGCGCAGCACGCGAAGAATTCGACTACATGCTGGAGCAAGGAATCTGCCAACCTTCAGTAAGCCCATGGGCCAGTCCGCTTCACCTAGTAAAGAAACGAAGCGGCGAATGGCGCCCGTGTGGCGACTACCGACAGTTAAACGCGGTCACAATCCCGGACCGATACCCCATCGCACACTTGTATGATTACTCATACAAATTGCGCGGATGCACAGTCTTCACGACCCTGGACCTCGCCAGGGCATACCACCAAATACCAGTGGCCCACGAAGACATCCCAAAAACCGCGGTCATTACCCCTTTTGGACTATATGAGTTCAAGGTAATGACTTTCGGCCTTAGAAACGCCGCACAAACATTTCAAAGGTACATCGATTCAGCTCTGCGTGGACTGGATTTTTGTTACGCCCACATCGATGATATCCTGATTGCGTCCCAAAACCGAGCAGAGCACCAGCAACATCTTAAACAGGTGTTAGAACGCCTCCGCCGTTACGGACTCATGATTAACCCGGACAAATGCCAATTGGCAAAGAGCAGGTGAGCTATTTGGGTTATCATATCAACAATCGTGGTATTCGGCCTCTCTCGGACAGAGTTAAAGCTCTCAACGAATTCCCACGTCCTACCAACGTTCGCGAATTACGACGTTTCCTGGGCATGCTTAATTTTTACCGGCCTACATTACAAAATGCCGCGCATGTCCAGGCCCCTTTAAATGAATATTTAAAGGGGGCAAAAAAGAATGACAAACGTCCAATCGTCTGGACGGAAGCAGCAAGTAATGCATTCCGGCAGTCAAAAGCGCAACTTGCAAACGCCACCCTGCTGTGTTACCCAGCAGAGGGCGCACAGTTAGCAATACAATGCGACGCGTCGGACACCGCAATTGGGGCGGTATTGGAGCAGGAGAGCGACGGTGGCTGGGAGCCGCTGGGTTTTTTCTCTAGAAAACTCAGTACGGCAGAACGAAAGTACAGCACCTATGACCGAGAGTTATTGGCCATATACAGTGCCATCAAATACTTCCGACACATGGTCGAGGGTCGTCAGGCGATCGTCAGAACGGACCATAAACCATTGAGCCACGCCTTCCGAAAAAAATCCGGAAATGCATCGCCGCGACAGGAGCGGCATCTGGACCTCATAGGCCAATACGTCACCGAGATAAAGTACGTTCCTGGTAATCAGAACGTAATAGCAGACGCACTATCTCGCATAGATGTGATTCAATTGCGCGCAGCCTTAGCTGACGCTGACTTGGAGCAAGCCCAGAAAAACGATAGCCAACTTAAAGCTCTCGTAACAGCAGACACAGCACTGGAACTGCGTAGGTTCGCTGTCGACACCAACGGAAAAACCGTTTGGTGCGACGTCTCAACGGGTACAGTCAGGCCATACATTCCTGCGGTGTTGCGTAGGGGCATTTATGAGACCTTTCATAGCCCAGCTCATCCCAGCGGGCGCGCGACGGCTGCGGCGATTCGACGTAAGTTCGTTTGGCCACACATGAATAAGGACCTCACAAAGTGGGCGAGGGCGTGTCTCAAGTGTCAACGTTGTAAAATAAGCAGACACAACGTACTGGAGCCGGCACAATTCAAGCTGCCCGAGGCACGTTTCGCCCACGTACACATCGACATAGTCGGCCCTTTAACTCCCTCCAGAGGATTCGCGTACCTGCTCACGATGATAGATCGCTTTACGCGATGGCCCGAGGCTACCCCATTACGTGTAATAACCGCAGAGAGCGTGGCCCGGGCTTTCTACTCAACGTGGGTAACGCGTTTCGGCGTTCCCACAACACTTACCTCGGATAGGGGACCTCAGTTCGAGGCTACGATCTTCAGACAGCTTACGGAGTTGCTGGGTTGTCAAAGAGAGCGTACGACAGCATACCATCCTGCTGCCAACGGCATGATAGAGCGTTGGCATAGATCATTGAAGGCCTCTTTAATGTGCCATAATGACACACAGTGGTTCGACGCACTGCCTACAGTCCTCCTTGGTTTGAGGACCAGCATGAAGGAAGACCTGGGCGCCTCAGCAGCCGAGCTCACTTACGGTACCAGCCTCGTTTTGCCCGGGGAGCTTTTCGTCGACGGTGAGCCACCTGCGGAGCTGACGAAGAGCGTGGGTTACCTGCGTGATTTGATGCGAAAAGTACGACCAAGACCGGTTGCCCGACACGGGTCAAAGAGAGTTTTCGTGCATCCAGAGTTGCGCACCTGTACACACGTTTTCGTTAGAGTGGATAAAGTAAAGAAACCACTCGAGCCTCCGTTTGAGGGCCCGTTCAAAGTGATTAAAAGAATCAGCGAACGGGTCTACGAGGTGGACATACGTGGGAAGGCAGCCACAATCAGCGTGGAACGGCTAAAACCTTGCTTTTTGGAAGAAAGTAACCAGGGGTGCACTCCTCACAATGCTGAGGTGCAGAAAAAGACGCCGCCGACCACGGCGGGCGTGCCAGAACAATATAAGGGGCCCATTACGCGAAGTCGTAAAAGACTGCGCACTCGACAAGTTTCACCACCATGATGGTAATGACAGAACCAATGGGGACCAGTCGCGTGGCCAACCAAGAGCACGCCTCAGTCTCAACACCTCTTCGTTTTTGTTGCGTTTTCTTTTTATCGTGACTATGTCACTGGGGGGGGGGTACTGTGGCGGTTAGCGCGAACGCCACTACCCACCGGCCTACTTACCACCAGGTAACCTCTTTTCGCAGGCAGTCGGCGCCGGAAAAGCGAATACTTACCTGCATTAGCATGTAAATAACCACAAGCCCGCTGATACAAGCGTTTGTCCAATACAGGCATCGTCCTAAAAGTAGAAATGCATAAATCAAGGAAATCATGTCATGAAGACCAAGCACAGCGTAGCACCAATGGTAAGAAACTAAATAGCAGGGGAGAGCATGGGACACCTGCACATCGATCTGGTAAAACCAGCAACCAACGATCGGATGTAGCAGAACAACCAAGAAAAACAAGATGCGGTTGCGCAAGCCTGCGACTAATTCCTGGAATTACCAGAAGGCGCGCAAACCGACGTAAACCTACAACGCATGCCCTTAAAAGGACACATCTCAACAAATACAAATACGTGAGATATAACGCATGCCCATGTAGCAGCATCACATTGCACGTATAAACTATATGAACGTCCCTACACTTAATATGGTACAAAGAGTAAACACACGCAATGGCGCTCATCCCCGTGCGAATAATAATAAAAGATACACACAGGCAGGGGTACAATGCGGTTACCCACACTAAGGGATGTAATATGTTTAAAATGACCAAATATGGGCATCGAAGCGATGATGGAGTACGAGATATTCTGCCGCTTCGGTGAACTAAACCAGTCGATTGATAATTTCTGCATTGAATGGTGGATACGTGCTCCCGGGTAAAAATCGAAAAAATATTAATACAGTGCCACGACCAAAAGGGTTTTTAACTTTCGCGTCGATCCTTTTTAGTGAAAGTGACCGCACTTGCACAGAGAAATATTACCCCTGTTTGTAATAAAACGATTTCGTAATACAGTGCCACGACCAAAAGGGTTTTTAACTTTCGCGTCGATCCTTTTTAGTGAAAGTGACCGCACTTGCACAGAGAAATATCACCGACCGCACTTGCACCGGAGAAATATTACCTCTGTTTGTAATAAAACGATTTCGTAATACAGTGCCACGACCAAAAGGGTTTTTAACTTTCGCGTCGATCCTTTTTAGTGAAAGTGACCGCACTTGCACCGGAGAAATATTACCTCTGTTTGTAATAAAACGATTTCGTAATACAGTGCCACGACCAAAAGGGTTTTTAACTTTCGCGTCGATCCCTTTTAGTGAAAGTGACCGCACTTGCACAGAGAAATATTACCTCTGTTTGTAATAAAACGATTTCGTAATACAGTGCCACGACCAAAAGGGTTTTTAACTTTCGCGTCGATCCTTTTTAGTGAAAGTGACCGCACTTGCACGGAGAAATATTACCTCTGTTTGTAATAAAACGATTTCGTAATACAGTGCCACGACCAAAAGGGTTTTTAACTTTCGCGTCGATCCTTTTTAGTGAAAGTGACCGCACTTGCACAGAGAAATATTACCTCTGTTTGTAATAAAACGATTTCGTAATACAGTGCCACGACCAAAAGGGTTTTGAACTTTCGTGTCGATCCTTTAGTGAAAGTGACCGCACTTGCACCGGAGAAATGTTACCTCTGTTGTGATTAGACGAAATTCTTAATACAGAGCCACACAAGACTGAACTGTGAACCCTTTTGTTTTGTGTCTGAGTTTTTTTGGAGAATGGTGTCAACAATGGGTACTGATTCTTCTACATGTATGGTATGATAAAATAACATTAAGATTACAATACTATATTCTATGTTAATATAAAATAAGTTTAACTCACGAAATAAATTGTACTTATTATTCTACATGTATAGTAAAATAAATTTATGTTTACAATATAATATACTACATTCGTGATAAAATAAAAAGGAGACTACAATACTATATTCTATGTTAATATAAAATAAGTCTAACTCACGAAATAAATTGTACTGATTATTCTACATGTATAGTAAAATAAATTTATGTTTACAATATAATATTCTACATTCGTGATAAAATAAAATTGAGACTACAATACTATATTCTATGTTAATATAAAATAAGTCTAACTCACGAAATAAATTGTACTGATTATTCTACATGTATAGTAAAATAAATTTATGTTTACAATATAATATTCTACATTCGTGATAAAATAAAATTGAGATTACAATACTATATACTATGTTAGTATAAATAAAGTTTAACTCGCGAAATAAGTTGTACTTATTATTCTACATGTATAGTAAAATAAATTTATGTTTACAATATAATATACTACATTCGTGATAAAATAAAATTGAGATTACAATACTATATTCTATGTTAATATAAATTAAGTTTAACTCACGAAATAAATTGTACTGATTATTCTACATGTATGGAAATAAATTTATGTTTACAATACAATATTCTACGTTAATGATAAAATAACATTAAGATTACAATACTATATTCTATGTTAGCATAAATAAAGTTTAACTCGCGAAATAAGTTGTACTTATTATTCTACGTGTATGGAAATAAATTTATGTTTACAATATAATATTCTACATTCGTGATAAAATAAAATTGAGATTACAATACTATATTCTATGTTAATATAAATTAAGTTTAACTCACGAAATAAGTTGTACTGATTATTCTACGTGTATGGAAATAAATTTATGTTTACAATATAATATTCTACATTCGTGATAAAATAAAATTGAGATTACAATACTATATTCTATGTTAATATAAATTAAGTTTAACTCACGAAATAAGTTGTACTGATTATTCTACGTGTATGGAAATAAATTTATGTTTACAATATAATATTCTACGTTTATGACAAAATAACATTAAGGTTACAATACTATATTCTATGTTAATATAAATTAAGCAACCCACGAAATAAATACTGTCCACAAACCTGAATAAGTTTATTTTCGAGTAAAAACACGTAAAAGCAGGTGAACCGTTGGTTTAGCACCGAACTGCAGGGTACAAGCAAACAAGCTTAGACGAGCGGTTACGGAGTTTGGTTACGTCTCGGTGAAACAGTGTCGGACTGACACACTACCGAGAACGATCGCCGAGAGTGAGAATACTAATTATACCACAATTGGTGACCTACCAAGTGAGGAAGGGCACATAACCTGACATCGAACATCGAACCAACCACCAAAATCACTACAAGTGGAGTCAGATCGCAGCACTATCCTCAACACAGTGCGAGTAACGACACCTGACGAAACCAAATTCTCAACGTTGGACTCCAGGTGACGTAATTTTTTTAATTTTTTTTTTTTTTTCTCTTCTTTAATATATATATATATATATACGCTGAGCTCCTTTAGAGCCAGCTAAAACACAATATTTTCTTCTCCTTCTATTGTATTTAAAAAGTAGCAGTAAGTAATAACCAAATTTAAAAATATTTATTTGTAATTGAATAGTACAAACGTGCACTACAACAAATTCGCGTAGTAAGCCCCTTCCGGGCATCGAAAAACCGGAAACTATACAGAGTAAATTAACCAGCCCACATATACACTGTTCACTCGTTCCCATCACAACAGCTGCAAGCAACGGGCTTTCCGCCAACTAGGCAGATCTACAACTTCTCCTTGCTAACCTTTTCCTGCAATTTCTCGTGGTTCTCGCGTGACGAGGAACGGCCACCACCCTTTTGTAGAGGATGGCTCAGTTTACGAGGTCAAAGAAGACTCAACAGGAGCCCCAACCGGAAGCGCTGCGGGAATCGCTTACCGAATCACAGACGGCGCCTCAGGCGGAGCTGCAGCGGGAGCTGGAAGTGCCGCGTCCGGAGTCCCCGGCCTTCGTGGACGCCCTCAGCGTAGAACAGCCCACGGACTCGCTACACGAAAAAGCCCGCGACTCGCGCCCTCACAGAACGGAGTTCCCGTTATCCGCTGGTGCGACTCCAACAGTGCAGGCACTACATGTTGCCTCGCGCGACTTGCGCTTGCCTCCTTTTGACGAGGAGGAATCGGAGCTCTGGTTCACCATGGCGGACCTCATATTCGAGGCGGCGGGCGTGAGCGAGGAGAGACCACGTGCGCTGGAAGTTATGAGGGTTTTAAACCGAAACCAGCGTACACATGTGGCACACATTATAAGAACTCCTGGAAACAGCCCGTATACAGATATGAGGGAAACGCTCCTCAATGCGCTCGAGGAGTCAATTGCCAAGAGGCACCAGCGCTTGTACAACGAGACCAATTTCACGGGGATGAAGCCATCGCATTTTCTCACTCATTTGCGGTCTATAGCGGGAAAGGGGATCTCTGATGATGTCATCAGACCCCACTTCATTAGGGGTCTTCCGCAACAAGCGCGTCCTACAGTAATCGCTCAAACCAATCAAAGCCTGAGTTGGCTGGCTAAGATTGCAGACGCAATCGTAGAAAGCGCTGACCAACGAGAGGAGTCCCCCGCCTTTCAGGTAGCGACCATTAACCGCTCGGATGAAACATCTGCGCGATACTACTCCTCGCCCCATAATATTCCGCGCACCAGTGGAGGCACCAACGCGTCACAACCAATCGCCACAGACTCGGCACGGGCTCAGGCGCATACTCGGGACGCAGAGCAATCACACTTCCGGCAACCGGGACCCTCGCGTTACGAATTAAGTTTACAACGCGAAATCGCACAATTACGGGCCGAATTACGAGACTTCGCGCGCACGGCCCAAAATCGCCCAACATATCAGAGGCCCCAGACCCAGCCCACCGCTGGGCAACGCGAAAACCAGAGAGGTGCCACTAGCACGCGCGGAAGATCCACGCCACAGCCGACGGCGAACCCCCAAAGGGCATTAACACCCGCGTGGTGTTCATACCATCGGCGGTTTGGGGCAAAGGCCCGCAAATGCACACAACCCTGCGGTTGGAAGCCGGTGAAGCCGGCGCAAAACGCGAATTTAAACTAGGACGGCCGACCGCAACCTCAGCGCAAACGGTCGGCACACTCCAAGTAAGCCGCTTAACAATCAAAGACGCGAAATTGGATATAAGTTTTACGGTCGACACTGGCGCCGACATATCAGTCTTGCCTAAGTCGTACGCTTCGCAAAATAAAACGCCTAGCAGACTCCAATTACTAGCAGCGAACAACACATCCATAGCTACTTACGGACGTAAGTACCTACGACTGGATCTAGGTTTGCGGCACCCCATAGGTTGGCACTTCATAGTGGCCGATGTCTCCGAACCATTAATAGGGTCGGACTTACTATCGTGCCACAACTTGCTGGTCGACACCGCGAACAATAGATTAGTGGAACAACGGCCACTCGGTCATCCGCCTGGAGAGGCCCCACGGACGCCACACGAGGCCGACATCACATGCGATGAGATCCCGGCTCTACTGGAGGAGTATAGACACTCGACAGTACCACTTCCCAACCAGGAGCACATAGAGTCCGGGGTATACCATCACATCGAGACACGGGGTCCACCCGTAAGCCAACGTCCGCGGCGACTAGCACCAGACAAATTGCGCGCAGCACGCGAAGAATTCGACTACATGCTGGAGCAAGGAATCTGCCAACCTTCAGTAAGCCCATGGGCCAGTCCGCTTCACCTAGTAAAGAAACGAAGCGGCGAATGGCGCCCGTGTGGCGACTACCGACAGTTAAACGCGGTCACAATCCCGGACCGATACCCCATCGCACACTTGTATGATTACTCATACAAATTGCGCGGATGCACAGTCTTCACGACCCTGGACCTCGCCAGGGCATACCACCAAATACCAGTGGCCCACGAAGACATCCCAAAAACCGCGGTCATTACCCCTTTTGGACTATATGAGTTCAAGGTAATGACTTTCGGCCTTAGAAACGCCGCACAAACATTTCAAAGGTACATCGATTCAGCTCTGCGTGGACTGGATTTTTGTTACGCCCACATCGATGATATCCTGATTGCGTCCCAAAACCGAGCAGAGCACCAGCAACATCTTAAACAGGTGTTAGAACGCCTCCGCCGTTACGGACTCATGATTAACCCGGACAAATGCCAATTGGCAAAGAGCAGGTGAGCTATTTGGGTTATCATATCAACAATCGTGGTATTCGGCCTCTCTCGGACAGAGTTAAAGCTCTCAACGAATTCCCACGTCCTACCAACGTTCGCGAATTACGACGTTTCCTGGGCATGCTTAATTTTTACCGGCCTACATTACAAAATGCCGCGCATGTCCAGGCCCCTTTAAATGAATATTTAAAGGGGGCAAAAAAGAATGACAAACGTCCAATCGTCTGGACGGAAGCAGCAAGTAATGCATTCCGGCAGTCAAAAGCGCAACTTGCAAACGCCACCCTGCTGTGTTACCCAGCAGAGGGCGCACAGTTAGCAATACAATGCGACGCGTCGGACACCGCAATTGGGGCGGTATTGGAGCAGGAGAGCGACGGTGGCTGGGAGCCGCTGGGTTTTTTCTCTAGAAAACTCAGTACGGCAGAACGAAAGTACAGCACCTATGACCGAGAGTTATTGGCCATATACAGTGCCATCAAATACTTCCGACACATGGTCGAGGGTCGTCAGGCGATCGTCAGAACGGACCATAAACCATTGAGCCACGCCTTCCGAAAAAAATCCGGAAATGCATCGCCGCGACAGGAGCGGCATCTGGACCTCATAGGCCAATACGTCACCGAGATAAAGTACGTTCCTGGTAATCAGAACGTAATAGCAGACGCACTATCTCGCATAGATGTGATTCAATTGCGCGCAGCCTTAGCTGACGCTGACTTGGAGCAAGCCCAGAAAAACGATAGCCAACTTAAAGCTCTCGTAACAGCAGACACAGCACTGGAACTGCGTAGGTTCGCTGTCGACACCAACGGAAAAACCGTTTGGTGCGACGTCTCAACGGGTACAGTCAGGCCATACATTCCTGCGGTGTTGCGTAGGGGCATTTATGAGACCTTTCATAGCCCAGCTCATCCCAGCGGGCGCGCGACGGCTGCGGCGATTCGACGTAAGTTCGTTTGGCCACACATGAATAAGGACCTCACAAAGTGGGCGAGGGCGTGTCTCAAGTGTCAACGTTGTAAAATAAGCAGACACAACGTACTGGAGCCGGCACAATTCAAGCTGCCCGAGGCACGTTTCGCCCACGTACACATCGACATAGTCGGCCCTTTAACTCCCTCCAGAGGATTCGCGTACCTGCTCACGATGATAGATCGCTTTACGCGATGGCCCGAGGCTACCCCATTACGTGTAATAACCGCAGAGAGCGTGGCCCGGGCTTTCTACTCAACGTGGGTAACGCGTTTCGGCGTTCCCACAACACTTACCTCGGATAGGGGACCTCAGTTCGAGGCTACGATCTTCAGACAGCTTACGGAGTTGCTGGGTTGTCAAAGAGAGCGTACGACAGCATACCATCCTGCTGCCAACGGCATGATAGAGCGTTGGCATAGATCATTGAAGGCCTCTTTAATGTGCCATAATGACACACAGTGGTTCGACGCACTGCCTACAGTCCTCCTTGGTTTGAGGACCAGCATGAAGGAAGACCTGGGCGCCTCAGCAGCCGAGCTCACTTACGGTACCAGCCTCGTTTTGCCCGGGGAGCTTTTCGTCGACGGTGAGCCACCTGCGGAGCTGACGAAGAGCGTGGGTTACCTGCGTGATTTGATGCGAAAAGTACGACCAAGACCGGTTGCCCGACACGGGTCAAAGAGAGTTTTCGTGCATCCAGAGTTGCGCACCTGTACACACGTTTTCGTTAGAGTGGATAAAGTAAAGAAACCACTCGAGCCTCCGTTTGAGGGCCCGTTCAAAGTGATTAAAAGAATCAGCGAACGGGTCTACGAGGTGGACATACGTGGGAAGGCAGCCACAATCAGCGTGGAACGGCTAAAACCTTGCTTTTTGGAAGAAAGTAACCAGGGGTGCACTCCTCACAATGCTGAGGTGCAGAAAAAGACGCCGCCGACCACGGCGGGCGTGCCAGAACAATATAAGGGGCCCATTACGCGAAGTCGTAAAAGACTGCGCACTCGACAAGTTTCACCACCATGATGGTAATGACAGAACCAATGGGGACCAGTCGCGTGGCCAACCAAGAGCACGCCTCAGTCTCAACACCTCTTCGTTTTTGTTGCGTTTTCTTTTTATCGTGACTATGTCACTGGGGGGGGGGGTACTGTGGCGGTTAGCGCGAACGCCACTACCCACCGGCCTACTTACCACCAGGTAACCTCTTTTCGCAGGCAGTCGGCGCCGGAAAAGCGAATACTTACCTGCATTAGCATGTAAATAACCACAAGCCCGCTGATACAAGCGTTTGTCCAATACAGGCATCGTCCTAAAAGTAGAAATGCATAAATCAAGGAAATCATGTCATGAAGACCAAGCACAGCGTAGCACCAATGGTAAGAAACTAAATAGCAGGGGAGAGCATGGGACACCTGCACATCGATCTGGTAAAACCAGCAACCAACGATCGGATGTAGCAGAACAACCAAGAAAAACAAGATGCGGTTGCGCAAGCCTGCGACTAATTCCTGGAATTACCAGAAGGCGCGCAAACCGACGTAAACCTACAACGCATGCCCTTAAAAGGACACATCTCAACAAATACAAATACGTGAGATATAACGCATGCCCATGTAGCAGCATCACATTGCACGTATAAACTATATGAACGTCCCTACACTTAATATGGTACAAAGAGTAAACACACGCAATGGCGCTCATCCCCGTGCGAATAATAATAAAAGATACACACAGGCAGGGGTACAATGCGGTTACCCACACTAAGGGATGTAATATGTTTAAAATGACCAAATATGGGCATCGAAGCGATGATGGAGTACGAGATATTCTGCCGCTTCGGTGAACTAAACCAGTCGATTGATAATTTCTGCATTGAATGGTGGATACGTGCTCCCGGGTAAAAATCGAAAAAATATTAATACAGTGCCACGACCAAAAGGGTTTTTAACTTTCGCGTCGATCCTTTTTAGTGAAAGTGACCGCACTTGCACAGAGAAATATTACCTCTGTTTGTAATAAAACGATTTCGTAATACAGTGCCACGACCAAAAGGGTTTTTAACTTTCGCGTCGATCCTTTTTAGTGAAAGTGACCGCACTTGCACAGAGAAATATCACCGACCGCACTTGCACCGGAGAAATATTACCTCTGTTTGTAATAAAACGATTTCGTAATACAGTGCCACGACCAAAAGGGTTTTTAACTTTCGCGTCGATCCTTTTTAGTGAAAGTGACCGCACTTGCACCGGAGAAATATTACCTCTGTTTGTAATAAAACGATTTCGTAATACAGTGCCACGACCAAAAGGGTTTTTAACTTTCGCGTCGATCCCTTTTAGTGAAAGTGACCGCACTTGCACAGAGAAATATTACCTCTGTTTGTAATAAAACGATTTCGTAATACAGTGCCACGACCAAAAGGGTTTTTAACTTTCGCGTCGATCCTTTTTAGTGAAAGTGACCGCACTTGCACGGAGAAATATTACCTCTGTTTGTAATAAAACGATTTCGTAATACAGTGCCACGACCAAAAGGGTTTTTAACTTTCGCGTCGATCCTTTTTAGTGAAAGTGACCGCACTTGCACAGAGAAATATTACCTCTGTTTGTAATAAAACGATTTCGTAATACAGTGCCACGACCAAAAGGGTTTTGAACTTTCGTGTCGATCCTTTAGTGAAAGTGACCGCACTTGCACCGGAGAAATGTTACCTCTGTTGTGATTAGACGAAATTCTTAATACAGAGCCACACAAGACTGAACTGTGAACCCTTTTGTTTTGTGTCTGAGTTTTTTTGGAGAATGGTGTCAACAATGGGTACTGATTCTTCTACATGTATGGTATGATAAAATAACATTAAGATTACAATACTATATTCTATGTTAATATAAAATAAGTTTAACTCACGAAATAAATTGTACTTATTATTCTACATGTATAGTAAAATAAATTTATGTTTACAATATAATATACTACATTCGTGATAAAATAAAAAGGAGACTACAATACTATATTCTATGTTAATATAAAATAAGTCTAACTCACGAAATAAATTGTACTGATTATTCTACATGTATAGTAAAATAAATTTATGTTTACAATATAATATTCTACATTCGTGATAAAATAAAATTGAGACTACAATACTATATTCTATGTTAATATAAAATAAGTCTAACTCACGAAATAAATTGTACTGATTATTCTACATGTATAGTAAAATAAATTTATGTTTACAATATAATATTCTACATTCGTGATAAAATAAAATTGAGATTACAATACTATATACTATGTTAGTATAAATAAAGTTTAACTCGCGAAATAAGTTGTACTTATTATTCTACATGTATAGTAAAATAAATTTATGTTTACAATATAATATACTACATTCGTGATAAAATAAAATTGAGATTACAATACTATATTCTATGTTAATATAAATTAAGTTTAACTCACGAAATAAATTGTACTGATTATTCTACATGTATGGAAATAAATTTATGTTTACAATACAATATTCTACGTTAATGATAAAATAACATTAAGATTACAATACTATATTCTATGTTAGCATAAATAAAGTTTAACTCGCGAAATAAGTTGTACTTATTATTCTACGTGTATGGAAATAAATTTATGTTTACAATATAATATTCTACATTCGTGATAAAATAAAATTGAGATTACAATACTATATTCTATGTTAATATAAATTAAGTTTAACTCACGAAATAAGTTGTACTGATTATTCTACGTGTATGGAAATAAATTTATGTTTACAATATAATATTCTACATTCGTGATAAAATAAAATTGAGATTACAATACTATATTCTATGTTAATATAAATTAAGTTTAACTCACGAAATAAGTTGTACTGATTATTCTACGTGTATGGAAATAAATTTATGTTTACAATATAATATTCTACGTTTATGACAAAATAACATTAAGGTTACAATACTATATTCTATGTTAATATAAATTAAGCAACCCACGAAATAAATACTGTCCACAAACCTGAATAAGTTTATTTTCGAGTAAAAACACGTAAAAGCAGGTGAACCGTTGGTTTAGCACCGAACTGCAGGGTACAAGCAAACAAGCTTAGACGAGCGGTTACGGAGTTTGGTTACGTCTCGGTGAAACAGTGTCGGACTGACACACTACCGAGAACGATCGCCGAGAGTGAGAATACTAATTACACCACAGAACTGAAGTGGTATCCGGCAGCGTTGAGTTGGCTGCAAAATGTGCAGCAAGTAGATTCGCTTTCTCTATTGCACTGATGACAGGTCTCTCTTCGACTATTAGCGATGGAATGGACGAGGAGACCGCGTTTTGGATGTTCTTCACAAATGCCTAGAAGTTTTTACTACGTGTGGGAGAGTGTAGAATTTTTTGTCTCACTCTCTGGTGATGGAAGAACTTTGTGCGTCGAATATACACATTGCAGTCGTTTCTAGCTCTCTTAAATCTTTTCCGGTTTTCCTCAGTATTGTTTGATTTATCCAACCGGAAGCTCAATTCTTTAGCCTTAATGTCGTCTCTGCATCCGGAATCGAACTACATATTTCTCTTGGGTTTGATACTCTTTACTCTATGTGGAATAAAGGTTCGCATGCCAAACAGTATCGTATCTGTCAATGTGTCCGCTATAGAGTCAACATCGTTATTGAGGAAAAATAACGACCAATTTAACTTCTCAAAAAAGTCGTTCAGACCTTCCCAGTTGGTTTTCTCATAGAAACATACTGTTCTTTTCGGAGCTTTCTCGTTAGCTTTGCTGGTGGTTAGAGCAAATTTAGCTGGCACGACACAGTGGTCTGAAGTGCCTAAGGGCGAAGAATCTTCAATTGCATATTTGTTTGGGTGGGAGGTGAGAAACAGGTCGAGTGTATTGGCGGAATTAATATCTATATCTGGTACCCCTGTTGGTTCATTAACGACTTTCAGGGGTTGTGTGTCTGGAATGGCGAGGCCATTGTTGCATTAATCATTGCACAATATAAAAAGAAAAAGGAAGATTTAAAATGGTGTAGTCATGTGGCTGTTAAGGTTGCTGATCCTTTAATTCTTTTTACTTCTTCTAATTCTTAAAATTCTCTTAAAACAAAAGTAACACTACTAACAATTATGCACATTGAAATCACCCCCAATAACGATTTCAAATATAGGGTCAAGATCCTATCGATAGAATCAGAGAGAGTATCAAATTCATTAAAGGATGCGTTTTTATCCAAGTTTGGGCTTCTGTAAAGAAAGCAGTAATGTGATATGCTTACGAACGTAAAGTTTTAGCCACGAAAAATTAAATTCTGGATTAGAGCACAGTCCATATCGTGACAGAAGCTGATAAGCAATATCACTTCGTATGTATGTGGCTAAACCACGATGTGGAAAGAACAAATGCATGAAGTTATAACCGGGTATAGTAAAATCGGAAATATTTGCATTAGTTATTACCTAAGTCTCTCTAAGTGCAAGGATTGCTGGCTTCTGGATACCGACGTGGGCAGACACAGAGGAGAAGTTGTGTTTTAGGCCGCGAATGTTACACAGATCGACGTGAAATTCCCGTTCCATTTAAATGGCCTGACACAGAAAACCAATGCCGCCTCAGCAAAGGATGCAAGTCGAACCCTGCGATAGATAAGCGAAAGCAATCACTACAGGTGTTATGCCCCTGTAGTAAGTGCCACACTAGATGCGTGCCGAAATCCAGGTCACATCCCTTTCGTGCCAAATATTACGCCACTCAAAACACCAAAAACCGTCAAAAGATTATAAATCAATCGAGAGTATCGATGCCTGACGGACGCAACAGAGGTGCGAAAAAAAGGAAAAACAGACACAAGGAAAGGAAAGGGTATGAGTTTTCCCACACTGTACACTTTCACACAATTTTCACACAACGGCGCGAATCTCATGTATTTCACTGCACTACACTCGGACGTGTTTGTTCACTTCGGGTCCCACAGAAGACTTGACGCGTGTTAAGTGTGTCAATGGTGCGATACCTAAAGATAACATACAAGGGGTCATTGATACACTTAATCAGAGAAGTACCACCAAATTCTAAACTCCAGTAACCCCACGAACCATCAATACATCCAAGTCATCGTCCTACCGAAATAATTGCAATCAAATCACCAACTCTTGAGCAATTAATAAATCGGTCAAAAAGAATGATCGATTGCATTTATCAAAGCAATAAACGATTGCACAAGTTGGAGCAATTAAAATACGGAAACCTCCAAAATGCATGTTCCAGCACAATCGTCATAAGTGCAATAACTAGGTCAACTCGTTGGCCCAAAGGTTTAACTCAAGTAAAAAGCAATGAGGAAGTATTGACCGAAATCAGCAAAATGTAGCAATTACAAATTGGGTCGATGAAAATGTAATTGCATGATCGTTATTGGGAGGTATTGACCCCGAGGTGCGGTGAAACGTTTAATAAGTAATTAGGAGGCAGTTAATAGTGGATCGTGGAGATAGAAGCAATAAGGAAATTTGATCGGAAGAATCGGGTGTTGGCTACTGAAGAAGAAGAAGTAAAAACATAGCGATAATATTACAATAGTGTACTGAAGAAGAAGAAGTAAAAACATAGCGATAATATTACAATAGTGTACAGAGAAAAAGAAGTTAATGTATAGCGATAATATAACAATAACGTAAAGAAGAATTGAATTAAATACCAATTGTGACTGAAGAAAAAGGAGTTAATGTATAGCGATAATATTACAATTGTGTAAAGAAAAAGTGCTGTAACTTTATGGTTAAGTACCATTTGTGACTGAAGAAGAAGAAGCTAATATATAGCGACGATATTACAATAGTGTAAAGAGAAAAAGTGCTGTAACTTTATGGTTAAGTACCATTTGTGACTGAAGAAGAAGAAGCTAATGTATAGCGATGATATTACAATAGTGTAAAGAGAAAAAGTACGGTAACTTTATGGTTGAATACTATTTGTGACTGAAAAAGAAGAAGTTAATGTATAGCGATAATATTACAACAATGTACCGAAAAAGTGCTGTAACTTTATAGTTAATAACCAACTGGGACTGAAGAAAAAGGAGTTAATGCATAGATATAATATTACAATGGTGTAAAGAAAAGAAAAGTGCTGTAACTTTATAGTTGAATACCAATTGTGACTGAAAGAGAAGAAGTTAATGTATAGCGATATTATTACGATGGTGTAAAGACAAAGTACTGTAATTTAAAAGATTTATAATAATAAAAGGAATTCGTGATTTAACTGTTCACTGTTTTATCTATTCGTTTGGTATCCTAATGGTTATTTCGACATAGACTTCAAAAAACCATAACTCGCGCGAACCGGTAGTGCAATTAGGGTATCTTGTGTTTACTTAAGGTACTCTAAACGGATTACATAATTGATCCGATGGTACGGATCACGAGGCAGAGGCGCACGTGCTGATTCGTCGGCGGTTAGAAGCAATATTGTAGTACGAAACGTCCAAACTTCGAAATACGCCTCGGTTTCCGTGATGTTTTCCTCATACGATGTGAATTTATTTCCCTGGAGCCACCGCTTGAGATTTGGGAACGGATAATAGTCGCTGGGGGCCAAATCTTTAGAATACGGTGGGTGAGTAACCAATTAAAGTCATAATGGGTCCAATTTGGTCATCGCTTTCAAGGACGTGTGTGACGGTGCGTTGTCGTGTTATCGTGATGGTACAGAATTTTTTCCTTCGCCATGTAAGACCGTTTTTCTTTATATCGTCGTTCAGTTTGTCCAATAATGCTGCATAATACTCTCTTGTTACTGTTCTGCAGATAGTGGATGAAGATTATACTTTGCACATCCCAAAAAAACGCCATAATTGTCCCGGCCGAGCGTTGGTCCTTTGGACGATTTGGTCGGCTTTCGTTGCTTTCCAGCCACTCTGCAGACTACCTGTTGGACTTAGGCGTATGGTAATGGGACCACGTTTCATCCATCGTCACTAAACCACCAATAAACGGTTGTTCTGGAATTATAAGATGCGCGATAACATTTCTGCAACCATTGATTGTCTAGAAGTTTTTTCCATTAAAAAACAATGTTTGATCAAGATGCGATATTCTAGTTTTTCCATTTTAGTAGTAAAGTAGTGTTGCGGATTCGCCCTGGACACAACCAACGAATTCGCAACCGAATGCTACCCGTGGCACCAACCTAACAAATGTCAACAATCAGCTGACATTAAAATTAAATCGTCTACTGTCATTGCTGACATTTCTTCTTCTTCGTTAGCTTATAATCGATACAAGTCGCATTTTTTGGATGTAATCGAAACAAATCAAAGTAATAACTTTAATAAAAGCCATTAAGTACTAAGAAATCGATCAGCCACGAGTTTCTTTATCAAGAGGGACGAATATTTCAAGAACTGCTGCTCAACTTTACGTAATCTTTCTCTTTAGCAACATTTATAGTTATCGTTTCAGCCACAGACAACGGCCAACATCCTTCGGCCAACACATTGCCCGCCAGAAGACAACATTGTTCTTGGCATCAGCCCCACGGCCAATCAAACTACATTGTTGGTGGAAGTTGCGTTCAACGCCTGTTATTCGCAAACAGTTTAGTTGGTCGGCGAAATCCAAACACGTGTCGCCCCTGCCCAACCAAAGTGTACTTCAGGAGACATCATCATTGCATATTTTAAACCAATTAATACAAAACCAATTGATTGCATATGCCGAAAGCGATTGCCCAATAACGCAAAAGCTATTAACTGCATATTCCGGAACAATTAAATTGCAGAAACGTTTAAATTGCATGTTCCAGCCCGATCAACAGAAATTCAATTAATTGGGTCAGTTCACAGCCGTATAAGGTGAACCGAGGTCAAACCAATGAGGAAATGTTGACCGGTTCAGCGAAAACACAGTGCTTGCGAACTGAGGGCAACAGGCGGAAATGAGGGCAATTAAAATGTAATTGCGGTATCGTCATCGGAAGGTATTGACCCCGAGGTGTTTTGAAACGGTGAGGAGGAATTGAACAGGCAGTCTGGTTGGAAGTCGAGAGTAGTGAAGATCAAAGGAGTCGATGAAATAGAGTTTGGTGAGAGGTCGGGAGAACGACCGTTGATGTGAAAAGCTGGTTAGTGTAGTTTAGTTGGGAATGACTGTTGTCGATCGGAATCTAAGAAGAAGTGCCTAAATAATTGCAAAGGTGAAAATTAGAAGTGGATAAGAATTAAAATTATACCAAACATTAAATATAAGTGTCTACTAAGAAACTTTTGAGAACTCTATCTGTTGTCGATCGGAATCTAAGAAGAAATGCCTAAATAATTGCAAAGGTGAAAATTAGAAGTGGATAAGAATTAAGATTATACCAAACATTAAACATTGCTCCTCAATAGTATACTGGTTAGTATACCCGCCTGTCACGTGGGAGACTGGGATTCGATTCCTCGTCGGGGAGCCTCTGGCGCAAGACTAATGACCTTGCCCGGAAAAAAAAAAACAAATCATTATGGAAAATTTAACAAGCCTCAGGACTTGCTAAATAAGGCCAAGACCGGTTCCAGGTTGTAGTGCCGATGATGATGATGATGATGAAACATTAAATATAAGTGTCTACAAAGAAGCTTCTGTGAATTTTAATTGTTAATGATCGGAATCTAGGAAGAAGTGCCTAGACAATTGTAAAGGTGAAAATTAGAAGCGGATAAGAATTAAGATTATATCAAACATTAAGTATAAGTGGCTACTAAGAAACTTATGCGAATTTTAATTGTTATCGATCAGAATCTAAAAAGAAGTGACTAGATACTTGTAAAGAAACATCTGTGAATCTTAATTGTTATTATTAAGCAACAAAAAAAGAAGTATCATAAAGAAAAAAAAAGAAAAATAATAACTATAATAGACTTGTTTCTTTTATTATTGGGAATAATCCCGTTCGGAAGAAAAAGATCCACCCGCAGAAATATAACTCGCGCGACGAGGAGCGGGAGCGGCAACGACCATGGTGGTCGGCGGACGTTAAAAGACTCAACGATACAACCTTCGTTTGGGGTGAGTTTGTGGTGTGGTGGTTGAAAACCGACAAGTTCAAAAATACTCCTCACGACTCCGGTATGTAGATCCGCAACTACGAGGGTGTATATCTACGCATCTCCGCTGCCGGCGGAGAGCGGGAGTGACGTATGACCGTGGCGGTCTACGGATGGAAAACGGCTCAGCGATAATCATCTCGTGCAGAGATGATTCGTTTATTGGGTGAGTTTGTGGTGTCGTGGTAGATATCCTCTCCACTAAGGCCATGTATTTACTTACCACCAGAGAAACGTAAAGTCTCTCTTGGTGGAAGAGGAAACCAGATCTCGTAATGACGATCATGGTGATATGTGTGTGATCGTTCAGATCTGTGTTGTTTACTCATGCGCGGAGGCAATGGCAAAACAAAGCAGGCAAGCGGCAAGGACAAAGGGATCGAGAAGATCGTTGAAGTGCATCGCGTCTAAATAGACGATGATACTTCGAAGAAATGTGGTAAGATTAGATGAGCCGGTCGAAAGAGGGGCTAATGTTTTATAATACTTTATACAATGAGAATTGTATATCGTACCTTGGGTCGGTGGCCAAAACGAATCCCTTGCTTGCATTTGTATATTCAGGGAAATTCGTTGCAGCAGAGAAAGGAATTGGAGATTGTTTGTTAGTGGGAAAACAAATCATTGGATGGATATTATGGATGTTTACATGCGTAGGAATTCAGTTTTATGGCACTAGACGCTAGACGCGCGTATTGCTTTTGTCCCTTGGACAAAGGGTCTGCAAGATACGTGCATGTGGGAAGATAAGGGTGCACACGAGGAACAAAATTGCTTGGCAAACAATGGTGCCGGAATAGTTTTCCTACTTATAATAGAAAAGAAATCTTACAGGGAATTGTATGCGAAGAGATGTATAAAAGGTAAGTTTTCTTTTACAGGGACTCTTAGATCATAAATTTGATAACTTTAATGCGTGAAGCATTTAAGGTGCTAATGCGATTGCATTAGTGAAGTTATGCGATTGGGTGGAAGTTGTCAATCCCCCAATACTTGTTCGCCAAAAATTGTCTTTTGTTTTTCTAATCGAAACAGCTGGTGTTACAACACGTGCACTTTCAATTTCGATTTATACAACGATTTTGTCTCAATGGACAGGTGATCCTTGCTTTGAGGAGTTACGCTAGAGAATTTAATTTTTTATTTTATTTGATGTGATTTCGCGACTCTGGTATGTGCACACTCCACCGGGGACGATATTCGACTCTTGCACGGTCGGCGCAGCTGTGCCGTGCGTACTGTTTGGTGGATGAATTGTGACCGATCCCAATTAGGGATGAAATTTGGAATTTGGGCTTTGCACAGCTATTAGTCAATCATCATCGCGCTCTCTCATGAATCCATCAAGTTGCATGTCTCAGCGAGGTGAATAAATACTTGCACATTCACTCGACAGTCGCTGGGCATGCGAAGGATGGAAAGGACCAAAGAGGGAGCTTAATAACTTCGGGGTTGACTTAGCTTGTGTGCTTGTATCAATGCAGTCTCTGAGGATGACCCCCTGACCAAGTTCGGTGACTGTGGTGATCTCAGAGTGCAATGAACCCGGGGAAGGAGAGGAAAATGTTTTGTAGCTATTCACCCGTAAAAAGAGTTCACTGATCCCCAGCGAATGGAGTATCTGGGGAAAGTGAATAGGACACCGAATCGGATAGGGAATTCTGACCGTGGGAACTAAATTAATTACTTTGATAATTTCCCCAGCGGTTGCATGATTATGCAACCACGTCGTTTGGACAGACTATGCCGTTGCTAACCGAAATGAAATGCGATTTCCGGTGGAAATCTCATGGGTTAGCAAAATGGAGTTGTGGGGGTTCTCTATATCACACGGAGAACCAACCCACAACTCCTACCTAACTTCGACCGCTAACAGCGCGTCACTATAACCCAAGCCTGCAATAGCACACATTCGCAAACATGCAAAGAATACACTTCCCAATATGCCCAGAATCCATTTCCCAACGCGTAATAAAATGCATTTTCAAACTTACAACGGATATTAATCATCTCCCTCAACTACATCAAGCCGCATACATTTTTCCCAAAAACCACTTCGGCTAATTTCTTATTTAAACTATTATATATTTCTCGCTTGCAACCAAGCAGCATTAATTTCTCCAGAAAGTCATTCCGGCTCAGTTCCTGCTTAAACCATTTCCCTCGCTTGTAACCAAGCAACATTTACTTTCCCCGAAAACCATTTCGGCTCTCATCCCAACTAAACCAATTGAAACAACACCAATTCTCTTTACTGGTAAGTCACCAGCACGATGCGTTGCATTTCCACGAAACAACCATCGCAACGACCAAGACCCATATTCCTTTGTCTAACCGACAACTCATGCCCATACTTGGTCGTCTTTCCAAAACCGATTTCCCCGTATACATAGCGACAGAGGAATCCAATTCAGCCCGTACGGCAGTAATTCGCTGGAACTAAATTCTCTATGCACGCATAGCAACCCTTTTCAAGTTCCTAGTAAGTGGCAGTGAGTTATTTAGCTATGAATCCACTGCCACGACACGATGAATGGATTCTCGCCCCTTTGTAGTCAGTCGCTTTACAACCACCGCTGCGGGCACACCCGGAGTGGGGCTCTAACAACGAATCAAGAGGGGACGTCTTTCAACCCTCGTCGCCTATACACGCGTATTAACTACCGAAATTCATCAACCACTGGGAACGGTCACGCCGCGCCACAAGTCGAGTCCCAGCCACCCGCAAGCGCAGTCAAGTCGGGTGGAAAACCCGCGCCAGTATATTAACCAAAAGAAAGGGAATTAAGAAAACGAATCCAACCGCGGTAGTGTACATGCGTACAGTAGTCATAAAATAAATTGTCGTAAATATAGAAAATTTAATAAACAATGTAACACTTCGTTGAAACCCAAAGCGCGGATATTGAAGAAATAAGGAATAATCATCACTAAGCCCCTCCGAGTGTTTTATTTGTGGTGTTTTCACCTTGCGGATGACAGTTTCGCATCAGGTGACTGTTCCCTGGCTGTGAGCTCTGAATAAGAAAAGAAAAATAAAAAAAACACGAAGTGCAAACGAGCTTACCATTACCAGTGCCGTTACCCGCAACTATTCGCCGTTTCCGTGATTCCCATCGGTGGGTGATAGTGAACCCGTGTCGTACGTCGACGCAACCTACCTCCACCCCCACAGAGTTTCCTTATGGCGAAAAGGTAACTAAACTCAATTATGCATTATCTGCATAGAATAATGAGTTTAGCTATGCGTCATTCTGGGAAACATGTTTTGCAGGTGGAATAGCTTGTAGGGGGAATAAGGGTTGAAATGACGCGCTGAAAGCGGCCGGAATAAGGTTTAAATTGTGGGTAGGTTCTTCATGTGGTATAGAGAACCCTCACAAGTGAATAGCAACAAAAGCTGTTTTCCGATGAGAGCGCTATGCTCGGATAATTTATATTTCCATTCTCTTTTGCCGCTGTGCTTTATCTGTGTGTATACTGTTGGAAACATCACAAGCAATATATTATACTAAAAGTCAAAACCAGATAACGATTGCTTTTTTTCACTTCTCTCGGGAGAGGCGAACCTATAGAGCCGAGTCCACCCCGAGATGCCACCAAATAACTGTTGCAGTTCTTTTTGAACAGTTGCAGGCTGTAACGTGCCGGAACACTCGTACGGGAAGATAATTCCACAGCTTTCCGAGTCTGTAACGGAATGAGTTCTGATCCAGGGATGTTCTCGCCGTCGGGAGATGAATCGCAAAGCTGTGCGTGCGATCCCTCGGATTGTTTCGTGGAACGCATGTAATCCAAATTGCGCGGAACAATACCACGAACTTCCGAAGAACAGTACCCGTGATAATATCTGTTAATAATACCTACATTACCGGTTATTATTATCATTATGCTTTAGTAACCTATATGCTAAAGTTGATGACCTTAGTGTCAGTATATTTAGTCAAAGAGTTCACGGACTGCAGTCTTTGTTACCCTGTTTTCTGGACTGTGCGAAGTAACAATATTCTATCAAAAGCCACCAGGGTGTCTGGATCTAAGACTCTAGTCGACTCAATTTTGGTTTACATCGCAGAAGCATGAAAATTAACAAACTGTTTTCCGTGCAATATTGGGTTCTGTTTATTCCAACGGACTCTGGAGTGACCACGACTTGGTTAGAAAATGCGATTCTGCTGGATCATATACTGTAGAACGATTCCAGCAGACGAGGTCAAAGAGTGGTCATTTCCATGTTAAAGGAATGATGGGACAGAGGATGGCTTCAGTACAGAAGGGTTACCTAAGCAAACAAACAAACAGTCAGGGGGAACATCATGCAGATATCATGATAAATAATGGAACTTTAAGAGGTTCGTCATCGCATAACCAGTCTCGCTCTCGAGGCTCTGCCCACGCTTGACTGGTGACGGCATTTTGTAACATCAGGGGCATCGGTTTCACCAATAAGAATGTAAACGCCGTCCACCAATATTTGCAAACAACGAAACCTGATATCCTTGCCCTAACTGAGACGCAGGTCGATTCGTCAACTGATTCGACATCTCTTCTTTGCTCAGGATACGACTTACATTCGAGATTCCGTTTTAAGGGCGGAGTCTGCGTCTTTGCGCGGTCTGATCTGGCTTACCAGAGCATGGAGGCGTTGGACTCCAATAATATGGACAACATATGGTTGGGGGCAGGAATTCAGTTAAATTTTTTTGTTGTCTTTACCACTCCCCGAATGACGATCGACCGGCGACATTTTTCGAACATCTTTCACATACCGTCGACTGGATACAGATCAACCACCCAGCTTCTGAAATTGTTGTCCTTGGCGATTTTAATCTGCACAATTCCGGCTGGCTGTTACATTCTAACAGACCGACGAGGCTGGGAGGCTGGCTGGGATGTTTGCTGTAAGCCACAACTTGACTCAACTCGCGGGGGAGCCAACGCGAGTATCGGATGCGATTATGCAACACCTCGGATCTGTGTTTGACATCCGAACCGAGTATTTATACCGTAAAGGTTTCTGCGCCATTGGGAGACTCAGATCACTGCTTGGTATCTGTCGCGCAAGCACTTGCATATCAAGCGAATAACCGGTCTAGGCAGCTTCGCCATGTATGGAAGTATGGGGCTGCTAACAGGGACGATTTGCGAGATTTCTTCGCATCCTTTCCATGGTCAGAGGTGTGCTTCGGAGACTCCGGTGTTAACGCTTGCGCGGAGTCGGCATCAGAGATTATTCTTCTGGGGATGGAGATGTATATTCCACATTCCATCAAACGAAGTTCGTCTGATAAACCTTGGTTTGATAAACAATGCGAGCAGATTACAGCGGCAAAAAATAGAGCTTTTAAGCAATGGCGCTCCAAACCACACCGATGTTAACAGAACGAATTTTGTTAGAATCAGAAACGCGTGCAACCAGGCCATTGATACCGCGAAGAAAGCCCACAACGACAGAGTGATCAATAAACTCCTTCGCTGCACGACTGGTTCGCGCTCCTTCTGGTCAATGGCAAAAGCTGTCAGCAGTAACTTCGCATCCTCCTCTTTCCCCCCGTCGGTGACAGACAGCGCGACGTTAGTCACGAATTCAAAGGATAAAGCTAATGTGTTCGCGAATTTATTTTCCGCAAATTTAAACCTCGATCCCGGCCTTTTGGAGCCACCTGTGATCTCGCCGGTACGGTCTTCCATGTGGCATGCGGGATTTCGTCCGCGCACTATTCAGCGCATTCTATTCCAATAGGGACTTGATAACTTTGAATTTAATTTGTGAACGAACCCTTTCACGAATCATCAAACTGTCACTGTCGATTTATTCAATAAACTCAACATTTTTATCATGGTTAAGTACACGAACGAATAACTACTGCAAATTATAAAAATTTACTACCGAAAAAAAGTTGTCAAGTCTCTATTGGAAAACTCCAGGGTTATACAATAGGCTTATACAATAGGGACTTGACAACTTTGAATTTAATTTGTGAACGAACCCTTTCACTAATCATAAAACTGTCACTGTCGATTTATTCAGTAAACTCAACATTTTTATCATGGTTAAGTACATGAACGAACAACGACTGCAAATTTTAAAAATTTACTACTGAAAAAAAGTTGTCAAGTCACTATTGGAAAACCAATAGGGACTTGACAACTGGAACTGGATTGTAGAAAGGCAACCGGCCCGGACGGAACACCAGCAATAGTCCTTAAGAACTGTACTCCAGAACTGTCGCCGGTTCTTGTCAGACTCTTCCGCTTATCTTATGCACGGAGGACATTTCCTGCCTGCTGGAAAATCGCTCGAGTTCAGCCAATCCCAAAGACGGGAAAAAAGTGTCTCCCACAAAATTACCGTCCGATAGCATTACTGTCTATTTTATCTAAGGTAATGGAAAACGTCATAAATACAGAGTTAGTTAAGTATTTGGAGTGCAACGGACTTCTGAATGATCGTCAATACGGATTCCGTGATAGGCGGTCCACGGGATACCTTTTGACACTTATAACCGATATATGGACATCTGCGATTGAACGGCATGGTGAGCCACGGGCGGTCACATTGGATATCTCCAAGGCTTTTGACCGCGTCTGGCACGGGGCATTGCTGAGAAAACTTCGTTCATACGGTCTTTGCCAACAGCTTTGCGACTGGACGAGGAGCTTCCGCGAGAATCGTTCAATCCGGGTTGCTGTGGACGGCGAGTGTTCCGATCTATATCCTGTTAAATTGGGGGTGCCCCAAGGTTCTATTTTGGCTCCAACCTTGTTTTTGCTTCACATAAATGATTAGTTGGAGACAACCGATAACAAAGTGTTCAGTTTTGCGGATGATAGTACGCTTGTTTCCTCCTTTTCGAGTGTTCGGCCGATTGGTGCATCTGCGTCGCATCACCTGAGACGTAGACAGATTGACTCTCTGAATCAGGATCTAGATAGGGTCCTGCAGTGGGGAAAGGTCAATCTCGTCGACTTCAATGCAGCGAAGACACAATATACAACATTCACAAAGAAAACTGGATCATCGGTTCCACAGCTGATGATGAATGGCCGGGCCCTAGAGGCTGGGGAAAGTTTGAAATTGCTCGGCGTCACGGTCTGTGGGAATGTATCATGGCATAAACACGTGTCGATTATCGCCAGGTCAGCCTCAGGAAAACTGAGCTATCTTTTTAGAGCCAAGAAATATTTTACTCTGGCTCAACTTCTTCTTCTATATAAATCCCAAATTAGACCCGCGCTCGAATATTGCTCTCATGTTTGGAACTCGGCTCCTAAACATACCCTCGACCTACTTGAGAGCATACAGAGACGAGCGATCCGCCTGATAGGGGACTCGGCGCTATCACTGCGAAGGCGCGTAGCCGGCCTCTGTCTGTATTACAGATATTATCACGGGTACTGTTCTTTGGAGATTCTTGGTATTGTTCCACGCAATTCGGCTTATATGCGCTCTACAAGACAATCCGACGGATCGCACCCGATTGTGGTTCATCTCCCGACGGCGCGAACATCCCCGCATCAGAACTCGTTCCGTTACAGAGCGGGGAAGCTGTGGAACTCCCTTCCCACGCGAGTGTTCGGCGGTATAGGTTCGCCTCTCCCGAAAGAAGTCTAATTAAAAAAAAAAATAAAAAAAAAAAAACCACGACCTACGAAACTGGCAGGATTTAACCAAAAAATCGTGCTAACTGGAGAATGTTTTGGGTCGAAGCCAAATTTCGCTCCGAGATTGTGGCATGATCTAAGTAAGTATTATTTTTGTCATTCCGAATTCATTCTTGTCTGGAATTAAATTTAAACAACCTTCTGCAGAAAAGCCTTTCTAGGCTTCACAGATTTGTCTATGTAAACAAAACTTTATATGTACTAAAAATGAATGAATGGATGAATGAATGAATGAATGAATGAATGAATGAATGAATGAATGAACGAATGAATGAATGAATGAATGAATGAATGAATGAATGAATGAATGAATGAATGAATGAATGAATGAATGAATGAATGAATGAATGAATGAATGAATGAATGAATGAATGAATGAATGAATGAATGAATGAATGAATGAATGAATGAATGAATGAATGAATGAATGAATGAATGAATGAATGCATGAACAAATGAATGAATGAATGAATAAATGAATGAATGAATGAATGAATGATTGAATGAATGAATGAATGAATGAATGAATGAAAGAATGAATGAATGAATGAAATAACGAATGAACGAATGAATGAATGAATGAATGAATTATTGAATGAATGATTTATTTTAATTTTCAATTTTACACAACTTATTTGTTTCAATCACTTTTGTATATCATTTAAAATGTCCTCTTTTACAAGCCTCGAGGCTAGATCGACAAATGTTTAAGTTATTTAATTTAATTTAATAATCATCTTTGTGGTGAAAAGTAACACAGAATCATGTCTTCATCTACATTAAACTTAAATAACAAGGAAATCCTAAATATTTAATAATAATACAGTGTTAAAAATAAGTGTCAATTCCGCTCTAATTTACGTTGATTTGAAGTCGCTGATAATAGCCGATATACTTTCGTAGGTTCCTGTTGAAAAGCCAAGCAGGGCTATCAGAAGAATCACAATATTTTTGGCCAAGGTAGCTAGACCAGGGCCTTTTAAGCTTTGCGTCGTATAGATGAGTTCAATCATAGGTGGGAAAACGAGTGCTAACGCTGTCGAACACAGCGCACCGATTAACGAAATGAATGCTGACAAGTTTGGCACCAATTCAGCAATTGCAACTGTAATGATAAAAGTCATAAGTTAACTACCCTCTTCCCTATTCTATGGATTTTAGATAACTTACGGGTCACCAGCACCATTGCGGCTCTGAAAATCAGTTCGGCAGCCAAACGTTGCTTCTCTACTTTAAACCACTGTTGAATCGTTGGCATCATTATTTGAATAGCAACGAAAAACTGCAGGGGATATCCGAGAAGAACCCCTAATGACACCATCACTTGAGCTGTTTGTGCAAGCCTAATTAAATATCAAATAAATTCTTATCATATACCATAAAGAGAGTTTTGTGTTACTTACCAACTTGTACCCAAATTCAACGTTAAGCTTCCACCAACATCTTCGCCCCATTTTAAGTATCCAAAGAATCCAGCAAACACAAAGGCAAATGTTACTAGTGTCATTCCAACGTTGAGAACGCCCAATCTTCGGTCGAAGTTGCGGGGCTTCTTCATGGTGTTCTTTAACGGTAGCACGAGAGCGATACCTTCAAAAGCAAAGATTGCCGTCCCGAAGTATAAGGCTAGCTGAGCTCCATTTGTGGAATATCGACGTTCGCTTGGTGCCGGAAGGTCTCCTTGAAATGCAAAGTACATTGTTATGATCAAAGCACACAGCATGTTAATGTTAGCTAACAGCGATACTGGCGCCAAGTACTTTAAGTTGGTAATCAAAGAAGTTAGCAAGATGGGCACGAATGCAATGAGCATGATGTATTGGACTTTCCATGAAATTCCATGGTCGCTAAGGATCTGAAAAGAGATGTTTAGTGTAGTTGCAGATAGTTAGAGTAACTAGCTATTTTTTGATGTACCTGATTCATATTAGAACTGATGAAGACGAAGTATATGCAACAAAATCCTAGCTGAGTGACACAAATAAATATGTTGACCACGGTTCGCATTTGGTTAGACCAGCTCCGGAGTCGAGGTGGTCCATTTTGAAAGCAGAGCTGCACTGTTTCTGCGTAGTCTGGGGACTGGGATAGGTTTGTATCCTTCACCTTCTCGGAACATTTTAAGAGAAGATGTTGGCAGTGAACGGAAATCACAGCAATAAGAATAGTTAAGATCGGTGATACCACAAGACCTCCATTTTTAAAGGCATCTCCCATAGCAAAGAGACCGGGACCAATATTGCCCTTGAATAAATGAACTATGGTCTCCCGGTATCTGAAATGACAGCGAGATAGCTAGTTAGAATGTGGATGCTGCGATGATATAACTCTAGGATCTTACGAGGTGGGGTGCTCTTCGGAAGGATCTGGTTCAGTTGGTAATCTTTTTTCCGGATCTCCTCTGTCACATTTAGTTTTATCCACGGGTTGTTCTTGCATGGTGTCTAAGGAGAGGAAACTATTTTAAATAAATGCGCTATGTGTTCGGAAAATGCATCTGTAGAAATTAAAAACAAAATATCAATTTGGAGAAAGTTAAATTTAGGAAGTGAGTATCAATATTAGGCATATACATGTGCCGAACTATAAGAGCAAGTTTTAGCAGTGATTTATAGCTTAACAGATAATACATGAATTAATTTTATACTTCGGAATTTTTATTCCTGATACATTATGTATAATAATACGCGATAAATAGACTTTTTGTCGCAAGACTAATGACCTTGCCCGGAAAAAACAAATCATTATGGAAAATTTAACAAGCTTCAGGACTTGCTAAATAAGGCCAACGCCGGTTCCCGGTTGTAGTGCCGATAATGATGATGAAATAGTCTATTGGCACTATTGATCCTTGTCATATGATTTTGAACTATTTTTAGGCATGTTTAATGCACTGCCTGGATTACTATAAATCGAGGTTTTCAGATGCAATAACTACCTAGCTGCCTCCACGATTATGTTCGTTTCGTCTCATCTAGTGATCATCTCCTCCGGCTCTGTATGCGATGTGAACTACGAGAGTAGATCAGTAAGTCCTTAGAAACGCCTACGATGGCGCTGGTGGCAACGCTAATGGTCTGTGTTTAGTAAGCATCATTTCTCACTAGGTATCTGTCAATTTTCAATTTGTTTCATGTTTCAACTTTGCATGATAAATTGGGTATGAAAAAAATATCTGCGATGTGGATGCCGCATTTGCTCACAGCAGAGAGCTTTTGGAGCGCATGCGTCGCAACCCAGATGAGTTTCTGCGCGGATTAGTAACTGTAGATGAAACATAGATACACCACAAAAGAACAGTCGAAATAGTGGATTGTTAAAGGCGAACGGGGCCCAAAAGACGGTGAAATCAGCTGGAAAGGTTATGGGTACTGTGTTTTGGGATGTAAGTAGTATTATCTTCATTGACCATTTGGAAAAGGGGCAGACGATAACTGGACAGTATTATGTGTCATTATTAGATCAGGTAACATCCCAAGAAAGGTTGGCGCTAGGCTAATAACCTTGGTCGGAAAAACAAATTATTATGGACCATTTAACAAGTCTCGGATAAAGACCGGTTACCGGCAGAGAGACTTGCTAAATAAGGCCAAGACCAGATCCCAGTTGTAGTGCTGGTGATGATAATCATTAGATCAGCTAAATGATAAAATAAAAGAAAATTGTTTCCATTTTCTAAACACTTATTGACCTGACCTCGCATTCCATTCAGCCAGCGAAAGTGTCAGCTTTTATTTATCATAAATCCTTTCGATACAATACCACTAGTGTAAGCCAACAGATTAACCATTTCAAAGTTGACTACAACCTAGGACTTGATGATATTTGAGAACCACCCACCTGTTTTTCATCAACATCGGATTGAACACGTGAAGATTCAATTTCTCGCATATTACATAAATGCAATTTTTAATGGAAATAGTTGATTTCGACTACCCAAGAAGCTCAGTTAGAATACCTCCCATACTTCACAGAATCTGTTATGACCATGGCCCTCTAGGCTAAGAGTTACTGTAATAAAATCGGAAGATTAGAATATTGAAACTTACAATGTTAAGATTTAGAATATATTTTTTTATCTAGATTCAGTTGGAACTTATATTTATTTACTTCCGCTTATACACTTATATTTGTATACTTCTACTTAAAATGTTATGCTCTTATATCAGGTTTTTCAATAGGGGCATAGGAATCTCATATAAAAAAAAAAAACAGAATAATTGAGATGTCGGGTTAACATTTATTCCAGGTGCAGTACACATGCTACGTTAAAGTAGTAGTACTAGAAGTAGTAGTAGTAGTAGTAGTAGTACTAGTAGTAGTAGTAGTAGTAGTAGTAGTAGTACTAGTATTTGTAGTAGTAGTACTAGTATTTGTAGTAGTAGTAGTAGTAGTAGTATTTTTAGTAGTAGTAGTAGTAGTATTTGTAGTAGTAGTAGTAGTATTTGTAGTAGTAGTAGTAGTATTTGTAGTAGTAGTAGTAGTATTTGTAGTAGTAGTAGTAGTATTTGTAGTAGTAGTAGTATTTGTAGTAGTAGTAGTAGTATTTGTAGTAGTAGTAGTAGTATTTGTAGTAGTAGTAGTAGTAGTACTTGTAGTAGTAGTAGTAGTATTTGTAGTAGTAGTAGTAGTATTTGTAGTAGTAGTAGTAGTATTTGTAGTAGTAGTAGTAGTATTTGTAGTAGTAGTAGTAGTATTTGTAGTAGTAGTAGTATTTGTAGTAGTAGTAGTAGTATTTGTAGTAGTAGTAGTAGTATTTGTAGTAGTAGTAGTAGTAGTACTTGTAGTAGTAGTAGTAGTAGTAGTAGTAGTAGTAGTATTTGTAGTAGTAGTAGTGGTAGTAGTAGTAGTAGTAGTAGTAGTAGTAGTAAAAGTAGTAGTATTTGTAGCAGTAGTAGTAGTAGTAGTAGTAGTAGTAGTAGTAGTCGTCGTAGTAGTAGTAGTAGTAGTAGTAGTAGTCGTAGTAGTAGTAGTAGTAGTAGTAGTAGTATTTGCAATATTAGTGGTAGTAGTAATACTTTATTAAGTCTAATTTACAACATTAGTGCTTAAAACTATTATATAGGGTGGGCCATACATTTTTGCGAATGGCAACACTTGATTTCTTAAAAAAACCGCTAGAGGGAGGGGCGCGCGAGTGTCGGGGCTTAATAAACGTATAAACAATTCCAACAACAACGTAATAAACAATTCCCCACCACTCGCCCCCCCCCCCCCCCCCCCAACGGTTTTTAAGAAATCCAGTGTTGCCACTGCAAAAATGTATGGTCCACCCTATATATTGTGACGCATATGACAATCAGTACTAGAATATTCTATAAAGTCCAAAACAAAGTAATAGAATATTCTATATTTTATTAAAATAATTAATCCAGCGAACCTTAAGCTCATTACAATATATATTTTTTGTGCTTAAATCTACGGGCTATAATGTTTGGTCTTGCAGCTATCGTGACGTCGGTTTAGGTTGCCGATATGATTTTGATTTTTTTTTATGTTACTCAATTTTTTCTGTTTATTTTATAGTTGTTTTTCTTTGACCCTTGCTCCCGAGGCCTTATAGGTAACTGTTGTTGGCGAGTGCCCTATTTATACTTACGTCTATAAGAACTATTACTGTTATTTCTTTTTTCCCCTGACTAATCATACTCAGTGTTTCGCGTTGGCAACTAGCAAAAAAAAAAACTCGAAGGACCACAATTGATTTCAAGTGAGAACGAGCAAACGAGCAGTAAATAGCTTTCGAAAACAGAAACATTGTTTTGAAATTTGTTAATGAATACAAACTCCAAACACATTAAGAAGAAATATTAAATCGCGATGAAATCAAAAAGCCGACTGCCAATATAATACTTCCATTATTCATTAACTAGCAATATATAAAAACTGTTTTTTTCCCATATATAAAAGAGATTTCGAGTGAAATCGACGAAGACGTTTTTGATGACTGATTGCCTGCGAAAAAACTGCCTCGTTTTTTCTTTGTCCCTTTGTCTCGACTTGATTATGCTCGCCACTGACCTGCAATCCCTTTACGATAACGCTCCATCACGCATCTTTCTCGATGACCTCAATTCGAGCCGACCCTCTTATTGGCTGTTGCTTGTGGATGTATGTGAACGTTTGGATGATAATTTTCTGCATTCGCTTCATACGTTTCTTCGGTCTCCGCCGTGGTCGACATTGAGGGTATTTTGCCGACTGCAATGAGGTCGGTTGAAGGCGTGTTATATTGCCTTTTGCACAAGGTCATCTGTAATCGAGTTTTACGTGATTACGTAATTGAAATTGACATTTACGTGATACGTTTATGTTTTGGGTGGATCATGTTGCGTTTGGCAACATTCATTTCTTTATATATATATATATATATATATATATATATATATATACATATCTATATATATATATATATATATATATATATATATATATATATATATATATATATATATATATATATATATATATATATATATATATATATATATATATGCATATGCATAATACACACATTTATATATATCCATATATATACTTTTCTTTGGTGGATTTCTATTGTTTGTTATTGTTTTTTGTATAATCTGGGCTTATATCTTGTCTTTTGTCTAACCACTATTTTTCTTTAAGGCCACATTCATATAAAAAGTGGGGGTGGATCTGCCAAGATAAGCGCAAAGTGTTTCCGGTTCAGTCGCATATTGGGGGCACCGATGGGCACAATCATGTTTCCCAACTATTGTTGATGTTGGATTAGTGCAGGTCTCTGGTGGTGTCATTCTCGCCATTAGCCATTTTCCCGACTACATTCCCTACCATTTGATTTGTATTTATCATCAAAGGTATCACTTCTGAGGAGAGATATATCTGCATCGAATTGAATACTTTTTGTTTCTGGATTGATAGTACATGCCCGTACAGGATCTAAGCACTTCTCTTTCAAACACTTCCAGGTTTCTTGCTGCTGTGGGAGAAATCGTGAACCACATTGAAAAGGCATATAGTAGGACTGTGGGGGTTCTTTAAGGCGCCCGGAGAACCACCCATCATCCCAACACAACTCCCTTTTCCCAACCTGCAAATCCCATTACCGATCATTAAGCCGCTTACCTGAATATGAGCAGTTCAAAGCTCTCCTTTGACCAGTTCATACCGGAAACATAAGCTCACGGCAAGATTACCATCTTGCCGTGGCATTAAACACATGGCATGAACTAAACCTAAAGGCTTCTCGATAGTATAGTGGTTAGTATACCCGCCTGTCAAGCGGGAGACCGGGGTTCGATTCCTCGTCGAGGAGCCTATGGCGCAAGACTAATGACCTTGCCCGGAAAAAACAAATCATTATGGAAAATTTAACAAGCCTCAGGACTTGCTAAATAAGGCCAAGACCGGTTCCCGGTTGTAGTGCCGATGATGATGATGATGAACTAAACCATCTCGGTTCACCTGTCATGAACCGATCGGCTACTATGGGCGGCCACATGCCCACCAAACTGATGCCAATCCTTCTGTGTGTTCTTGTTCCAACAATCCGTTGGTCCAAAAAAAGACACGCCGGGCAACTTGCTTGCTTGCACATCTGCAAGCCAGATTTCCGATGATCGATCGCCCAAGCGACAATCGATCATCGAGTTGTACACGACCATGATTGTTACTCAAACAATCATACCGATGACCATGTCCCACGTATCGTTTTCCTAAGATAAACAAACTCCACCCTAGCCCTTACCGCTGGTATAAGCGATAAGCATCCATTGGATCGGACACGATCATGATTGTTATTCAAACAATCATACCTATGCTCGTGTCCCACGATACGTTTTTCCTAAAACAAATATGCACCCATGCATTCTGGCCTTTGCCATCGTAAGCGAAGTTCTGTTGACATAACATCAACAGAAAAACCTATTCCGGATCGTTTGCGATGGCAGAGCAGCTAGCCTCCATATATCGGTCATCATATTTGACCAGCTGCATGTTTGTTTTCGCTTCCTTCACCACAACCGATGTTCCCATGTCGCATTGGTTAAGGCAAACAAATGCGCATCTCAGCGTATGACCCCCGAAATAGCTTTTCTATTTACATAATACACAGAGACCTATTTCGTCATCCAGCGATCGCCACTATCGTTTCCAACAACGATGCCTGCAGCCTCTATACCCTGTTCTTTTGTTTGAGCAGCTGCAGGATTGATCACTGTCCGCACTTCCAGCGAACGGGCATTGTACCATACCTGTACGGTCACATGAGGAAATTCTTCCATTAAACCCCAAATCGATCGTTCATTGGTCGCCACCAAGAAGATCCGATTTGCTCCTCCCACATCGGTGGAAATCCACCACCGTTGCATCTGGTGGGATGTGGAGTGCAACAGCCAGTTGAGTCAAAGTTTGCCATTCAATCAGAAGAGTCAGATTCCGTCACCGTTCGGTGCCACAGGCGTTGGCGATTTTTACTGAGTCAGCGTCACCAGTGGATACATTTCCATCAAGTTACTTCAAGTGTTGATCGATCAGCGTCGCAGAGTGGATACATTTCCCTACAAGTCGCTTCAGGTTTTAATTGGGCAGTATCATGGAGTGTTGTGTTTGCACCTACCTAGTGAATTTCTGGACGATAGTTGCACAAATCTAGTTCAGCTTGAACGTCGATTAATTTCGCGGTAGCCCCGTTTCCCTTACATTTATTCGAACAATTAGTGCCTCGCCCCAGTAACACCATTTGTAATTAAAACAAGTTAAAGAAAAGAACAGTGATAAAGGATAAGCTACAATAGCACTAAGACTAAACTATACCAATTGTGAAAGATAAAGGGAACCCTTCAGGTAACCGAAGAACAAAAACAATAGAAGTTCACCTGTGTATTTAAAAAGTAAGGCTACCGAAAATAAAAAGCTGTTTTTATGTGACTATTAAATCGAGTGTTTTATTTGTGGAGTTTGTTCTTTACGTGAAGTTTCAGCATAGCAGTGTGGTGTTCCCGTTGAATCAGCGTCCGTGTCGACGCACTAACAACACCACCACAGGACTGCTCTTATAGTAGTTTTATATATGTGTTGGGACTGAAACTAGGGGTGATTAAAAAAAAATATATATTAGATATAAATATATTCTTGTATAACACTCTACACTTATCTTGTGTCACAACCCTAGAACTAACGACAGAACTAACGATAGTTAGTTATATTACGTTTTATTGGGATACAAGAAAAGTGAGACGGATCAAGAACTAAAATACTTACCTTGGCCGGAGAAACAGGAGAACAAGAAGTTAATCAGCCGCTGCCTTATTAGGATTTAACACGAGGACAAAGGGAATCACTTTATAATTGAACGGAGATAGTATAAATAACAGAAGATCCAGGAAGAGGTGAAAAAAGGCGAACTCATTTATTTTGACTCGTTCGTATCTTGACATTCTCGAGATAGTGCATTTATCCGTGATCAGTCAAGTAGAACGGAATCAACGAAAACTAGGATAATCAAATTAACGAGGAGGAATTTTCAAGGATCTAATACGGAATTGAGTCACGGAGTTCGAAAAATGCACATATCGCGGACGTGTTTCCACCAAATATAGATATGAACCATAAAGGCTACTCACGGTTTTGTGTGTCCTTGTGGTCCACCGACCAGCTCCGTTGAGACGGGGATGGAGGTGCTCCTAGTTATACTTCCCTTATTCTTTTCCTTTTTGTTTCACCTGTCTCTTCTGAAACACCGCACACTTAGTAGTCAGTTCAAATAAAACGCACGTTGGTTTTGTTTAGTCTTAGGTTTTTAATTAACTTGATGTTTCTTGGAATATTTACACCCGCTAACAGTTTTTATTTAACTTAATGTTCCTTTGAGTTGTGACACACACTAACACCGCACGGTTTTTATGTAACTTAATGTTTTTTTTTTTTATAATTTTGACACGCTAACACCGCACGACACTACCACAATACTCCTTATTCGTTTTAAGTTTATCCTAGTTATTTATCTCATTTGTGTGATACGATCATTTGTTTATTGCGGTCATTGCAGTTAACGATTTGCTAAACACATTAAGTGTGACAGAGAAAACTGAGAAAGAGACAATAACGGAATTGTTCATCGATCGAAAGGTGACGTTGAGCTCGTCCTCGTCGAACGGCCTTTTAAAAACACAGGTAGATACGAAATGAAACTTAAAATCCGTTTTGCACGGCGCACTCTATTTGCAGTATGGATAGCGAAGGCACTCACGATTGCTCTCTTTAGAATCTCGAACGCCGCTCTTGCTTTTTCGTTTCATCGTAAAAAAACTCTCTCTTTTGTTCATGCAGATCGAAGGATGCATTCCTTTGTTTTTTTTATCCCTTTTTCTTCCGGGGAAAATAAAAAAGGGACAATCAACAAAGGATCTTACGGGTGAGCATTTTTGATCCTCGATGTTGGTGGGCGATAAAACGAACATGTGGTTTGTTTTATGGCGCAAGTTTTTTGTTTTCCAATTCGTTGCCAACAATTTTTTAGAGGATCATAAAATTGCCGGCGCGCATTTTATAATTCTCAAGGATAATTGTTAGAGCGAAGGTCATCTGGTCCGCATGTTTGGGATTTTGCGTGTAGGCGGACCACATTGAAAATTCGGTTCGTTTATCACGTGTTGGATTTTATAAATTGAATTCAATGCGAGATTATTGAACGTTTAGTTCAATTTGTTTGACATTGGATTCGAAATTGATTTGGGGATATGTGCCAAATGTATGGGGACAATGCTAGGGCTAGCAGAGGACTTCATCCTATAATAGGATGGTTCCGCATGTACCGCGATTAACGGTGGAGGCTGGCTCCAAAGAGATAAGTATAAGGGGTGGAAGGTGTTGCAAGTAACATATTGTGACGCATATGACAGTCAGTACTGGAATATTCTATAAAGTACTGGAAAACTGGAGACTAGAACATCCAAGACTATGGAACGGACGGAAACGGAATGAGAATGTGAAAAACGATAAAAAGACGTCGAGACAGCTGATGGTGACAGAGAAGAGAAGAAAAAGGAAGCAAGCGATAAGAAAGCAAATCGTTGAGTGTACGGGATAAGTACGGTTGTTTTAAACAAATTAATAAAGTGTGATATTAATTAGAAATCGATTTAACGGCCCTTATTTACTAGAAATAATCAATCCAGCGAACCCTAAGCTCGCTACAATATGTTAAGGAGGTGAAAAAACCATAAGACGAACAAGGATAATAACTAGGAAAAGACTAATCGATTCATTTCTGTGGCGATAAGGCTGAAGTATATCAACTAATTGTGCCAACTGATATATTTAAGTGGTGTTGAAGAACAACATAAAGACTATACAAGCGTTTTCGAGTGTAAATTGCTACCATTTCTGTTCTCTATGTTACATCGGGAACAAGTCAGCTGACGTGTCCCCCACACAACAAATACAAAAACATTGGTTCTTCGAGCCGGATTATATAGTTGGAGCTCAACCGTATCTTAGCATTGGAGATCCGGTTACAGGGAACGAGTTGGACCGGCGACATTAACACAACATAACACCGAAAGGAGATTATTCCTTAGTCTGTATTGTATTCTTTTGTATTCTTGGATTCCCATTATTTGCATTACTGGTTATTAGCTGCTTACGTTGACGTACTAAATTCGATACAGAACGTGATCGTAGACGGAATTACGATATACTGGCGCATTCTGATGGCCTGATAACCGATGGTGGCGAGCATTCAGGTTATGTTCTGAATGAAGCACGAACCGCGGGTTTCCTTTATTAGAAATAGATTTTAAGGCGAAGTTAAATTTTTTGAAATAATTGTTCTCCGTCGAATGGAACTCCATTCATCTCTGCACTTCCCAACATAAATACTTTCGGTCGAATACCGTTGTGGCGGTTCCGCCAAATCCCACGGTTCCGCTTCCTGAAAAACCGCCATAATCATCACCCAAGACGCATAAGTCTTCGCCAATGCATTCGCATTCGGCACCTAAAAATGCTTCACGCATTATATTGATCAAATCTATGATCATTAAGTCCCTGTAAAGAAAAAATGCATTCTCTTCGCATACCACTGCTCCTTAAGATTTCTTTATGAGCTTACCAGGAATTTCCAATCAATTTCGGCATCTACGTCGCCAGTCAAATTTCCTTGGATGAATTCCGGTAAACAAAATTATAGCGTTTGAAATAATAGTGAAGAAGGTCGTGTGGTTCGAACTGACGCTATGGCAGTTTGAATCACGAAAAATTTTTTACTTAAGCGTTACCCATCAGGCCACTGACCGTGTTTAGAATTTGATTTCTAAACTCGACTATACTCCACTGATGTGAATTATTTTTGTTATCGCTTGGTATACGGTTCTGATGCATTTTTCTTATTCGATTTTTCGTTCGCTGCTCTTCACTCTATTTACTTGTGAATTGTGTGTGTATCTGTTAGAGTCGCCACAAAATAATTCTATTTACATACATTGTAACTTTCATGACAGGGATCATAAATACTGCGCCGTCTATTTTCCCAACGTCGCCAAGTAAATTTCCTTACGTACACATCGGCCGGCGCCCTTTTTCTTCCAGCAATAAAATTCCCTAACTCGCACCATGTGCAAATCGAAGATTGCTGTTCATATCGTTTGTGGTATCCGAATCACATTTTCTATTTAATGAGCGGCTGCTATTTATCTAGTCGACCCTCATTACCGAACTATGCATCAGGTCATATTTCCCTTGTCCTTTAATTCACCGAATTTTTTTTCCTCACGAACTAGATGCATAAACAAATACAAAGCCATTAGCATCCGACAAGATGCGGTTCGGTTGTTTCAACGAACACACATCTCTTGGATGCCCATTATGCCCCGTCCTTGAGTTTCAGGTTTATTCCTATGGCCTTGTGTATGAAAAAAAAACCGATGCGATCTTCACTCACACATACACATTCATTGCCAAGTCTGTCTTCCTTGTTTCCACCACAGAGAAACATTTTCTTCTTGGGCAAACTCACCTCAAAACGATTAAATATCGTTGAGTCGATTTTCATCCGCCGGCCGCTGGGGTCGTTGCTGACTTCCGCTCTCCATCGTATGGCGGAGATGCGTTCATCAAATGTCGTGCGAGTTTAATCCCCTGAGGTACGTGCCCTTATTCTGGTATTGTGCGTCGCCGCCGAGTTAAGTTCCACTTACTTGAGGTATGCGCCTTGCCAAATCGTTTCCATTGGATAATTAAGATTGAGTGAATCCTTTTGTGAACATTATAAACCAATAGAAGAAATCATTTAGTTTCCATCAAATCAGTGCAGTACGAGTATTAATGTGAAATAAATTTAGTTTCCGGCATAACATATAACAAACCAAAATAACAATAAAAGGATACAAATAAACAACTGTGCGTTTCATTTAATGTTCCTGGCGTCGGTTTCTGAAAGTGTTTTCATTATTTTTACTTGGTTTTTCGTGCTAGTGCTTTTACTTACTCCTGGTGTGGACGTTGCGTCGTCGAGTTCGGTTTGTGCTTTTCAAGTTTACTTTCCCGCGGCTGAACATTTAATTATGATGGAGGAGGAAGTAGAACTCGCACCGATGCCGGTGCCACGACTTCCTCCCCACACCGTCATAGCCGAATATTTCCCCACACGCTACAACGCAAGGTAAATATTTCAGACTACATGTTTATCCCCACAACACAACACGACATAAATAACCGACAGGAAATTTAACCCAAAACGATTTCCATACATATATTGAAGAGGAGATATAAAATAACACACGACACATGTATTCGGCTAGAGATATAATCCCAAAGAGAATAACATACGGGTACATATTTTTGAACTGAATATTCAACTCCACACAATTCAAAATACAAAAGATATTCCCCCCTGGATAGTCATTTCCACGGAATTTAATTAGCCATATCCGTACAGAACCCCACATGAAAACACATTCTTGAGCCAATTTTCGAATCTGATTCTTGATGAAAATGGATTCATTACAGCAACCCAGTTAAGGGGACTGCTTGGTCATGCTTCAACGTCGTCGGATCGGCCAAATATTCACGCTGCGAAGGTTATGCTGTGTATTTGGTGGGACCAGGTCGGTGTTATTTATTATGAGCTATAGAAATCGAATGAAACCATCACTGGGGAGCCGTATCGACTTCAATTTATGCGATTGAGCCGACCACTGCGCGAAAAACGGCCACAATACGAGCAGAGGTGAAAAAACCATAAGACGAGCAAGGATAATAACTAGGAAATGACTAATAGATTCATTTCTGTGGACATCTGCGATTGAACGGCATGGTGAGTCAAGGGCGGTCGCATTGGATATCTCCAAGGCTTTTGACCGCGTCTGGCACGGGACATTGCTGAGCAAACTTCGTTAATATGGACTTTCCCATCAGCTTTGCGACTGGACGAGGAGCTTCCTCGAGAATCGATCGATCCGGGTTGTTATGGACGGCGAGTTTTCCGATCTGAATCCTGTTAATTCGGGGGTGCCCCAAGGTTCTATTTTGGGTCCAACCTTGTTCTTGCTTCACATAAATGATTTGTTGGAGACAACGGATAACAAAGTGTTCAGTTTTGCGGTTGATAGTACGCTTGTTTCCTCCTTTTCGAGTGGTCGGCCGATTGGTGCATCAACGTCACACCAGCTGAGATGTATACAGATTGATTCTCTGAATCGGGATCTGGAAAAAATCTTGCAGTGGGGAAGTGCCAATCTTGTCGACTTCAATGCAACGAAGACCCAGTATACAACATTCACAAAGAAAACTGGACCATCGGCTCCACAGCTGATGATGAATGGCCGGGCCCTCGAGGCTGGGGAAAGTTAGAAATTGCTCGGCGTCACGGTCTGTGGGAATGTCTCAGGGCATAAACAAGTGTCGAGTATCGCCAGGTCAGCATCAAGAAAACTGAGTTATCTTTTTAGAGCCAAGAAATATTTTACTCCGGCCCAACTTCTTCTCCTATATAAATCCCAAATTAGACCCGCGCTCGAATATTGCTCTCATGTTTGGAACTCGGCTCCTAAACATACCCTCGACCTACTTGAGAGCATACAGAGACGAGCAATCCGCCTGATCGGCGACTCGGTGCTGACGTCGGGACTACAGTCGCTATCACATCGCAGGCGTGTAGCCTACCTCTGTCTGTTTTACAGATATTATCACGGGTGCTGTTCTTCGGAGATTCTTGGCATTGTTCCACGCAATTCGGTTTATATGCGCTCCACAGGACAATCCGACGGATCGCACCCGTTTGCGGTTCATCTCCCGACGGCGCGAACATCCCTGAATCAGAACTCGTTCCGTTACAGAGCGGGAAAGCTGTGGAACTCCCTTCCCACGCGAGTGTTCCCGGAGCGTTACAACCTGCAACTGTTCAAAAAGAATTGCAACAGTTATTTGATGGCATCTCGGGGCGTCCACCCGACGCTATAGGTTCGCCTCTCCCGAGAGAAGTCTAATTAAAAAAAAAAAAAAAAAAAAAAAAAAAGAGAGGCACGAAAAAGTGATTCTACAGCATGACAACGCTTAGCCGCTATTTGCCAAACCCATTAAAACCTACATGGGAGTCCTACCCCACCCGCCATATTATCCAGTTATTGAGCCGTCGATTATTACTTGTTCCGTTCGATGGCACATGGTCTGGCTGACTAGCAGTTCCGCTCATATGAAGACATCAAAAATGGCTTGATTTGTGGATATCCTCAAAAGATGAACACATTTACCGTAGCGGTATTCGAGCTCTGCCAGAAAGATGTGAAAAAGTTGTAGCTGGCGATGGGCAATACTTCGAGTGATTTATTTGTAACCATTTTTTTCACAATAAAGTTGCATTTTCATAAAAAACAGCGAGAACTTAGTGGCGCACATAATATTAGGCGTTGAAAATAAAAGCCGAAACATAAAAAATAAAAAAAATATACTCATTCTACGTAAAACTTTCGAACCAACCTGAAGTACAAAAATACTAGAAACTGAAATAAGAAATGAAAAATATATAATACGCAGTGTGAATGGGTTATGTAGTACAAAGTAATAGAAGTATATTAGAGTCAAAAATAGTAGTGTGAAGATCGAACTAATAAATAATTAAAAGCAATCCGGCAACAACATTCACCTCAACGAATAACTCTCCATCTCTAATCATATCATCATTTTCAACAGGGGGTTCAAAAACCCACGACCCCAGCAACCAGAACAATTATATCCACAGTCGCAAAACTGTGAGAACCCTTCTTACATTTTATTTATAACCTTACAATTAAACTAATTTTATTTGTTGTAAAATATAACAAATCGGATGCAACCACATCATCAAGTCGTAAGGTCTGAGTAAAAACTCGTAGTAATAGTTGCTCGCTGAGAAGTTTATTTTTTATATTGTAATATTAAGGAATATTACAATACAATGACTAAACTTCTCAGCGACCTTCTAAGGCAAATTAGTAGAGACCAGACAAACTTCCAGTAAGTAAACAAGGAGGCTAAGGTTTCGAAGCACTAGTAAATCTTTAACAATCAGACATTGAGATAAATTAGTCAAGGAAATGGCGATCGTCCAAAAACATGACAAAGAATCGAAACGATATAGACTATTATCTCTCACCAACCCCCAAACCAAAGTTTGGACTTAATTGGTTTCTTAAATCCTAATACCTTTTGGGCTGTTTCTGATCGTAAATAAACAATATAATGAGTAAACTTCTCAGCGACTTTCTAAGGAAAATTTGTAGAGACCTGACAAACTTCCAGTAGGTAGACAAAGAGCTAAGGTTTCGAAGCACTACCCCCAAAAACGCATTGCCATACTGAAGAGCAACTTCCAGACGAGCGCCACAGTCGATGTCATCGCTATCACTGAAACGAATGAGGAGGCTGAAGTGCTTCAGGTTGAAAAAGCTTTTGACGAAATCCAGGAAGTATATGTCATTTACCGTATGTCTCTCTCTCTCGCTGCCAGTCATCCACCTAACAACAAAACGGCTAAAAACAAATGGTCTCCCGTTTCTGGTACTCATGACCACTCGAAGTCCTTCTTTGATATTGCCTACACTGCTTTGAATGAGTTTACAATACGTAAACAAATAGAACTCCAGCATAGGAGTGTTAAAGACCCACTCTGTATCAGCCCATACTCAACGCAAAAAATGCTGAATTCCATAACTCCAAAACGATGGAGACAGATTCGATACCATATTGGAAAACAGTAATAATCGATCAAGTTGAAGTAAATTCGAACATAGCTTTACATTCACCCAGTCAAGAAAGGTGCCCCGAGTTGAATTTAGATAACATTGATGAAACCAAGGAAGAGACTCCGGACGCTATGGAATCTGTAGCACCTCTAACTACTGTGGAAAGTCAATCAGTTAATCCACTGAAAATGGTAGAAAGCGAGGTCAATCCACCTCTTCTAAGAAACCGAAAAATTATAGTGAAATGAACAAAACATAATCTCAGGGTTCTCCACATCCTCTATCGCAAGAGTTGTGCAAGAAATCCAAATCTCCCAAACATTGCTCATCCTCCTCCAATAAGTTATCATTGCAATCCTCCTCAACCAATCTTCACACAGGCAAACATCAACAAAAAAATCTAAAACAGATAAAAAAAAGCCTTAAAGACCGTTGAAAGCTCTTTTTAATTGAAATAAAAAAAAAGGGTGGTGAATATTTGAAAAAGATCGTCTTCGTCGTCCGCATCAGAGAAGCACAAGGACGAGAAGAAAAAACAACGTCGAACTACGTCTTCTCTTCGTCATCAACCTGATCAAGAAAATGATCACACAAACCGAAATGTTGGGCACACAAAACTATTGTGATCAGTTCCAAGGATGAATGTTCTTCAGCAAAGAAACGATGTAAGACAACTCAACGCCAAGACGGCCATAAAACATCTTCACCTTCCAGATCGCATAAAAAGAGTTCGCGTACCGAAAACAAACCAGTTTGAACAGTGGCCAATCCTTCTTTATCAATTACCCTATTTAACGTAATTACCTTGGAGACAAAGAACACGTAACTAGAAAAAAACCTAGATCGACATTATTCTCTTGGTACACCCAAGTGAGTCAGACGAGAAAGTAATCGTGTGCGTGCCGCTTGTGTTTGACCCGCGCAGATATAAAAATAAAGAATTAATAAGTTCATACGAAAATGTTTAATAGTTTACGTGAAAACAAATCAATCCCACAAAAAACAAAAGGACAAACAATAAACAATAAATTTAAATTTCATTAACAGTTTGATTAGCTATGCAATAGTCTCGTTGAGAAAAATAACAATATATCGCATACCTCCGAGATCCCCATTTTTTTCTTTCGCTTGATTAAGCATAATCAAGCAAAAACGATAAATTGGTTTCAGTGACATTATAAAGTGCGCTGCTTCACAGCAATAATAACAGTCAAAACAAAGTAACAGAACGAAAAGTGAATCAAAAGTAATCGAAAATAATCGAAAATAAACAAAAATAAAAGCAAACAAACAAATTAAAGAATAAAAAAAAAAAGTGCATAACAAAATCCTTTCAGTGAGGTGCGACAAAGAAACTATCAATTAAAATATATCACCTCGCAAGCGTGAAAATTGAAACAGACAATATATTGCTCATTAAGCAAGTGGTTTTTAAGGCAGCATTTGGCGCGAGGGCAGAGTCACTGATTCCTACTCGACGATAGCCAAGTTCGAGTCGGCGTACAGAAGGAATCGAGTTCGTGCTTCGTATTGCGGGTCGCCTTTGTTTTTTTTAAATGAAAACAAATTGGAAAGAACCAGTATGAACACGGAGGACGACAAAAACGCAACAACACACAAAAGAAAAGGTACACAGAAAATCTCCATTGTGACGCGAAGTAAAACCGCGAAATTAACAATGGAGAAAAAAGGCCAGCAAATGGAGGAGGACAGAGGGCGCCCCTCCCCCTACAATTTTAATATGTATGGGGCAAACAATTCGGTCGCTTCTCTTGCATCCTCAGAGTCTGAGGATGAAGAAGAGGAAATAACTGAATTGGAGGTGAAACTTGCGATGGCAAGAGCCCGTCTAGAAGAGAGACGCCGAAAGAAAAAAATAGCGGCACTCGAAAAAGAAAAAGACACGGAACAACAACAAAAGCCGAAGCCAAAAGTCGGCCAACAGCAACATCAACAGCAACAATCAACACAAAATCGACCACAGCAAGCAACACAACAGCGGCAAAGCAACAATCAGAACCAAAAAATAAAGATGCCACCGATCAACACTATAGATATTGAGTGTAAGGAATTGGTAAGTCTCTGTAAGCTAGCGATAGGTAACAATTTTGTAGTTAAAAGACTGGCTGGTAATAGGCATGCCATTCAAACCTATGCGGTGGCAGACCACGAAAAAATTAAAGAGGTCTTAAAAAGGGCCACCGCGGAATTCTACTCGTTCACGCCGAAGCAAACAAAGAGGGTAACGGTTCTATTAAAGGGTGTCGACCCTGAGGTGGAACCGGAGGCTCTGCTCGAGATGCTTCAAAAGTTGAGGCACGACGATCTCGAGTTTATCTCCGTAAAACCGTTCACTACAACCAAGGCAAGAAGGGAAAACCGCAAGCTACCCTTCTTTTTGGTTCAACTAACGCCCAGCAGCAGAATTGGTGGTCTAAGAAAGATTACAGTCTTCGATCATCAAAGTGTCACATGGGACAAGTTAAAAAAAGGCAGACACATCCTGCAATGTGTCCGCTGCCAAAGGTTTGGTCACGCGGCGGCGAACTGTGAAATGCAGCACCGTTGCGTGAAATGCGGAAAAGACCATAAGGCAGAAGAGTGCCCTCTGGGAAAAGAAAGGGTAGAAGACAAAGCCCTTCTAAAGTGCGCAGTGTGCCGGAATGAGGGACACCCCGCTAATTATCGAGGATGTCCTAAATTCCGAGAAATAATGGCAAGAAGTGTGATCCGGCAAAAAACCACAGAGCCAGCTCGTACTACAACAATGCCCGTAACATCGCAGCGGTCGTACGCACAAGTTGCGTCAGGTGGGAGACCATCAAACCAGGCTACAACATTGGTAGCCACAAATACTCCCACACAGACTGAAACAACATCGCAAGCGGACGTGGTCACGGTTCTGCTTAATCTGCAGAGACAGATGACACAGCTGCAAAACCAAATAAACGAGATCTACTCGTACTTGCCCAATCTAAACAAAAAGTCAATATAAACCCTCTAACCACAACATCAATAAAAGTTCTTGTCGTGAATGTAAATTCACTAATAAGAACTGAGAGAAGAGCCAATCTTTTCAACCTGTTGCAAGTTGAACGGCCTGATGTACTTCTGGCGGGGGAAACAAAGTTAAACCAGAGACACAAGATATGGCATAAAAACTACGATATTATACGAAGAGACCGACCTAACTCCTCTCAAGGGGGGGGTCTCGCAATCTTTATTAGAAAAGGGATCCCTCATAAAGTTATATATAGTGGAGAAGTGCGCAGGTTCCGGGTGCTGGAAGCCTGTATCGTACGCATACCCCTTCAGCAAGGAAGGGGTTTGTATGCGATTGCGGTCTACGCACCTGAGGAGCACCAACATAATCTATTTATAGCAGAGCTCGAGACTCTCTTCCGATGCTTACAATTGCACCTGGGCAAAAATTACTTTATTCTAGGGGGAGATATGAACGCCAAGCATAGAAATTGGGGAAATTATATATCTAATGCCAGAGGAAATCAGATGGCTGGCTGGTTAGATCAGTTTCATATTGAATATAGAACTGACCTGCTAGCTACCGAATATCCATCGTTCCCCAGAGGTAGATCGTTCTTAGATATCTTGCTAATCGACTCACGACTGAGAATACTTAACACCAATAGACGAAACACAAACTGTTTACGGACAATTGAATACGATAGTGACCACTGTGCATTCACGGCAGTAATGGAGCTTCCGAACGAGCTCGCAGATCTGGAGGAATTCGTGATCCCGCAACCCTATAACTACGGGGCAATGCGATGGCCGCGGTTCACCAGATCATTAACAAGAGAACTTCGCTCGAATGACTTTAATCTGCCAGTAAATAGAAACCTGACTAATGTCGAAATCGACAAATACATTCAACAAATGGACGAAACCGTAAAACGAACAATGGACAAAACAATTCCCAAAACAACAGTTACAGATCACACTAACATGTACAGAAACGCAACAACAAACGCACTCCACAGGCAAAAGAGCAGACTGCTATCGAAATTAAAACAATGACACAGACAGTTTACAGACAGACAAGACCAGGAGATAATATCACTGAAATCCCGATTAAAAAACCTCCAACAATTACTTAAAGCTAATTATAGATTAGCAACTAATTTGTATTGGAACAACAGAATTCGAGCTATAAAAACTAATAACCCGAATATGTTCCCACAAATAAATAAAATATTCAGGAGAAATAATCAAAATGAGATTCAGTGTCTCCAAATCCCACGTACTCAGGTAAACAAGCAGCTGCTAACCAACATTGGCATAGATGCAGAGAACGCTATCCTCAATGGTGAGCTCTTCGTGATCGAAGATCCTTTGGAAAAGGTGAACGCTTTGGGAGCTGTCTTTCAGGAAATGTACAAGGTGAATGAAAGCATTCATCGAAATCACGACCTGGAGGACAGAGTGCTACTCAATCACCTGCCCCTCCGGAATGAAATTTCACTTTGGCAATCGGAGAATCCGGGTTTTACCGAATTCAGTGAAGATAATCGGTCAATTGACATTAATGCCAATGGTGTAGTGGCTAATAGCCTTCTAATAACAAGGGAAGGAATCCAGAGTATCTTCGACTCATTAAGAAGCAAAAAGTCAGTGGGAATAGATGGAGTACCTAACATCGTACTCAAGAACCTGCCCCCCATGGCAATAGATATATACACGGTCCTGTTTAACAACGCGTTGAATAATGCATATTATCCCGCGCGTTGGAAAACGGCTATCATTCAGCCCATCCCAAAAAAGGGCAAAGACTGTACAAACCCAAGGAACATGCGTTCGATAAGTTTACTCCCAAGCATCAGTAAAGTATTTGAAAAAATCATTAACAAAGCTCTGCTAAAATGGGTAGACGACAATAGCATTATTCCAAATAACCGGTTTGGCTTTAGGGCGGGTCATGAAACCACACATGCCGCAGCTAAACTGGTCTCCGACATACAATGGAATAAATGTAGGAACCAATGCACAGGTGCCTGTCTGACCGACTTGGAGAAAGCCTTTGATACCGTCTGGATCGAAGGGTTGTATTACAAACTGATCAGACATGGCATACATAAGCCTTTACTATATGTACTTTACGATATGTTAAAGGACAGGAGGTTCGTGGTCAAAAGTGGTAATGTGACCTCTAATAAAACGTATAATATCAAGAATGGCTTGCAACAGGGCGCGGTACTCTCTCCGATTCTTTTTAACATTTATATTAGCGACTTATTAGAAGCACCTCCGCAGGCTATTGCGTACGCAGACGATCTCATAATTTACAGAACAGCTCCGAAAGTTGCGATTATAAATAGGTTAATACAGCGAGACTTCAACAAAGTGCAGCGCTATTGCAATGACTGGAAACTTAAGATCAACTTCCAGAAATGTGAAGCCATCCTATTCAGAACTCCATTATATAAAGCCACGTACGACACAAGGAAAAACTGGCGAAAGCTAGTTATCGTGGGACCGCATGGAGATACACTGGAAACCAAGAGTTTAGTTAAATACCTGGGCATCTGGCTAGATCAATATCTGTATTTCAACAGACATGTAGAGGCTGCTCTGGTCAAGGCTAGAAAAACGTTTGCTATGACAAGGAGGCTATTTCACAGTAGCCAACTTGACAGCAAGGTAAAAGTCATATGCTACATGACGCAAATCAGGCCAATGCTCATATATGGTTGTCCAGTATGGTTCAACATAGGTCCAAATTTGATGGAAAAGATTCGGGTGTTCGAAAGAAAGTGTCTCAGAAGTTGTCTCAGATTATATCGGATACCGGAATCGGACTATAAAAAGTATTACTCAAATGAGACTTTATATAATGAAGCGTACATAAATAGGGTGGATAATTTTATGATTAAATTAATCAGAGGACATATTGCGAGAGCAATAAGCTCGTCCAATGACCTAATTTTCGGGGCCTATTATCCAAACACCTTGTACTATGAAAGCGTGCGTCGCAACGGCTTTGTTCCACCAGAGGCGTTCCTTGATTTGGACATGAAAGGGCTTATACAGGATAGATCCGGAATTCCGCTGATCTATCATGTAAGTAGATCATCTGTAGACGGGCGATTGTGCTACGACCGGGAAGTAGCGCGCACCGAAGAAGAGCTCCTGCGCTTCAGTAGGGCTATCTCCCACAGAGACCGGGTCGATAGTATTACACAGCGTCAACAGTTCTGGTGGTTGAATGGCATATAAAGACCTGGATACCATAGTCGGTATAGAATCATACTATCATCAGCTAGCTTACATAGACTTAGCTTTTCTAGAATTAGGGTAGTATAAGATTTAAGTTAAGTTAGGTTAAGTGCTTTTACATAAAAATAAAAAAAAATAAAAAAAAAAAAATAAAAAAAAAAAAAATTAAAAAATAAATAAAAAAAAATATATATATATATATTAGGTAAGTTAAGTAAGTTAAATTTTAAGAAAAAAATTGACAAAGTTTTTCAAATTTTTCTTTGTATTTCAACTAGTTATCAGTACTGCCACAAAGTTCTGTCGCCGAAAGGCAAATTATACAAATGTTAAGTAATGTTTAGCTTAGAGCGTCTGCGAAGGACCAGTAAGTTATTATATAAGATAATTAAGCTAGAATTTAAGCATTTTTTGTCTAGCCTTTAATTTAGAAATTAAGAATATAAAAAGAAAAATAAAAAATGTTTTAAATTTGAAATTGAAACACCCAAGTGAGTAGGGCGTTAGAATATACTCACAGCTAGGCCGGCTTGTCGTAAGAGGCGACTAAAAGCTGAGTGGTAGGTGGGGTCCCAACGCCCTGTCGCGCGGGTTAATACCACCCCATCAAGCTATAGACCCCGTAAAATGGTCGGGAGAAATCCCTGGCCATCCTTCGGAGCTTGGCTGATGGACCGGTTCGATAAAAGGTTGGTTTAGGTGGTAGTCGGTCACAAGGTGAGATACGAGGTTGCCTCTATGTTTCGGGATTTGGCAACCCTAGTGTTGCAATCCGGCAATTGACAGCTCTGTCGTAAAGTTGGACATTTTTGAGGTTATACGCACTCAGAACATTTTGACACACGAGCGCTATTTGTGTTGTTTACACTAACTTAAAAGATTCATCTCGGCCCAAAAATGGAATTAAATCGTCAACATTTTCGTGCGATTATTTTTTACAACTTTCGGCGTGGATTAACTCAGCAACAGTGCATGGATGAACTTAATTCAATTTTTGGCGATGAAGCTCCATCAAGGAACAGTGTTTATCGATGGTATGGTGAATTCAATCGTGGTCGTAGTTCACTCCAAGATGTGGCATGGTGCGTCATGGGCGGTCGCATTGGATATCTCCAAGGATTTTGACCGCGTCTGGCACGGGACATTGCTGAGCAAACTTCGTGTATATGGACTTTCCCAGCAGCCTTGCGACTGAACGAAGAGTTTCCTTGAAAATCGATTGATTCGGGCTGTTGTGGACGGCGAGTGTCGGGATCTGTATCCCGCTAGTTCGGGTGTGCCCCAGGGCTCTGTTTTGGCTCCAACCTTATTTTTGCATCACAAAAATGATTTGTTGGAGACAGCGGATAACAAAGTGTTCAGTTTTGCGGATGATAGTACGCTTGTTTCCTCATTTTCGAGTGATCGGCCGATTGGTGCATCAACGTCACACCAGCTGAGATGTATACAGATTGATTCTCTGAATCGGGATCTGGAAAAAATCTTGCAGTGGGGAAAGGTCAATCTTGTCGTATTCAATGCAATGAAGACCCAGTATACAACATTCACAAAGAAAACTGGATCGTCGGCTCCACAGCTGATGATGAATGGCCGGGCCCTCGAGGCTGGGGAAAGTTTGAAATTGCTCGGCGTCACGGTCTGTGGGAATGTCTCAGGGCATAAACACGTGTCGAGTATCGCCAAGTCAGCCTCAGGAAAACGGAGTTATCTTTTTAGAGCCAAGAAATATTTTACTCCGGCCCAACTTCTTCTCCTATATAAATCCCAAATTAGACCCGCGCTCGAATATTGCTCTCATGTTTGGAGCTCGGCTCCTAAACATACCCTCGACCTACTTGAGAGCATACAGAGACGAGCGATCCGCCTGATCGGAGTCTCGGCGCTGCCGTCGGGACTACAGTCGGTATCAGATCGAAGGCTCGTAGCCGACTTCTGTCTGTTTTACAGATAGTGTCACGGGTACTGTTCTTCGGAGATTCTTGGTATTGTTCCACGCAATTTCGTTTATATGCGCTCCAAAAGACAATCCGACGGATCGCTCCAGTTTGCGGTTCATCTCCCGATGGCGCGAACATCTCTGCAGCAGAACTCGTTTCGCTACAGAGCGGGGAAGCTGTAGAACTCACTCCCCGCCTGGGTTCCCGGAGCGTTATAACCTGCAGATGTTCAAAATGAAACGGCAACAGTTATTTGGTGGTATCTCGGGGCGTCGATTCTGTGCTATAGGTTCGCCTCTCCCGAGAGGAGTGTAATAAAATAAAATGAAATAAAAAAATAAAAATAAAAAAACAACAATGTCTCTGTCTTTTTGTTCATTTAATTCGTCGACAGATATCACAAAGCACCTTGCCGCATATCTAGTCACAAATATAATAATAGCACCTCCTCCTCCAACAATTCAAGGTTATGACATTGAAAATCTAATGAAAGTTGCGATGACACCAGCAGTTACTGTGTCTAATCAAACGATACTAGTTCTGTTGGACATCATTTAGCATTTTACAACACAATTTAGGGGAAATTGGTGAAACCAATGGTAACAGGGATTCTGGATAAAGAATACAAGACTACCATGTAATATTCAACCGTTTCTGCTCCTGGTGTTATATCGAGAACAAGTTCGCGATTTGAAATTGAAAAACCCGTATGTTTCGTCCTTTATGAAAAACCCATAGTTTATACTTTAAAACATCTACCTCTAAACTTATGTTTATAAAGTTATCTTATAAACGTTTAATTGAATTTATAAATATATGTTTTTTTAACTCATACTGGTATTAACTTATGTTCTTATACTTAAACTTATAAACTTTGTTTACAATTTTTACACTTGTCCTTTTTTGACGTGACAACGTCTTATAAATCGGTATACCTTGGGAGGCATTCGGAAAAAAATTTGTAGCGTTACGATAACGATAACCGATAACGCACGAGCCGCAGTGAGCGAGAGCGCGACTAGCGAGAGAGAGGGAAATAGTGGCGTCAATGATTTCATTGACGATGACGATGACGTTTATCAAAACAATAACGATCAAGAAGCAGAACATGAATCTTCAGCACAGACGTCAGGAGCAAGGAAAACAAGAAAACAACAGTATCGCAAACGACTGGTCGGGCGTATCATAAGATACCGACATTATGACATTGACGAAACTATCAATTATAAACGAGAGATGGTTCTCTTGTACGTTCAGTTTCGCAACGAAGTGACAGAAATTATCGATGTTGCTGATGGACTTGTAAATGGTGCTATTGGTGTCTTACGACATATCGAGCGTCAGTTATCAAATAAAGGTGATAATTCTGAAAATGTGGAAGCATCGCACAACAAAGATCGACCGGCACTTGAAGAAGAAATAATTGCCTTGTGGTTTGAGTTTCCCGAAGCGAGTACAGGTACCAGTGCTAAAATCAAATGTCGACCGTACGTACAAAGCAAAGGAAATACAATTTCTAGAAAATAGGTGCCGATTTAAGAAAAAGTTGTGAACATTACGCTAACAAAAACCGTAAAGTGCAAACGAAAACCGTTTCCCTGTGTTCCCGGTTGTGCGATTACGATTCACAAATCGCAGGGTGGGACGTTTGAAAAGATCGTATATAAATACTCTACCAAGCAACCGCAGCAGTTAGTAGTAATGGTAGAGTGAATATATACTCCGTATACCACTCGCATAAAACCAATAATGGCCCCATTAATCTCGAAGATATCGGCAAACTAATAAGGACCTCGAGGCATACACCCTTCATCATAGGCGGCGATTTTAACTCCAGACATCCCCACTGGAACAACTCTGTCTCTTGCCCAAATGGCACAAAACTGTACCAATGGTACACCGCAAACATGTATGCCCTCAACTGCGAAATAGTCGCACCTACGGTTGGTACTCGAGGTAACTCAATTCTGGACATATTTATTGTGTCCAAAGACTTACTTCCACAAATCACTCCTCCTCAAGTTTCAGCGGGTGTATCTGACCACAATGCTGTGACCACATTCATTCGCGGCTATCGAGCATCCCGGGCTCATATCAGATACATACCCGATTATGGGCGGACAAATTGGGACAACTACAATATTACATTGAACGATAAACTCCACCACTTCTCTCTTCCCACTGACAGGAACCTAACGACGGTTGAGATAAACAACGTTGCAAAACGACTTCACGAGATTCTAGTTGAAACTTCGGAGACTCATGTCCCGAAGTATAAACTTGAAAAGACCTATCAGATTCCCCATGACGACATCACTCTTCGTCTCATCCGGGAGCGTAAAAAGATCTGCAGAATGAAATATCGTCACCGCTTTACGCAAAGGGAGCCATTATTGCGATCCATTATTCACAATATTGGTACACTGATAAAATAGAGAATCCAAAACAATCGTACCCGACAATTGGAAGACAAGCTGAAGGGTATTCAGATGGACCAGAACGTTTATAAAAATGTTAAAAAGATATGTGGCACTTCCCGCATCACTGGGCCAATTATGCACAATGGTGTTGTTGTCAATAACGACACCAATAAAGCAAATATCATCGGAGAGACCTTCGAAAACAATCACAAACTCACTCTCCAAGATGGCGACCCGGAAACTAATGCAATCGTTAGTTCAGAGGTTCACAGTAAGTTGGACGACTTCAACGAGCCAATTGTTGTCTTTAACCCAACTAACAGTGCATACTTCGATGACACACGTGATAATGGTCACGGTTTCATCACACCAAATACCCTACAGAGTCTGGTTAAATCTCGAGACCCTAAGAAGTCACCTGGTATCGACAACATGTCATACCACTCGTTGCGAAGGCTTTCTGCCTTATTCTTTATAAAGCTCTCCATTCTGTTCAACCATGCTTACAACATGGGGTACTTTCCCCAAGCTTGGAGGCACGCTATTATTTGTCCAATAGCAAAAGTTGGGAAACCAACGTATCACCCCTCAAGCTTTCGCCCTATCTCGCTTCTCACTTGCATCAGCAAAATATATGAAAAATTCATATACGAGAAGCTAAATAACTTTGTCAGTGCCGGGCACCTAATACCTGATTTCCAATTCGGATTTCGAAGAGCGCACAGCACCACTATGGCTCTCAATTTATTTCAAAACCACGTCTGCGTGCGGCTTTTTAATAAGGAACCCACCGTTGCGGTAAGCCTAGACATTGAAAAAGCTTTTGATACGAATTGGATCGAAGGTCTCGCTTTTAAACTACTGAATACTGGCCTCAGTAGAACGCTATGTAGCATCATCTACCAGTTCGTTCGCAACAGAACCTTCCAAGTTAGAATGAATGGAAAGCTTTCCCGAACTTTTCACGCCGCTGCAGGCGTACCATCTTATTCAATATTTACACCTCCGATATTCCCCGCCCTGTGGACGGAGAGTAAACCAAATATGCTATGCGGATGACGTCCTGGTGTACACGTCAACCAAAGGCCCTAACCTCGCAACAAATCGACTCAACCGTCACTTGGACGAACTGTATCAGTATTACAGTCGGTGGAAAATACGACTTAATCCATCCAAAGCAGTAGCCATAATTCTGAGTAGTAAACACTCCCAACCTACTTCTCGATATTCACAGAATATTCGAATAAAAATGGGAGATACTACGATTAGACCACAGGACAAGATGAAATATCTCGGGGTCACTTATACCCCAAAAATGAATTTCATCAAACATGTGACCCACATTCTCCAAAGGGGTCTCGGTCGGTCTAAGCAACTGCACAACATCTTGAAGTGGGGGAACAAAGTTGACACCAAAGTTAAGCTTCTCTGCTATAAGCAGCTAATCCGATCTGGAATATCGTACGCCTTTCCCATATGGTCCTGCATATCTTCGGCTCAGATGGAAAGACTTCGGGTTTTCGAAAGGAAACTCCTCAGAAGATGCACCAATCATTCTAGAAGGCCTGACGGTCGTCATTACCCCAACTCTCACCTATACGAAGGCGCCTCCATTACCCCTATCGACGAGTACTTGCTTCAATTAGCATATAAGTATCTCGAAAACATTCAGAACAGCGAGAACCTACTTGTACGGGACTCTTGCGTTCTTGACCCTTCTCTCTCTCGATCTCTTCGGATCAAACCCCCACAATTTCTTCTTCAGTACAAAACTGAAGAAAGCACCCTTCCCAACAACATTCCCCTCTATAATAGAGGATTCCTGGACCCATCCCATAGGGTCTACTATTAACAAACCAAACACACGAACGCACAGTACAAGACGGCACAAACACAAACATACACACCGACCAAAGAGCAGATTATCAGACGCCAAAGACGTGATCTGCGTTTACTACCGCACCCAAGACCCACCGGTCTTGTATGATTTCTTTCCCACCATCCCTCTATAAAAGTAGTTAGAGAACACTTGGACTAACACTGTCCACACTATCCTTGGATACCCCCCCCCCCCCCCCCCCTTTTTTTCTTCTCTTTTCAGATGCCGCGAGACCGAGCCCAACATCCTCACGGATGTGGGTGATTCTGGTTATCGCAAGATGACCAGAAGTCAGAGACAAGATGAAGGACACATATGTCCTGTCTCGCTAAATTCGGCCTTCTCGCCACAAAAAAATTTTTTTTTTTTCGCAGCAGTTAGTGTACGTAGCGATGAGTCGGGTAACGAATCTAGACGGCTTGTATGTCGTTACGGAGAACGATGAGCCATTTGTCTTCAAGCATGGGCGTGAAGGGAATGACTCACAGAATACACGCGATATCCGCAACGAGTATCTGCGACTGAACGGACACATACTTTCAACTATTACCAAGGAGGCAGTGGAATTCTGTAACGAAGCTGACAACGCTAAACAAACAATAGTGACAAACCTCAATGTGCAAAGTTTGTCGGCCCATTTAGAGGATATTCAAACGGATACTGTCATACCAAGATCAGATTACCTCGTATTAACCGAAACGTGGATGCGCGATGATTGTGATTCAGTCCCAATCAATGATTATAGTGCGTTACGAAGCAGAACTATCGTTCGGATTCTGAAACAAACGCAGCTGGTGGAGTAGCGATTTATAGAAGATTATCATCGCCGTCCATGGAGAAGGAAATTCTTCGAGTTGAATTGTCCGATTCAGGTCGTCACATTAAAAACACGGGTGATGTGTGCTTGGCTGAAATTTCATGCTTCGCTGTCGATAGGATGAACAAAGCATTACTCGGGTTGTCACGAATATAATTTCCGAGCGCCTTGCCCCCAGACAACCAGAGTTTTTTTTTTAATATTTTATGGATTAAATGGGTGTGTAAACTCCACACATTTGTTGATTAAGTTCTGCATTATATTAGTTTTTTAAGAAATTAATTTATGCATTATTACTTTGTTTTGCTTCCGGGTGGTATCCCATCTTGGCGAAAACCTGATCTTTTGATTAATATGGATGCGAATGAAATTTTTTGTAATTCTTTTACGGTACATAATTTATGTTACGTCAAAAACTGATTTCAAGCAGTTTTTGACAAATCTTAAATACTGAAAATAATAGATTTTGTAGAAATTTTAGTTTGAAAAGATGAACAGTGGTGGATCAGTAAACTGATTTTTGAGTTCTTGAAAGCATATTTTTGGGCGGCTATGGGGGATAAGAGTGTTGTCTAAAATAACATTTCCGTGTGCGTTCTAGCTGTTTGAATTATGAGATTAGCTTTGACCGCCAGTAATATGGGGCTGTGCTGTAAACTGTCTTCCATTAACTACTCTATTAAATGCATTTAAATAATTTCATTATAATCAACAAAATTGTAATTTATGCATAGAGCATTACAATTGTTGGCCATGTTTATCGAATTTTCTACTGTGCTGATGTTTCTTCACTTTAATCGGTAGGCGGATCTGTTTTCTTCTATATTAATTTGCTCATAGTTAGTTTTCTAATATTATTATTTATTTTTTGTTAAACATAAAAACGAACTTTGAGAATTTAGACCACAACTGAACGGGACAAGTTGGCTCCAATATTAAGTTACCTGTTAATCAAACAAGCTATTAAGTAGACATTTTTCGAGTTATGGTATCCAACCCCCTTTCAAGTTCAATAAACGTGATAATTACCCCTTGATAGTGAGCATTTTCAGTCAGACTTGTAATAAACATATCGCATGGCTTGAAAAAAAAGGAATAAACCATAAACGTTAGATAAGCAATTTGAATGAGCCTGAATGTAAACAGTGGAGTGGTAAAAAAATTCATGCGGAAACACAAAACATGTTTGCATCATCAGGTGATAAAACGCCAAACCGCGATAACAAAAAAAAATTATCGCGCCCCTGAAACCATGAATATAGTTTCGATGGTGAAAATTTAGAATTACGTTCCGTCGCAATGTAACTGGGATTGCGTTATTAAAAACAACACAATTACTTATCAAAATAAAAATAAAAATGTATTTTGTCCCCTTCAAAATAGGTTCCATTTGAAGAGGTATGTTTTCTCCAATGAATAATCTGGCCTCTTTGTGGGTGTATTTCGGGACATTTTCAGTTTTCTCAGTGAATTTTGTTTTATATATCCAATCGCCAAAAAAACTGGTCCGATGAGGTGTTAATAGAGGTTTGGAAATAAGATAAATGCACGGGTGCTATATTTGGAGAATATGGTGCTTGATCGCTCATATTGGTTTGTGGCCAAAAAGCCGTTCTTTTGCGGATCACCTTTTTCAGTTTTTAGTTAGACCTTTGAGAAACTCATAAAAACCAGTATAGTAAGCCCTTATGGAAAAAACTAGGTTTTTCAATCTAACTCAATTTTCTTCTCAAAAAGGTGAGGAAAATCCATATTTTTCCTCTGTTGAGATATTTATTTATTTATTATCAACTAGTAATGTAAAATTACATATCCATAACTTAACATAATGAGCTTAGCGGCGGGGACTATGGGCCCTGTACTTTTAATTTACAATTTAATCTTAACGCTATTTACAAATTTATTTACAATTTCTATATTGTCGGTAGTGGGATCTGCTAGAATTGTGTAAATATCTGCATTTATAAATAGTTTATCTTTCCACGGTTTTAGGTGAGGACAGTCTTTCAAAATGCGAGTGATTGTGAGTGTTGTGCTGTATTTTGGGCAGATTGGGGCTGTAGCTCGGTGGAGCAGGTGGAGGTGGGCAGCGGCTGCATGGCCTAATCGTAGCCTCACAAAATTTGTGATTTTGGATTTGGTCAAGTTAGTTGGGTAAGAAGGGTGAGTTTTGAATTTTATTTTTATTATTATTTACTGGCCTGTAGGAATCCGGAAGTTCATGACCTCATCGACTCGGCTCCGCCATTGTTCCCTGTCCTGTGCGCTCTCCTTCCACGTTCGATCATCCGATCCGATCTCCTCGAGGTCCAATCTAGCATTGTCCTCCCATCTCCGTCGCGGCCGTCCTGTCGGTCTCTTCCCCGTTAGTTTACCGTCAAGAATTCTATGCACGGTCCTATCATCGCCAATTCGCGCCACGTGTCCGGTCCATCTTAATCTTCGCGACTTGATTACTCTCACTATTGGAGGTTTGAGGTATAGCTCTTCCAATTAGTGGTTGTGGAGTTTCCTCCATTGTCCTGACTCCTCGTCATATTTACCGCCAAACATACCCCTTAAAACTTTATTCTCGAATACGCGGAATTTGTTCTCTTCCCGTTTTGTGAGAGCCCATGTTTCGCATACGTATAGAGCAATCGGCATGATTATGGTTCTATAGACACGGAACTTTATATTATGTGATTGCAGTTTGGATTTTAATAGTTTACTGACTGCATGCCAACTAGCGTTGCCGGAATGTAGTCTTTTGTTAATTTCCTTTGACGTTTCGTTACTGGTCGTCAGTATCGTTCCCAGATATTTAAATTCTTTAACATTTTCAAATATCTTGCCCCTGATGTTTATGTGTGTTCTCTGAGGTCCACTTGCTCTCGTCGTAATCATTTCGTGTTGTCTTCGTTTATTTCTAGGCCTGTGGCGGTTCCGCCAAACCCCACGGTACGCTTTCCGTAAAAACCCCCATAACACCCATCTTCCCATATAATTTCGCCAATGCATTCGCATTAGGCACCTGAAAATGCTACACGCATTAATTGGAGCAAAGCTATAGTCGTAAAGCTTCTGCAAGAGAATTCTTACCTTTTCAAGCATTCCTTCGCTTACAAATCCCCTGTAAGAGCTCTTACTTTCCTTATCATAAATTATCCTGAAAAGAAAAACCCCGCTTCACATATCATGTAACCATTCCAGCCAGAGATAATTATCATGGCGTCGCCTATTACCACTTTCATTCATGTATACGATAAATTTCTTTATGTATACATTGGCTGGCGACGTTTTTCTCCCAGCAATAAAATTCCCGGACTCGCACAATGTGCAACCCAAAGCAAATACGCATTCCGCGTCCCTTGGCATCAATTGAAATCCAAGCATAAACAATGCAAATAGGTATTCAATATGTACCCTTACTAGCGATGCCATAAACACCATTTCCCTGTAACCTAGCTAAAACTAATTAGCACATTTCCACATCGCAGCGTGGTCTCTTTGTTTAGCTGCTACGCACATGCATCCGACGATTTCGGTTTTATTTGCTTTACCGAAATCGTATCCTAGGAATGCACTTTATGTCTTTCTTTGTTCTAGGCACACATACCACCATGATCACGATGAGCGAGTGAGCTCTGAACGAGCAAGATATCGTTGAGTCTTTTCCATCCTTCGACCTGAGCAGGTCGTGGCTCCTATCGCTGTCCTGGTGCGCACAGGGAAGCGATAATCGATTATAATCGTTCGAGTCGTTGTCTCCGCGAGTCAATATTAACTGTTCTTAATTAAATATACAATATTTTATCACATTATAGATTTTACCTTGTAAACATTAAAACAGTCGTTCAACACAAGCTATTCATTTAATTGTGATCCCGTGAACCAGCATGTAATCCAAAGTTAACGTTTAACCTAAAGTGAATAAAATAAACAATAAAAATCAGCGTGTTTTCTTTAACTTGATTCTCGTGGACGTCGTGTTGTGAGATCCTGTTTCGTGTTTTCTCTAGTCGCGACGGCGGGCCAATTATCAATTAATATGATGGAGGAGGAAGTCAACCGAGTGTCTGCGTTAGGGACATTACTTCATCCCCACAGGCCCACCTCTTCTGCTGCATGCATGATGATTTCACAGTTTTTACTTATAGTTTCGAGATTATCGCCCAGAACGGCGATGTCATCGGCATACGCGAGCACTTGTGTGACCCCGTTCAGGGATGATCCCGTCGTGTTGTCGTCTTGAACCTTTCTGATAACATACTCGAGGACAAGGTTAAAAAGGCATGGTAAGAGGCCATCCCCTTGTTTTAGTCCGCCCCGGATTTCGAATGGTTCTGAGAGGTGGTTTTCTATTCTAACTCGCCCTTTGTTTTCGTTCATGCAGATTTGAATGAGGGCAGCATATTTTTTCGGGATCCCCAGCTCAACCACAATATGGTAGAGTCTTTGCCTTGCGACTGAGTCGTAGGCTTTTTTGAAGTCCACGAACAGTTGGTGAACCGTCTCTCCGTATTCCCACTTCTTTTCCAGCATTTGCCTTATTGTGAACATCTGGTCGCTTGTTGACCGGTTCCGACGGAATCCGCATTGGTAGTCTCCCAATATTTCTTCTGCGTACGGTGTGATTCTTGCCAGTATGACATTTGTTGATATTTTCTATGTGATTGGGAGCAATGATATTCCTCTGTAATTTTCGCAGTCAGATCTGTCGCCTTTTTTGAAAATGGGGGTGACTATTGAGGTTTTCCATTCTTCCGGAATGACTTCCTTGTCCTATATTATTTTAATCAGTTGGTGGATCTTTCGAGCGGTTGCCCCTCCTCCATGCTTCACAAGCTCCGGCGGTATGCAATCGATTCCTTGTCCTTGTACTTCGAGTTTTGAATGGGTTTACCATTTTATAGGCATGGTGGTGAGTATCCCAATTTGTTTGGTTTATATGTTTTTGTTGATTGCTAATGGTTGACAGTAGATCGGCTCTTGTGTAGGTGTTGAACTTATTACTGGAGCTCTTTTGGCTGAGTTGGCTGCGGCGTCTGCATTCGCGTTACCGCTGCTGGTGACGTGACTGGGAGTCCACATTCGTTTTTATTTTATTGTAGTATTTAATGGTATTATTCCGAATATTGGAAATGATATCATCAGTGTTGTTCGTGTTTCTTACTGAGTTAAGTACCGACAGGCTGTCGGTGCAGATGACATATTGTTCTCTGTGGTTGGTGGCGAATGTGACGGCTTGTAAGATCTCGAAGGCTTCCCCCGTGAAAATTGAGAAAAATTCGGGTAAGAATCCGATTGTCTTTACTGCACCTTCTTCAGATATGACCGGAAGGGATGTATAGTTGGTTGTTTTGGATCCATCTGTGTACAGAAAGCGCCATCCGTTGGATTTATATTTTAAGGCGTAAATAAACAGCAGTAAGCTGCTGAAATCCAAACTGCTATCACGTAACATAAAGCTTCGTGTCTATAGAAACATAATCATGCCGATTGTTCTATACGAATGCGAAACAAGACCTCCGACAAAACGGAAAGAACACAAATTCCGCGTATTCGAGAATAAAGTTTTAAGGGGTATCTTTGGTGGCAAATATGACGAGGAGGTAGGACAATGAAGGAAACTCCACAATCACGAATTAGAAGAGCTATACCGCAAACCTCGGCTCCTCGATAATATAGTGGTTAGTATATTCGCCTGTCACGCGGGAGACCGGGGTGCGATTCCTCGTCGGGAGCCTCTGGCGCAAGACTTATGAACTTGCCCGGAAAAAAACAAGTCATTATGGAAAATTTAACAAGCCTCAGGACTTGCTAAATAAGGTCAAGACCGGTTCACGGTTGTAGTGCCGATGATGATGCCATTTTTAAACATTTTTTTTATTTTCTTTCTATATTCTTAGTTTCTAAATTAAAGGCTAGACAAAAAATGCTTAAATTCTAGCTTAAATAGCTTATATAATAACTTACTGTTCCTTCACAGACGCTCTAAGCTAAACATTACTTAATATTTGTATAATTTGCCTTTCGGCGACAGAACTTTGTGGCAATACTTATAATTATTTGAAAGACAAAGAAAAATTTGAAAAACTTTGTCAACTTTTTTGTTTTTTTTTTTTTCTTAAAATTTAACTTACTTAACTTACCTAAACTTATCTACTTTTTTTTTTTTTTTTTTTTTTAAATATATTTTATGTAAAATCACTTAGCTTAACTTAACTTACATCTTATACTACCCTAATTCTAGAAAAGCTAAGTCTATGTAAGCTAGCTGATGATAGTGTGATTCTATACCGACTTTGGTATCCAGGTCTTTATATGCCATTCAACCACCAGAACTGTTGACGCTGTCTAATACTATCGTCCCGGTCTCTGTGGGAGATAGCCCTACTGAAGCGCAGGAGCTCTTCTTCGGTGCGCGTTACTTCCCGGTCGTAGCACAATCGCCCGTCTACGGATGATCTACTTACATGATAGATCAGCGGAATTCCGGATCTATCCTGTATAAGCCCTTTCATGTCCAAATCAAGGAACGCCTCTGGTGGAACAAAACCGTTGCGACGCACGTTCTCATAGTACAGGGTATTTGGATAATAAGCCCCGAAAATTAGGTCATTGGACGAGCTTATTGCTCTCGCAATATGTCCTCTGATTAATTTAATCATAAAATTATCCACCCTATTTATGCAGGCTTCATTATATAAAGTCTCATTTGAGTAGTACTTTTTGTATTCCGATTCCGGTGTCCGATATAATCTGAGACAGGTTCTCAGACACTTCCTTTCGAACACCCGAATCTTTTCCATCAAATTTGGACCTATGTTAAACCATACTGGACAGCCATATATGAGCATTGGCCTGATTAGCGTCATGTAGCATATGACCTTTACCCTGCTGTCAAGTTGGCTACTGTGAAATAGCCTCCTTGTCATAGCAAACGTTTTTCTAGCCTTGACCAGAGCAGCCTTTACATGTCTGTTGAAATACAGATATTGGTCTAGCCAGATGCCCAGGTATTTAACTAAACTCTTGGTTTCCAGTTTATCTCCATGCGGTCCCACGATAACTAGCTTTCGCCAGTTTTTCCTTGTGTCGTTCGTGGCTTTATATAATGGGGTTCTAAATAGGATGGCTTCACATTTCTGGAAGTTGATCTTAAGTTTCCAGTTGTCGCAATAGCGCTGCACGTTGTTGAAATCTCGCTGTATTAAACTATTTATGATCTCAACTTTCGGAGCTGTTCTGTAAATTATGAGATCGTCTGCGTACGCAATAGCCTGCGGAAGTGCATCTAATAAGTCGCTAATGTAAATGTTAAAAAGAATCGGAGAGAGTACCGCACCCTGTTGCAAGCCATTCTTGATATTATACGTTTCATTAGAGGTCACATTACCACTTTTGACCACGAACCTCCTGTCTTTTAACATATCGTAAAGTACATATAGTAAAGGCTTATGTATGCCATATCTGACCAGTTTGTAATACAACCCTTCGATCCAGACGGTATCAAAGGCTTTTTCCAAGTCGATCAGACAGGCACCTGTGCATTGGTTCCTACATTTATTCCATTGTATGTCGGAGACCAGTTTAGCTGCGGCATGTGTGGTTTCATGACCAGCCCTAAAGCCAAACTGGTTATTTGGAATAATGCTATTGTCGTCTACCCATTTTAGCAGAGCTTTGTTAATGATTTTTTCAAATACTTTACTGATGCTTGGGAGTAAACTTATCGAACGCATGTTCATTGGGTTTGTACAGTCTTTGCCCTTTTTTGCGATGGGCTGAATGATTGCCGTTTTCCAACGCGCGGGATAATATGCATTATTCAACGCGTTGTTAAACAGGACCGTGTATATATCTATTGCCTTTGGGGGCAGGTTCTTGAGTACGATGTTAGGTACTCCATCTATTCCCACTGACTTTTTGCTTCTTAATGAGTCGGAGATACTCTGGATTGCTTCCCTTGTGATTAAAAGGCTATTAGCCCCACCATTGGCATTAATGTCAATTGACAGATTATCGTCACTGAATTCCGTAAAACCAGGATTCTCCGATTGCCAATGTGAAATTTCATTCCGGAGGTGCAGGTGATTCAGTCGAATTCTGTCCTCCAGGTCATGGTTTCGGTGAATGCTTTTATTCACCTTGTACATTTCCTGAAAGACAGCTCCCACAGCGTTCGCCTTCTCCAAAGGATCTTCGATCACGAAGAGCTCACTATTGAGGATAGCGTTCTCTGTATCTATGCCAATGTTGGTTAGCAGCTGCTTGTTTACCTCGGTACGTGGAATTTGGAGACACTGAATCTCGTTGTGATTATTTCTCCTGAATATTTTATTTATTTGTGGGAACATATTCGGGTTATTAGTTTTTATAGCTCGAATTCTGTTGTTCCAATACAAATTTGTTGCTAATCTATAATTAGCTTTAAGTAATTGTTGGAGGTTTTTTAATTGAGATTTCAGTGATATTATCTCCTGGTCTTGTCTGTCTGTAAACTGTCTGTGTAATTGTTTTAATTTCGATAGCAGTCTGCTCTTTTTCTTGTGGAGTGCGTTTATTGTTGCGTTTCTGTACATGTTAATGTGATCTGTAACTGTTGTTTTGGGAATTGTTTTGTCCATTGTTCGTTTTACGGTTTCGTCCATTTGTTGAATGTATTTGTCGATTTCGTCATTTGTCAGGTTTCTGTTTACTGGCAGATTCAAGTCATTCGAACAAAGTTCTCTTGTTAATGATCTGGTGAACCGCGGCCATCGCATTGCCCTGTAGTTATAGGGTTGCGGGATCACGAATTCCTCCAGATCTGCGAGCTCGTTCGGAAGCTCTATTACTGCCGTGAATGCACAGTGGTCGCTGTCGTATTCAATTGTCCGTAAACAGTTTGTGTTTCGTCTGTTGGTGTTAAGTAATCTCAGTCGTGAGTCGATTAGCAAGATATCTAAGAACGATCTACCTCTGGGGAACGATGGATATTTCGTAGCTAGCAGGTCAGTTCTATATTCAATATGATACTGATCTAACCAACCAGCCAACTGATTTCCTCTGGCATTAGATATATAATTTCCCCAATTTCTATGCTTGGCGTTCATATCTCCCCCTAGGATAAAGTAATTTTTGTCCAGGTGCAATTGTAAGCATCGAAAGAGTGTCTCGAGCTCCGCTATAAATAGGTTTTGTTGGTGCTCCTCAGGTGCATAGACCGCAATCGCATACAAACCCCTTCCTTGCTGAAGGGGTATGCGGACGATACAGGCTTCCAGCACCCGGAACCTGCGCACTTCTCCACTATATATAACTTTATGAGGGATCCCTTTTCTAATAAAGATTGCGACACCCCCCCCCTTGAGAGGAGTTAGGTCGATCTCTTCGTATAATATCGTAGTTTTTATGTCCTATCTTATGTCTCTGGTTTAACTTTGTTTCCCCCGCCAGAAGTACATCAGGTTGTTCCTCTTGCAACAGGTTAAAAAGATTGGCTCTTCTCTCAGTTCTTATTAGTGAGTTTACATTCACGACAAGAGCTTTTATTGATGTTGTGGTTAGAGGGTTTATATTGACTTTTTGTTTAGATTGGGCAAGTACGAGTAGATCTCGTTTATTTGATTTTGCAGCTGTGTCATCTGTCTCTGCAGATTAAGCAGAACCGTGACCACGTCTGCTTGCGGCGTTGTTTCCGTCCGTGTGGGAGTATTTGCGGCTACCTGTGATGTAGCCTGATTTGGTGTTCTCCCACCCGAAGCAACTTGTGCGTACGACCGCTGCGATGTTACGGGCATTGTTGTAGTGCGAGCTGGGTCTGTGTTTTTTTGCCGGGTCACACTTCTTGCCATTATTTCTCGGAATTTAGGACATCCTCGATAGTTAGCGGGGTGTCCCTCATTCCGACACACTGCGCACTTTAGAAGGGCTTTGTCTTCTACCCTTTCTCTTCCCAGAGGGCATTCTTCTGCCTTATGGTCCTTTCCGCATTTTACGCAACGGCGCTGCATTTCACAGTTAGCCGCCGCGTGACCAAACCTTTGGCAACGGACACATTGCAGGATGTCTCTGCCTTTTTTTAATTTGTCCCATGTGACCATTTGATGATCCAAGACTGTAATTTTTCTTAGACCACCAATTCTACTGCTGGGTGTTAATTGCACCAAAAAGAAGGGTAGCTTGCCTTCTTGCCTTGGGTGTGGTGAATGGTTTTACCGCGGTAAACTCGAGATCTTCGTGCTTCAGGTTTTGAAGCATTTCGAGCAGAGCCTCCGGTTCCATTTCAGGGTCGACACCCTTTAATAGAACCGTTACGCTCTTCGTTTGTTTCGGCGTGAACGAGTAAAATTCCGCGGTGGCTCTTTTTAAGACCTCTTTAATTTTGTCGTGGTCTGCCACCGTATATGTTTGAATGGCGTGCCTGTTACCCGTCAGTCTTTTAACTGCAAAATTGTTACCTATGGCTAGCTTACAAAGACTTACCAATTCCTTACAGTCAACATCTATGGTGTTGATTGGTGGCATCTTTATTTTTCCGCTGTTATTGTTGCTTTGCTGCTGCTGTGTTGCTTGCTGGTTCGTTGATCGCTTTTGTGTTGATTGTTGCTGTTGCTGTTGCTGTTGATTGTGCTGATGTTGAAGTTGATGTTGCTGTTGATGGTGAAATTGTTGCTGTTGGCCGACTTTTGGCTTTAGCTTTTGTAGTTGTTGCTGGTTTTGTTCTTGTTCGAGTGCCGCTATTTTTTTCTTTCGGCGTCTCTCTTGTAATCGGGCTCTTGCCATCGCCAGTTTCGCCTCCAATTCACTTATCTCTTCCTCTTCATCCTCAGACTCTGAGGATGCAAGAGAAGTGAATGAATTATTTGCCCCATATATGTTAAAATTGGAGGGGAAGGGAAGCTCACTGTCGTCCGCCAATTGTTGATCTCCTTTATCCATCGTCAGTTTCGCGGTTTTGCTTCGCGTCACAATGGAGTTTTTCGGGGCGCCTTTTCGTTTGTGCGTTGTCGTGTTCTTATCGTCCTCCGTATTCATTCTGGTTCTTTCCAGTTTGTTTTCATTAAAAAAAGACAAAGGCGACCTTTTGAACCACGGCGACTTGATTTCTCCTGCAAGCTGAGTTGAACTCGCCTACCGCCTGCTAAGAGTCAGTAAGGTTGCACTCGCGCCAAGCGATGATTTAAAAATTCCTTTCTTAACAAGCAATATATTGTTTGTTTTAATTTTCGCGTTTGCGACCGAAGTGTTATCTTTTTATTGTTTTTGTTTTTATTGTCTCGAACACTTTTTGCACCTCACTCAACTGTTTTTATATGCACTTATTTTGATTTTATTTAATGCATTTATACCGGTACACCTGGTAAATACAGATTGCTTAACGAGCAATCTATTTTAATTTTTGTTTTTTGCGCTTGCGACCGAGGTGATATATTATGTTTCTTATAGTTGATTATTATTTTATTTTTCGCACTTCACTGCAATATGCACATTTGCTTTTAGGTTTTATTTTAATTTATGTGTTTTTAATTCACTTAGTATTTACAATTAAGTTTTTACGTTTATTATTTGTTTTGTTTGGTTTCTGAATTTCATTGTTTTGACTATCTTCACTGTTTTAATTTTGGTCACCACATGTCTATTGAATTTAAACTTTTGGTGTGAACTCGAGTATATTTATTGTTTGTCGCGCTTGTTACATTAATATTTAGTTTACTGATGTGTTCTTGTTGTCTTTTGTTTGTGAATTCTTAGGAACTGTATTTGTTGTCAAAAATTGCTTTTGAAATACTTTTACTTTTTAAATATGTAGTCACTTCACTTTTTAACTGGCGCACTGTTAAACTGGTGTTCTCTGTAAGAGAGTTCGCGGGTGACCGCCGATGATGATGTTGATGGAAGGTATGGTGGGTGGGATGTATCTTGTTAGGATCTAGAGTCCGCTGTTTCGGATGTGGGGCACTTGGACTCTGAATCGAGTTCAAGTGTCCAACCTCAGCAACAACAGAGTCAGGGGCTTGGTTGTTAGTTTTATAGTTGCTTTGTAATATCATCATCTCCTAAGGTATGTAGATTTTTATAAATTTTTATATTAGTGAGAGACGGTTTACTTTTGACCTTTGATTTGGGTGAAGGGGTGCGTTGCGAATAGCTATTAGCAGAGCAGCTTGTCGTAGTTTGTGGAATGGTTTCAATTTGGTTGTTTGTTGGAGAACTTGGTTGTAGTTGTCGGGGTTCGAATGTGGTTAATTAAGTTGATGATGTTTGTTGAGTTGATGGCGTTAATTTAGCTGATGGCGTTAATTGAGTTGATGGCGTTAATTGAATTGATGGTGTTCGTTGGATTAGTGGTGTTATAGACGAATTTGGTTTGGTGGGGTTATGTGTTGTTGACTTTTTTGGCTTGTGGAGCGAGGCAATTTGAAGACTCATGTTTGTAGCAGATGAAGAGGAGCTGGTTGCAAGGGATTCCTTGAGCGTAGTTTTTTGTTTGTTTTGTTCCGTTGAGGGTCCTTGTAATTAGTTCGATTTTAGTGTATCTGCGAAGCTTCCTGAAAGTTGATCACGTTTGGGGATATTTTGTTCCTTATAAATTCGTTTGGCTTCGCCCATTGAGCATTTGTTTGTGGTTTTTGTTGTTAATATTTCCTTCGCTTGGATATACGGGGGACAGGTTTTATCCGCAGTCGAGTAAAGGAGCGAGCAATTGGCGCCCATAGTGCGACTGCAACTTACGGGTCTATGAGTTGGCAGATTACACTTTTCGCATATTGTGGTATAGGTGCAACGTTTTGTGGTATGGCGGAGCCGTTGGCAGTTGCGGCATCTCATGGGATTGGATTTATAAAAACCGATGCCAAGCGACCTCGGTGGTTGGAATAGGTTAAAAGTAAATAATATAAGTCCGGAGGGTTTTCGCATTGTACCGTCATCTACCTTAGTAAATTTGTACACATCTGTGACTTTTTGAAGGCCAATTTCGCCTATTATCTCCGCTTCCGAGATGTTTATGAGACAAAGGGCGCAAATTATGTCTTTGCATTCATTTAGGTTTTCGTGTAACTTTACGGAAACGGGACACACGTTGCCAAAGTTTGTTATTTTAAGAAAATGGTCTGCGATTCTTTGAGAATTTGCTTTTACTAATAATTGTCCGTCTCGTTCATACTCTTGGCTAACATCGTTTATCAATTTTTTAATTAAAAATGGGCTTAGTGACGAAATAGGCTTACCACTCTCCTTGGATGGTATAATTAGAAATTTCGGATTGTTTGTATTGTTCATTGTTGGTAAACTAGGAAAAAATTCCTCTGTTTTCGTAAGCGTTCTTTTCATTTTGTTTGCTCGAATATCGCTGTTTGTATCTTCAGTAAGATCGCTAAACCGGCTACCATTCATTGTAATGTTATATTTTTACGTTTGTAGTTTTTCCTACCTCCTTTAGTGAGTCCACGATTGAAAGTGATTTAGAGCTTTATTTATTTAAATATTTTATTTAGTTTTTATTTGTATACTTATTTTATTTAATATTTTTTGGCCGTTGCCTCGGCCTCTTGGATTTCGACTCATCATGAAATAAAAATGTGCCGCCCTTTTATACTCTGTGATGACAGAGATTGTATAAAATTTTACTTGAAAATTCCAAGAAGCAGAAACGAGATTTTGTGTGCTTCAATTGAAATAGGATTCTGGGAAGTGTATAGGAATTTACTTGAATAAATTCCCGGAAGGAGAAATCATGAAATGCATTTAGAATTAGGCATTTCATAATTTCAATGGTTATAGGGAATTGAATCAATGCACGACAAATGGACTTTCGTTTAAACTTATAGTGCATATGATTCAATTGGATTGGGATGTAAGGTACTCGGAAATTGAATCAATGTGCGACAAATAAACTTTTGGTTTAACTTGTCGCTCATATGATTCACTATGGAAATTGGATTGGGGTTATAGGTAATTGGAAAAGGCCCCATTTGGCCCGCAGGCCATTTCGTTGCAATTATTTTACACTAGTCTATTGTCTTATAAACACAGTATACTGCCCAACAAGGGTCTGATCTGGTTTTTACTGCTTTTTTCATCTGCTTACATTGTCTCGATGATCTAAACGGACTCTATAATCAAAGCACTTCTAAATACAAATCATCAAGAATTTGAAAGAAAGGACTTATGGAAAACGACTCCAATCAGTATGAAGCTAATTCGTATTAAGGATGAAATTATCGGGAGGTCTATAGTGGAGGAGAGCACACCCCGTCTTGACTCAGAAGCTGCCGCCGATACTGAAACAAAATTTGTTTTTGAATATCCTACCGGCTGCGCCAAGAATGAAATAATAAAATCAAATTGTTGCATTTTTTGTTTTGCAAACAATTAAAATGTATTTTAATTAATATTATTTACCCACCCCGTGTTTGATGGCGTGGTTGCTGTCTTATTTTGGTTATAAAACGACACAATGATTCCGATTCGGTAGCAATTACACACAAGGGACGTATCCAAATTGTTTACGGATGTATAAGGTTTTTACATTAAACGGTTATTGTTTTTATTTTTAAACTATTTGGTAACTATTAAACACAAGGGTTTTTATCCAAATTGTTTACGGATGTATAAAGGATGTATAAACTTTTTATATTAAACAACGACCCGTACCGCTTCACAACGTATTTTCAACTCTACTATCCTCTCTCGCCAAGCCGTGTCCCTCTCCACCGTCAAGCGATTCCCGGCATTAGGGGTGGGAACTCGCAAAAATCCCACGCTGTGCAACGGTAAATCCAAGTAGCAAATTTATGGATGGGGGAGTTGTTGTTGGTTTTGTGTGTATTACGATATTTTGGGGTTCGTTCAGAACATTATAAATTCCTATTTTAGGGTCGGAATTTTAACACCTGCGAGTCTGTGGGTAATGTTTTTACCTGGACATCACACGGACGCGGTTTCCGTAAAAATACCACTTATTGACACTAGAAGAAATGAACCACGAAGGAGTAAATCCCAGAAGCGAAACCAATGGAACACCAAAGAAAACACACAGGTGTACTTTTAATGTTAATGTTTTTATTTTATTTAATATCCTGAAAAATAAGGAGCTATTGTGCAATTTCGCCTTACATCCGTGCCACTTGGGCGCATGAAGTGTAACGAGTAGTCTCAAACACAACTCTTCATATAGGAAGCAACTGAGCACTGTTACTTCTAGACATAATTTAATTCACTTAGTACAAGTCTTCACACGTATTATATGGTTTATTAAATTTACTGAATCCAGGTGATTAATTTTACAATCTTAGTCCACATGAATACTACCGAAGTTGCAATCGTTTTTCCTTTTAATTCTCTTTCTTACTGTCGAATTAATGGCGCGGATTTACCACTCGACTTGACTGCGTGTTAGGATAACGCCTCGCGTGTTCTTTCCTCCACGATGGTTAAAATCTGACTTTTGGTAAGCTGCGCTATGCCGAACCAACCTCAATGAGTGAGGTGAGTTTCCACACATGTCATCGTAGGGGAAAACAATCTTTCCTCCCAACGACCAATGAGAAACCGATTCGCATCCCTGGTGAAGGTTTCCATAGACATCGTCCCGATAGGTTGAATGTCTTTGCCTAGGAAAGAAAGACAAACGAAACATGCGTTGGGTGAAGGAAGCGAAAACAAACAAACAGCTGGTCAAATATGATGACCGAGGTAAGGGGGCTAGCTGCCCTGCCATCATAAACGATAGTGGTGATCGCCATATGCAGAAATAGGTTTCTGTGTACTATGTAAACAGAAATGCTATTTCGGGGGTCATACGCTGAGATGCGCTTTTGTTTGCCTTAGTCAATGCGACATAGGAACATCGGTTGTTTACATGATCGGTTAAAATCATGCCGTTGCAGGCAATCGATTTTTCTGTGACGATAAGCAAACAGAACATTTGTTCACCATGGCAATGGCTAGGGTGGAGATTGTTTGGGTTAGGAAAACGGTACGTGGGACATGATCATTGGTATGGTTGTTTGAATAACAATTATATCGTGTCCAACTCGATGATCGGTTATCGGCATAGGCGATCGATCATCGGAAATTTGGCTTGCAGATGTGCAAACAAGCGAGTTGCCCGACGTGTCTTTTGGACCAATGGATTGTTAGAACAAGAAGACACGTATGTTTGATTGGCATGTTGCCGCCCAGAGGAATCGATTAGGTTCTTAACTGATTCATGTAAGATGAACCGAAATGGTTTGGTTGATATGCTCTGTTTGATGCCATGGCAAGATGATGGTCTTGTCGTGGGCTTATTTTTCAGGTGAGAAATAATTGGGAAAAGAGCTTTGGATTGCTCATAAACAGGTAACAGGTAATGCTTAGTACAGTATCGAAGGAAAATGGGTGGTTCTTCGGGCGAGCCCTGAAGAACCGCCACAAGTCTATTGAGGAATTTTGGAAAGTTTTTGTATTAAAACACAATGGAAAGTTGTGTCCACAAAATATCATTTTTTGAGATGGGATTTTGTGTTCAAGGGATGATATCATATAAATTATGTCCATTTTTGTGTAGGAAATGTTGTTTTCAGGAATGTGCTACTTGTTTCCTTGGAAAAGGATACGAATTAGCGTGATTTTTTAATGATTTAAAAGGGTGAGGGGGAGGGGGGGGGGGTGACAATTAACGCTTGTTAATTATGTAACAGCTGCTTGTCAGAAAGTGAGACAAAACGTATTACATGGTACTAGAAACTCCTGAACGTTTGTGAGCAGTATCAAAAACTAATTACAATTCCTCATCCATTCCATCACGTATAGTTGATGATAGATCAGTCATCAACACATCAAAAATTCATACCGGCGCCTATGCTTTCGGAATGCTTCCATATACAACTGATCTAGAACAATTCTACCAGTTTCCTAATAGTATCTCAGTCCAATGATTCAGCGCTATTGGTTCGCCTTTCCTATCAGAAGTATACAACTGAATAGTGGATTTATTTTTCGTTTCTGGCGTTCCAGTTGAAAATTGCACACCATATATGAAGAATACATCGCCAACCAATTCATCAGTGGTGTTTTAGTTCTTCTCATTACTTTCAAAACGATTTTAATTTGTTTATAAAGCAAAACAATAATATATATCATAAGAAAGGAAAGGTACAAAACAAAACAGATAAAGCGGAATAAAATGCAGACATATTGCATCTCCATTTAAGCTCTTCGTGTGAGTTCCGCTATCTACTATAAATGAAACTGGATTGTAAGTGAGAACTAATCAATGGAGATTCAATTTACTTAAATTAATGTGGAAGGTTTGTGTTTTAATTGTCCATTGTTTATCACAACCAGTTCCCAAGACAAGAGTTTCAGTTGCTACAATCTTTTGTTGCAACGCAATCAACACAACGATAAAAACTCCTAGTTGTTATGAATACATAGTATCTACTCGTATTTTATATTCTCTTCCCAGACAGTGTACTCTGAGCACCAGACACTTTTTGAACTTCTATTAAGATGTGCTTTACTAGCTCTATTATTTAATTGACTTCATTTGCCTGTTGCACATCAATCCGTGAGTTGATTTCGTATAAACCAGTGGCAATTAAAATACGGTCTTCAATGAAATCATGTTCATTTCAAAGCACATACGTGTACATCACTATTCATATTGTTAATAATTCAGTTGTTGATTGAATAAATTAAGGCGGCGCATCTTAGATATTCAAAGAATAGTAAACTCGTGAGCTCTATTTGCCACGTGTTGCAGACCCAGCGTAGTCACAATAGCCGTATACTGGGTGCTTTGTGCAACGTGTTGTATGCGGTTAATTGATTGAAAGTCACTGACTCAACACCTCGTATCGTTACAGACTTCTGACTATTCAATGTTAAACTTACAGCAGTGAGGCTATGCCTCCGGGTTATTTATAGCAAGATAGAGTTTCTTGATTTAGGACAGCTGTCACCGACTATACGGGGAGGACTGGTAGAAGGTCTTTATTGGAGTTCATCACCAACATTGAGCGATTATCATCTATTCAATCGAGGAGTGTTTCAAAGTTCACTTGAAAAAGCGAGACATCCAGGAAATGCCTTCTTCTAAAAAGATCGTCATGCTCTATGGCACAAACATTGCTCACAATATAATTGCGCAATTGTTCATTCTTTATTAATTGCGTTTTATGATTACATGTCTTTTTGAGTGTTATTTAGAAGTGTTTAAACATTTATTTTGACTTGTCCAATTTTTATAAAACTCGCTTTTGAATTCCGCTATTGGCTTTTCAAGAATTACCTTTTTTTTATAAATATTCGAGTAATAACATTTAACCGGCAATATCCAATTGTTGTGAGTAACTTATAAATAAATATCAATATCAGGTAAAAAAATAATTAATTTCACATAATTTAAATCATTAGACTTTTGTTTCGTATTTTTTAAATTTTACTTAGTTCTTAAAATTAAATATATTTATTTTACATATTTTAATCGATATATATACAGATTTTGTTACATAAAGAAAAAATGTGTGTGTATAAATATTTATTGTCACAAAGCACGTGACCATACCAATTAAATTTCAATTCGAACGTGTGTGTTTAATACACATATTTAATAGTAATATAAATAACAAAATATATTATGGAATGGAAATGACGGAGGTGAATTTGAGATAAACTTATAGTATACCGTCACATCGTGACATTGGAGATAAGTTGAATTTTGTTTAGTCCTATAATTCACAGTCAGTCAAATCAGGGTACTCTTGACAGGGTCAGTAAAAGTATAAAAGAGAGTCAATCATGAAAAGTTGAATAAAGTGAATATTTTTATCCCACAATATATTTATTTATAAAGTTTTTAAGCTACAAGAATTGTAATGAAAAATTAATAAAAAGTAAAAAAAAATAATTTTAAGATATAATTTCCACTGTAAAAAAATAATCTAAATATACTATATGTAATTTAGTTTTAGTTTTGGTGAGCGCAGAACCCCCTTTTAATTTCGCTTAAAACAAGCTATACATTTAAAAAAAAAACTATCTTAAAAAAAAGGGTAACATTCCAGTGGTATTATTTTTCCCGCCACTGGTATTTAGTTGAAATTCAATTGTGATACAATTAATGGTTTCAACCATAATAAGAATAGATAGAGATATTGGGTTGAGAGAAGTTTAAAGTTGGTGTAATGTTCTATGTGGGGTTGAAGAGGGGTAGCGGATTAAGGGGGCTTATAAGGAGACGGAGTTTAAGAGTAGAAGTGTTAAGGTTGAACTGCAAGGAGACGATGTAAGAGTAGGATGGAGGAAGAAATGCGTTGCACAACTGACCGATCTTAAGAGAAGACGATAGGTGAAGAAACATTCATCGCGAATTTTACCCTCTTCAAGTGCGGTTAAATTCATTAGCTTGAGACGACTTGTGTAATGGGGGCAGATACAGAGTTCTCGGAGGATACAACTTAAGATCCAACGTTGAATACTTTCGATTCTGCTAATACGGGACATATGATGAGGCGGCCAGACCTCGCTGGCATATTCTAGAAGAGGGCGATCAAAAAGGTATTATAGAGCGATGAGGTCAAGTAAGAGTGAGAAAATGCCTTGGACCAGCATTTCACAAATCTGAGAGCACAATTGATCCTGAGAAAAGTTGGTGCAAGGCTAATAACTTTACCCGTAAAAACAAATTATTATGGATATGGATCGGATACACGACGACGACCACGGAAACGGGAATGGCTAAACGATTTAGGAATTCTCTCATGGAACGTCCGCTCACTATAAAGAGCCCGAGCTGCATAGCAGTTAGCCGATGCCCTGTCCGAATATAAGGTAGACATAACAGCATCACAAGAAATAAGATGGACGGGGTGTGGTGTTATTCAAAGAAACGTTTATAACATTTTTTACAGCTGTCAAGCAAAACACCATGTGCTCGGGGTAGGCTTTCTAGTCAGCCAAAAACTGAAGTCTGCCATCATCGGCTTTAATGCAATAAACAAAAGGCTATGCACTCTTCGCGTGCGAGGCAAGTTTTAGAACATAAGCCTCATAAACGTACGCGAACCTACAGAGGAGTCTCCTGACGACGAAAAGGAAGAATACTACGAGAACGTCGAACGGGCCCTCAATGCCTGCTCAAGATACGATGTGAAATTCATTCTTGGTGATTTGAATGCAAAAATAGGTCGGGAGCCGGTTTTCAGGCACTATGCAGGTTCCCATAGTTTACATGAGAACACTAATGACAATGGACTACGAGTCATCAAACTAGCAGCAACAAAAAAACTCGGTCGTTGTGAGTACCAGGTTTCCGCGTAAAGATATCCACAAAGCCATCTGTGTATCACCTGATGAAGCCACTCGCAACCATATTGACCACGTGTTGATAGATCACCACCAGTCCTCGAGCATGGTGAAGGTACGAACGTACCGAGGTGCCAACGTCGACTCGAATCACTATCTTGTTGGTACAGTTTTCCGAGCGCAGGTTGCCTTACGGAGACGTATTACATCCGCGGATCAGGTTCGAATCAACACGGCTGCCTTACGCAATGAGAACACCAGCAAGACCTTTGGTCATGCGTTAAGACTAGCCCTCGAAGCGCTAAGTCCTGGTGCCAGAATGCCGGGCGCAGAAGAGAAATGGACACACCTTAAGAATACTGTAGTAGCAGTAGTCGTAGAGATCGGCGCGACTGGTTTGATGATGAGTGCAAACTAGTGACTGAACGTAAGAATGCTGCATACCAGGCAATGCAGCAGTCTTATAGGTCACAACTCAGCTAACGTTCGAAGGATACGGATCGTTCTATCGTTCTATCCCGCGTCTTTCTAGTGTGTGCACCTGTGTGTGAAAGTGTGGCCGTCACTGAGAACTGTATAGTCATTGAACTCGTAGCCAAAGTGTTGTGCAAGGTGCATCAAAGATAAAATAAATATTAATTAAACCCAAAAATAGGGTGTAACTTGAATAAAACGACAATGCGCCAAGTGCTTGTCTAAAACTCTCGTTGAAAACATTCGTTCGCCGATCGTCCACACAAATTTACAATATTGTCGCGTACACGTGTGTGCTGACGTGTCTACCGCTGTGTATATACTGAACGGCCAATAAAAAACTGTGCGTGTGTTAATGTGTATGCGTGTGAAAGCAGATGTTCTCTGCATGCTGCTTCACAAATAAAACAATTAAATTAACGGTCGAAACAAATAATGGAAAAAAGAAAAGTAATGCTAAAAGTAATTTCAAAGAGGAGGCCCAAAGCCCAGCCAAACCTCCTTGCCAAACGGCATAAAGCTAACCCAACCAACAAAGAAAAAACTCGCAGAGAAGGAATGACCACTACTGACAAGCCACATTATTCCGGAGAAGGGAATAAATTTAAAGAACTGGCAACTGAAGACCAAAAAACCAGCAATACTGAAATGAGTGACAAAGATGCCGAACGTGCTGAATTTATTGCGGAGCTATACAAAAAGAAAGAGGAGCTCTCCAAAAAGAAAAACGATTTGGATCGACAAATCAAAGAAGCCTTATCGGAAAACAATATTCAACAGCAAGAGGAGAAACAACGACAGCAGCAGAAGCAACAGCAACAGCAGCAGCAACAACTGCTGGAAAAACAACAAACAGCAGCCAGTAAGAAGGAGAAAGTGCCTCCCATCATAGTCAGTTTTATGGAAGCTAAGGACCTAATTAAATTGGGTAAGTTAACATGTAGAAATTTTAAAATGAAGAATTTAAATAATAATAAAATAAGTTTTTTATGTGATAGTTTAGATGATTATCATAAAATTAAATCTGCTCTAAGGGAAGCAAGTAGTGAGTACTTCACGTACACACCTAAATCGGAGAAAACTATCTCCATGTTACTTAAAGGAGTTGATCCTTCTTTTTCATCGGAAGAACTCCTCTCAGAACTACAAACTGTCGAAAATGACAGTTTAAAATTCATTGATGTGAAGCCATTCTCCACTTCTCTCTCCCGAAGTCGCAACCGCAAGTTGCCGTTCTTCATTGTCTCCTTAAGTCCCAACAGCAAAGTCGATGCACTTAGGAATATTAAAGTTATTTTCCACCAAACAATAATTTGGGAAAAAATACGGAAGGCTGACCGTGTGTTGCAGTGCATGCGGTGCCAACGATTCGGCCACGTTGCATCTAACTGTTGTATGGAATTTAGATGTGTAAAGTGCCAAAACAATCATACCGTAGGAGAATGCCCCTTAGGTAAAGAACAGGTTCAGGATAGAAGCAAACTATCTTGCGTCCTGTGCAAAAATACAGGTCACCCGGCCAACTTTAGAGGTTGTCCGAAATTCCAACAACTAAAAGCCAAGTTGGAATTTAAAAAAAAACAACTTGAAGAAGAGAAACGAATGAAGGTTCGTTCTTATAATAACTTCGTTGCACCTAGTGTATCATTCGCTCAAATTGCCGGTAGTCCATTAAACTCAAACTTCGCGGCACAGGGAAGTAATATCACAAAACCTTCCGCACCTAGCATATCATTTTCTCAAATGGCTAGTAATCCAATTAATACAACGGCGGCGGAACTTTCACGCAACGTCATAAAAGCGCCCGCTCCAGAGGCAAATTCAGATATAAGAGCAATCCTGTTAGCCATACAAGGACAGATTGCTGGATTTGAAAAAAAACTGACTGAACAAGCGGCCCGAATAGATATTATTTATTCGTCCTTGTTCTCAGACAACCCAATATACCACAATGAACTATCCAACTAATTTAACACTAAAAATTATAGCTGTGAATGTGAATTCACTAATCCACGTGGCAAGAAGGGATAATCTAGGTAACCTGCTTGAAGCCGAATGCCCCGATGTGCTTCTAGCTAGCGAAACCAAGCTAAACCAGAGGCACAAATTGGGCTACAAAAACTATAAAGTCATTAGACGAGATCGTCCACACGCCACACAAGGGGGTGGAGTTGCTATCTTAATTAAGAAAGGCCTTCACCACAAGGTCGTTTACAGCACAGCTGTACACAAATTTCAGCTGCTGGAAGCTTGCATTATAGATATACCTTTGAAAAGTCAAAGGCATCTATACGTGGTATCCGTGTATGCACCTGAAGCTCCTCAGTGTTCGCAATTTATCAGCGAAATGGATATCCTTTTTCGTAATCTCAAGTTAGACTCGGAAAACAATTATTTTGTTCTGGCGGGAGATTTCAACTCCAAACACAGTGCTTGGGGTGATATCACGCCGAACACAAGAGGTAATGCACTGTTCAACTGGTGGCAAACAAATGCAACAGAATATAAACTAGAATTGTACGCTACAACTACACCATCTTATCCAAGAGGAAACTCCTTTTTGGACTTACTTATGATTGACGACAGACTACAATTATTAGGCACGGACCTAAATACTCGAAATTGCCTTCGCACAATCGGGTATGATAGTGACCATTACGGCCTCGGCGCCGTTTTACATGTTCCAAACGAACATGCAATACTTGAGCAGTACGACCAGATACATTCGTTCGTTTTCCGAAAAGCACACTGGTCGCGCTTTGATCGCATAATAAAAAGAGAACTATGCTCTAATGGCATCGACCCTCCAACTAATAGGAACCTTCGAAATGAGGAAATAGATCATTATCTCTCAACGATGGACAACATTGTCATCAAAACAATGCACCGTTCCATTCCAAAAGCGGCGCACATGGAGGAGAATTTTAATAGATATAGAAACTCAACTATTGACGCCCTCTATAGACAAAAAAGCGCTCTGCTCTCCCAGCTCAAACTGCTCTACAGACAGTTCAGCGATCCTTATAGCCAAGAAATAAAGACAATTAAGTCATTGATTAAAAACGTTCAAAAGCTGATCCGTGACAACTACAGATCAGTAATTAATGAAGAATGGAAACGTAAAATTCTCTCCATTAAAACCAGTGGTGGGAATATGTTTCCGCAAATAAATAAAGTATTTAGAAGAATAGATCATAATGACATTCCCTGCCTTCGAGTCCCGAAGACTCCCGAGAATTGTCAAATATTGCTGAACGCAGGACTCACCCCGGAACACATCAACTCCAACGAAGAACTAATAGTAGTCGAGGATCCGCAAGAGAAAGCGAACTCCATTGGCGCCTGTTTCGAGGCAGTACACAAAGTGAATGAATCCATTCATTCTAACCTCGATATCGAAAACAGAGCTATCCAAAACCATATTTCGCTGCACAATGAACGGCAAAGTTGGCATTCCGAAAACAAAAGTTTCACCATCTTCAGTGAAAACAATAGAGCGGATGCGCCGCTTAGAAATTTGCACACAAATATATTTGTGAATAAGAATGAACTCATGGACATCCTAAGATCCATTAAAAACAAGAAATCCTCTGGAACAGATGGTATTCCGAATACAGTTCTTAAACATCTGCCTCCGGAAGCGGTGAAAATTTACACTACCTTGTTCAATAACGCTCTAAATAATGCATACTTTCCAAGACGTTGGAAAATAGCAGTAGTCCATCCCATCCCCAAAAAGGGCAAGGAAAGGAGCAATCCCGCTAACCTTCGCTCGATTAGTCTGCTTCCAAATATTAGCAAAATATTCGAGAAAATCATAAATAGGGCATTGATAAACTGGTGTGATGAAAACGACATCATTCCGAGCAACCAGTTTGGCTTTAGAGCGGGCCACGACACAGTTCATGCAGCTACAAAACTTGTTTCCGATATACAGTGGAACAAGGCAAAACGACAATGCACAGGCGTATGTTTGGTTGACTTTGAAAAGGCCTTCGATACCGTATGGTTAGAAGGACTTGTATATAAGCTATCAAATCTAGGTTTGCCCGAATATCTGTTATACATCATTTACGATATGATAATGGATAAGCAATTTGTGGTAAAATGTGGGGACAAAATCTCCAATAAAACTTTCCATATTAAAAACGGCTTACAGCAGGGAGCCGTGAATTCTCCCATTCTCTTCAATATTTATACTAGTGATCTAGTTGGGTCTCTTAATCATGCTATTGCATACGCCGACGATATTGTAGTGTACAGATCAGAAAAAAATATCGATGCCATTAACAGACTTCTTCAAGAAGACTTCAATAAAATCAAACGCTTTTGTGACGATTGGAAATTGAAAATTAACTTCCAAAAAACAGAAACCATCCTTTTCAGAACACCTCTCTCTACAGCTTCAAGAGATACAAGGCATAATTGGAAAAACTTTTCCATTGTAGGAAGCAATAATCTTCCGCTGCAAATGAAAACTGTTGTCAGGTACCTTGGTATCTGGATGGACCAATACCTATACTTTGATAAGCACATAGCAGCTGCCCTCTCCGCAGCTAAAAGTGCATATGCAATGACAAGAAGTCTGTTTCGAAATAGTCTCCTAGATCACAAAGTTAAAATAATTTCCTATTCAGCATTTATTCGTCCAATATTAGTGTATGGTTGCCCGGTATGGTTCAACGTTTCCCCATCCTACATGGAAAAGTTTCGCATGTTCGAGAGGCAGTGCTTGCGTTCCTGCCTCGGGTTACATAGAACACCTGAGTCTCAATACAGGAAATTCTATCCTAATAAGACACTGTATGACAAATCAGGACTGAATAGGATAGACAATTTCATTATCAAAATTATTCGTGGTCACACTGCAAGGGCAATGTGCAGCGAAAATAATCTTATCTCGGGAGCATACTACCCCAATGACATATACCTGGAGAATACATTCCAAAATGGGTTTATCCCACCAGAAGCGTTCCCTCTATTGGATAGAAAAGGTCTTATCCAAAACAAGCACGGAGTCCCTATTATTTACCACGCTTTTCGTGGTGCCTGGGACAAACGGATTCTTTATAACAGTGATATATCAAATGCTGCAGTTCACTTGCGATTTAGCATGGCAATAGGCGATCGAGATAAATCTATAAATGACCGATCCCATCCCAACTGGTGGTGGATTGACAATGAAGAAAGGATTTAATATCCCCAAATATAGTAACATCTTCAGACGCTACGCCTTCCCTTCCCATTCCTCACTTCCCTTTTCATATTTATTTATTCTTCCTTTTCATTTCCATTTTTCATTTAGATTCCTTTTCGTTTTAAAATTTCTTTATGTTAACATTTTTTGTTTTTTTGTTATTAATTTTTTTATAAACTTTTTTACCTTATATTATTTATAAAAAAAAAAAAAAAAAAAAAAAAAAAAAAAAAAAAAAAAAAAAAAAAAAAAAAAAAAAAAAAAAAAAAAACCAGAGAGAACTTCGTCTTCTAAAATATTCGGGTAATAGAAAATATATAAAAATATAAAAATATAAAAATATTATTGTACGCCGAAAGGCATTACACAAAATTGTATCGTGTAATTTAGAGTGCTCGTGTAGAGTCAGTAAATTATTTTAAGAATAAGAAAAGATTGTAAAATAGGATTTAGCATTTTAGTCCTAAGTCAACATTTGTTAAATTATTGTACAATAAATGCGTTATTCAATCAATCAAAAAAAAAGCAGTCTTATAGGACGCGGTTGCGCGAGGAGAATACAAAGAGCTCAGAAGATCTGAAAAAAAGGCTTCACCGACAAAAGCAAAGCGCCTGGGAAAAAAATGTCAGTGAAATAGAGAAAAGTAGAGTGCGAGGTAATAATCTGCAGTATGACGCGGAACACACCACGCTGCACTTACTGCAAGGATAAAGAGGGTAATCTGATCACCGATCCTGAAGGCATTCTGGAGCGATGGGAAGTGCACTTCAATGATTTGCTAAGTGGTCAGCTCACTGTAGTATTCCAGAATACTACTGTCCTTATAACTATTAAGTTTAATACTGAATCTCATTATTTATCTAACACATCCTTAAAATATTCTCCTAACATATCTAACATTCTCATTTAATACATATCATAAATAAACATCCACAATATTCTATATCAAATCAGTTTCAGTACATTTCATAACATGCCCCTTTTTTCAAAACGTGCCCATTTTTTCATTTGAAACATGGCTCTTTGATTTTCGTTCAAAGTTTGTTCAAAATTAAAAGTCACAGTAGAGTAAGTAATGCTTTGATAAAATTGATTTTGTTCAAATTATAATTTACAGTAGATTAGAACTCAAAGTTATATAAGAAGAGGGAAAATTTTATTGCAAAGTCAGTTGAGATTGGAAGTTAGTCGAGTTTAGACAGATAAGATTAGAAGAGAAGACGAGAATAAACAGAACTTAACTATTAGAAAAAGATAAAGACTTTGGACAAACAATAAAGTTGAAAGCACAACCTTGCAAGAAAAGAAAACAACAATATACGTCATATACTTTTCTAATTAACAATGTAATATAAACACAAAGTGTTATAAAACAAAACCAGTTGCCGAAGTGATTTCAAATTAAACGCTGTGCAGAAAAAAGGCAGCATGAATAAACAAATACGGAGGGCAAAATGGTTTCCAGTAAAATCTAATTAATATAGACACAACAACGTTGAGTTATTGTTAGCAAAAAAATAAAAGGTCCAGGCTCTTCCCTCTAACGAGGAAGCACGGCGTCTCGGACGTATAACATCACAGAAGAATTGGAGGCTCTACCAATGCAAGATAAAGACCAAATGCTGCCGCCGCCAAGGATTGAGGAAACGTTAAAAGCTATTAGACAGCTGAAATCAAATAAAGCCCCTGGTGCCGATGGCATACCAGCTGAGCTGATCAAACAAGGAGGAACAGCGTTACATCACGCAATTCATGAGATCGTGGTGCACGTATGGGAGCAATAGGAGATGTCGGAAGATTTGCGTCGTGGTATAATTTGGCCCATACATAAGAAGGGAGATATCATACTGTGCAGCAACTATAGGGGTATAACATTGCTGAGTACCGCCTATAAGATACTTTCCACTATCCTACAAGATCGGTTAGCCCCATACGCTAAAGCCATCATTGGTCAATATCAATGTGGCTTCATCCCAGGCAAATCAGCAATTGATCAGATATTTACCCTTAGACAGGCGATGGAAAAGTGTCTGGAATTTAAGATTCCATTATAGCATCTATTTATAGACTTTAAGGCCGCCTACGACAGCAATGCCAGGGTAGAAGTACATAGTGCCACGAGAGTTCGGCATTCCAAACAAATTGATACGACTTTGTAGGTTGACCATGACTAACGTAACTAGTCAAGTAAAAATAGCGGGATCGCTGTCCAAACCAATAAACATCTTTAATGGACTCCGACAAGGGGACGAACTGGCCCGCCTCCACCTCCACCTGGCATTGGAGAAAGTGTGACTCTGGCGTTACAACTAGAGGGACTATTATCACCAAGTCCAGCCAGATACTTGCCTACGCAGATGACATCGACATCATCGGTAAATCCGATTCGGCTGTACAGGACTCCTTCACCCAGATCGAGCAAGCGGCACAAAAACTGAGACTGCACATTAATGAGGGGAAAACTAAGGACATAGTGGCAACTTCTGCGAAGAGAAGGCCTAACGTTGGTCAAACTATCAGGGTAGTGGAGCACGAATTTGAAGTAGTGCAATCCTTTAACTACCTTGGGTCAATAGTAGCAGCCAATAACAATATGGAAGAAGAAATACGCGAACGGCTGATCAAATCCAACAAAGCCTACTATGGTCTATCAAGGCTCTTTATATCCCGAAATTTATCCAGAACATGTTGCTACCGTACAACACTATGGTCTTACCAGTACTCATGTATGGATCCGAGACCTGGGTGCTCAATAAAAGGTACTCTGAACTCCTAGCCGCGTTCGAGAGAAAGGTCTTAAGGAGAATTGTTGTCCCCGTATGTGAGGGAGGCCGATTCCGGAGACACTACAATCATGAGTTGTACGCAATCTACCTTGAAGCTCATATTGTAAGAAAAATCAAGCTCGGTAGACTCTGGTGGGCGGGACACCTAGCTCGAATGAGCGAAGAGGAGCCTGCCCGGAAAGTCCTTTGTGGCATGATGTATGGAAGGAGACAGCGCGGCAGACCTTGTCTGCGATGGAGGGATGGCGTAGACCAGGACGCCCAGAGTCTGGGAGTGCCAAACTGTATGACATCGGCTCGACATCGGGACCATACATCGGTTAAATAAGGCCAAGACCGGATCCCGGTTGTAGTGCCGAAGATGATGATTTCATCGGGCGGCCGGGTATTGGGATTCAAGACCCGTCAGTTGAACTTGCATATGGACAATCGAACTCAGCCGCTTGTACGTGTAGACTTTTTATTCTTGATGGATAAAAGTTCAGATTTAGTTTTCGACAGCTTTTGAAGAAAAGAATAATTCTAATGGGAAGAACATAATAAAGTGTTATTTATTTTCAATGTAATGGTTGTCGGAGTATCATTTAAAGCCTTCATTTTGTTGACAGTTTACAATACATGTGAATCTTGAAATCTTTTTAATGTTTTAAACATGGTCAAGTTTCACGTAACGTTAAATCACTTCTTAAATACTTGATCATTAAACTGTTTAGCTTGTTAAATGCTTCGACAATTGAAAAATTAGAAAAAAACTTGTGATAATTCCAATATCGTATACGACTTTTATACCTCCTTTGTAGGATTAGAAGAAAATTAATACGTAATGGTGTGTATTCCAGAAAAAGTGGGGAAAAGAAGTAATTTTTAAGGAACTACGCCATTAGAATAGATACTGCTCGACATCCACAAATCGATATCACAATTACAATATTTAATGTCCGACTTACTTTTACTTGTTTTGTTTAATCACCCTCCACTTGAGTTTATTAAGAATAAGAACCAAAAGAAGAAGTCCATAAGAAGAATGAAATACAATAACGAGATGAAAATAATTTTATACAAAATTCGTCAGGAAACGATATTTCGAAACATCTAATTTCCGCTGCCCGTTATTAATATTTTTACAAACTGTTTGATTCCGTTTCGTTTAAACAATGATTCTCCGACGGAAATTCGATCAATTAAATTGGTTTTGCGTCAATCCAAGTTACACACAAATATAGAGCTTCTTTGACGTAAATTGATTCCACACTGCTATATGAAATAGAAACATGTTGGTGTTCCTGAGATTTCTTCTTAGTTTGAATTTAATTTAGTAAAGATATCATAAACATTATTAAGCATACATACCCAAACAAGATACAATATTATTTCTAGTGTTACTTGTAGCTAATGACCACAATTAGACTAAAGGATGGGGATCAATAGTGATTGGAAAAAAAAAAAATACTTTTAATTCGTTCGAAAAACATTCAAATCTACTAAAAACCTCTTGAGTTAGGGTAGCAATGTCGATTTGTATTGTCTTAAGTGGTTTCCATAGTTTGTTATGAATAGAAAATATGAAGGTAGTTTTATTTCCATTATTTTATATTGGGGCGTTGAACGAGATCTTGCTGGTTTGAATAAGTTCTGGATGACTTCAACATTATTCTGAAGCGTCTAAGCCAATATGTTGTGTGGACGTAACTCTGCACAGAAATTCTGTGGGGAATTGTGTACCACATACCTATCTCTTTTCCGTAGGTGTTGCCACGCTAGTTGAAGATCTGAACTCACTTCTCTCCAAATATTTTCTCGGAATATCGCTCAGTCAGAGAGAGCGCCTCAGTTCACGTTTAAAATAAATTCAGGCGTACGATATGCACCGTGAACTATTTTTTAGCTGAAACACACGAACGTGAACAAATGTTTTGTCTAATCATACATTACCTCGTTATTGTAAGTTCCAAGCTATTAAAACTAATGTATATTGGGATATGATGTATCCTCACCCTCACCTTCCGAGAACATTTTGACATTTAAGGGTATCTCAAAATCCCTTTTCTGCGTGCAAAAAAAAAAAAAAAATCAAACCATCAACACATCGTCATAGATTGCTGTTTTTAGTTGCTAACATGTTTGCGTCTTTTAAACATATTTTTGGATAATACGTTGTTAATTTACTTAATTTCCGTTTGAATCGTTCCTCTATTAAATTAATCATTTACATAAAACATGTTTGAAGATGCTAATAACCTCATCTTAAAATAAGAAGATGGGGTAAAAATAATTGTAACACATTTGGTTCGTTTAAATGTCTCGTGTCGCATTATCTGCAACGAGGAGCGTTTATTTATATTCCTTTCTATTGGCATTGAGCTCCATTAAAATTTTCCATTGAAATCATTTGAAATTCAGCTCTAGTACTCTAGGAATATTATATTCAAAGACAAAAGATATATTTAGAAATCGTCTAAGAGTAGGAAACACGATGGAGATTTATTTACAGCGACAACGTTAAACATTCCCAAAAACTCCACGAGTAGTGAAAAATGCGCCAACAGCGGGAAGAATTGATTTTTAATAAGCAGCCATGTTGCACGCATTTAAAATGGAAATTCCAATCGAAATGTATAATTTATCAAAGTGATATGAACCGTACCCAATCTTGCGATCAGTAGATCTGGTGCATTTTGCTATTTCTGATAAGGTACAGATCAGTGTACTTGCGGACACTTAATTTTATTCAATGATATGATACTCTGCTAACAATTTTTAATAACATTAAAGATATTTAAATTGTTTATTAAAATTTAAATTAAAAACGGACATTTATTTTGATTATATTAACAGTTAAGTGGTTAATTAGAATTAATAAAGAGTATTCGTGCTTGAGTTTCTTTCACTTGTAGGTTGATTACGCCCTTAAGAAAAATTTATTTACAGCTGCTTGCTTGCTGCACTTTCAGTGATATTATTTTGATAATTTTTTTCAAACTGAAATCTACTTTCTAACCTTCAAATCCATTTAATAATTTTTTTTTTGTGAAGAATTGTGAAGAACACATGATTATTAATTCAGAAGAGATAAGACTCTTGGTTTACAGGAAGAGTTTTGAACGAAATTCCAGAACTGAAACCCACAGTTTAAAATAAATTGCCTGATAGTTATCGGTTTAATTGGAATAGGTTCCACATTTCATATCCTTCAAAATGTTTAAAGAGTATGAGTTTATTATCAATCGGTTAATCCTTAAAAGAAAATCAACTCTTGCTTCATTTCAAGACCATGGATAATCGATAAAGAGTTATCTTATGACTACCAAATTGAACACCATCTGGTGTAGATAAGTCGATTATCGACAAACGATAGTTGAGGAATCGTTCAACGGAACAGCCTTAAAAGTGAAGTGTCTGTAAAATGATTACTATAAACTGTATTGCACATCTTCAATGAATACGGGTCCGCATGCATAAAATGGTGTTTCGGAGAAGGTCCGAACCACAACCGAATCTTCAAGTCAAGCGCTTAAACACCGCACGAAGGACGAGGAATTCATTATTACAAACAATGCTCAGTATACTGGAGTAGGGAATAAGTTTAAAGAACTGCCGACAGAAGGATCGAACATTTCCAACACAGAAAATGGATAGTGTCGCATCTCGCTTAATAAAATAGCATACCCAACATTGACTGGCAACATCAATCGAAAGACGACGACTATCGAACATTGCATTAATACCCTAACTGTCATAAGTCTTACGTCACATCATCGTCCAGTTCGTCCGGTTATCGTTCTGGAATTTCTATTAATCAACTACGTGACCACGATGGCCCCGCCTACTTCCGCTCACCAAGGGACGCCTTCGTTAAGTTGCAGCCATTAAGGATTTCAACGGCGAAGATCCCCTCACACTTCTTTCACTTCATTCGTCGTCCTCAAGAATAGCAGTCGATCTGCTAAATTCGATTTTTTGTATGTCGTGTCGTCTCACATATGTCAATTTGCATGTGCTTAATTAAACAGTTTTCGTATATTTATCATTTTGTTCGTGTCGTTATTTCGAATTTCGCTTAGTTAAGAAACATTTGTTGTATATATTTATTTAGTTGATTCGTCGTTCGTTTTTGTCGAAATTTTCGAATTTACATGGTAAACGCACTGTAAAATACATGGTCCTTCGAGCCGGATATATCGGTATTTGAAAAAAAAATAAACATTTACACGTGAATCAGTGCGTGCGCGTGTGAAAAAAAAACAACGTTGGAAACAATTCTGCTACCAGTGCCAGCCAGAAGGAGGAACATCGGGATCCAGAAAATTGCAACCAACGAGGGAACCATCGTAGGACCGAAGCGTTTGGCCAGAACCAAGCCAAAGCCAACGACTTCAGGTGAGTCACTTAGTGCTAAGGTTTTAAAGAGCTATATTACAAATATTTTCTTCTTTAAATTATCACAAAACCCCGTTCCCACAAATTAGTGTCAGTGTGTCTATATCCCCTTCTTGTGCTTTCCTCTTTAATTACTCCAAAAAGTTCCTTCTACTCGTGTATAACCTGTGTTTCCATTATCCTGTCGCGGTATCAATTTTATAGAATGGCCGAAGATCAAATCAAGGCATTAATCAGGAAACGGGCTGGTGCCAAACGATCCCTAACTAACTGCATAAATTTCTTGGAAAAATTCAACCCCGAGACTGATTTTCTCGCGCTCGAAAAGCGGTTCTCGGACATGAAAGGGATTCGCGAGAAACTTTGTCGTGTCAGGAAGCTCTAGAAGGCTTGCTAGAGCCTTCTGAGGAACTTTTTGAACATACCACCGCCTTTGAGGATTCATACTACAAGGCGTATGGTATTGCAGCAGGGCTTTTAGCCAATCACATAAGAAAGTCTGTTCTGGAATCTGTTGTATTCACTGAGCCAAGAGATGCGGCCGAGGTTGATAACAAGGCTATCACCCACGACCGCGACTCTCTCGGTCCTCCTCCTGTTCCATCGAAATCCCCATTTTCATTCCTTTCCGGTCCCCCTGGCGTGCCAGAAAGCTCAAAACCAACGGTGGATAAGGCACAAGATATGGAAAGCCTAAGTCAACAATTTATCTCAATTTTGTCCCATAACCTAATCGAAAACCTTCACTCCTCCCAGTTGCCAACCATATCGTTGCCGTCGTTTGAAGGTTCGTATGAATCCTGGCTAGGATTCTACGACCTGTTCAATGCTTTGGTCCACCAGGACATCAAAATCGCGCCGGTCAAGAAGCTATTTTATCTGAAAGGCTGCCTGAGGGGGGAAGCGGCTAAGGTTATCGCATCCATCGAATCCCCCGATGCAAACTATCAGGTCGCTTGGGAGCTCTTGAAAGAGAGGTACGATAATCGCAAAAGCATCCCCGATTGTCACATTAGGGCTATTATCGAGATCGCCTTCAATAACTAAGGATTTCTCCTTTCAATCTTTCGTGGACAATTTACAGAAGCATTTGCGCGCACTCCAAGCTCTAAAAGAACCCGTTGAGTCTTGGGACGCCATATTAATTGTAATGCGAAATTGTTTGATCCGTTGGGACTCTTAGGCCCCATCGTGGTATATGCCAAGGTACTGATTCAGCTATTATGGAAGGCAGAGGTTACGTGGGACGAATCTGTCCCTATGGAAATCCATTCAGCATGGTCTGCGTACCAAGACCAGCTCCACTTAATCGAAGATCTCAAATTTTCTCGTGGAGTAACCATACCCAATGCAGTTAATGTACAACTGCATGGATTTTGTGATGCCAGTGAAAAGGCTTATGGAACTTGTTTCTATTTAAAATCCGTCGATCCTCAAGGCCAAGTGCACATCCGTTTGATTGCATCCAAATCGCGAGTTGCTCCTCTCAAACCCGTAACAGTACCCAGATTGGAACTCAGCGCAGCCGTGTTGCCGACTCGTCTGCACAACATCATACGAAAGAGCATCTCAAAGGAAATCAATGAGGTCTATTTCTGGTCGGATTCCACTATCGTATTGCACTGGATAAGCACTCCGGCGCACAAGTTAAAAACTTTCGTAGCAAATCGTCTGTGCGAGATACAATCTAATGTATCCAAGTGCTACTGGAACCACATCTCCTCCAAGGACAATCCTGCAGATCTTATTTCTCGTCGGCAGCTTCCTTCTGAGTTCGTGGAAAGCAGCCGTTGGTTCAATGGTCCTTCATGGTTAAAGGATCATGATTCGTCATGGCCTAAACGAGCTCTGGCCAAAATAGAGGTTCCTGAGTTGAAACCCATGATACACACGGTCGCTTTTATGTCGCTCGAAATTCGAAAACAGGATATACTTGAACGATATAGTTCGTTCAACAAGTTACAACGAATCATTGGATATGTGCTCAGATTCGTTCACAATGCCAAAGGCATGCCTCAACACAATATTGGCCCATTGCGAGTTGACGAGCTTTCGCGCTCGCACAACGTCATCATCAGACTCGTTCAATTGCCGTCCTACAGGCGAGTTAAGTAATCTAGACTATGTTTCAAAATAATATATTTGATTTTATTAAATAATAAAGTCTAGGATTACATTTTTTATAGTTCTATTTCGAACTTCGGAAATAATTAACTAAATGTTAATTTACATTAAATATATTCGTCTTAATTAATAATATTAATAAGTTGAAGAATTACTACCTATGAAATGTGCTTGCTCGATCAGCTTCACCAAGAAAAGAGAAAGTGGAATCGTTCTATTATTATTATTTGACTGTCGATTCGTTAAGTTTATCTGAGGCGACATCTAGCAGTTTGGATGGTGATGTACTTTCGTTATGTTGTATGTGATTAGACGATTCATCTTTTGGGTGTCAATAAATGATTACTGTTTGGGTGATTCATATTTTTGTATAATTCTATATATTCTATAGTATTATAAGGATATGAATAATTGGGGCCTTAACTGGCGCGAGATTTAAACATTGTCGGCCGGCCAGCGGCTCCCAAACTCAAACAAATTAATACCGCTGAATACAATTATGGACTCGGCCGGCATAGTACGTGTCGGAGGCAGGCTTGCGCGTGTTACGTCAAAGAATCCTTGACGACACAAAAACCCATCAACCAAAATGTGTAACCCAATTACACATTTTGTCTAAACAGAAATACTATTAAGAACAAAACTCAAAAGGTATATTAACAAACTACAAAAAATTCAGAGAAACATAAAATATGGAATAGCCAAATTAGAATATAATGTATATCACAACATATGTTACCTAATTGCACATTTCATCCAGATGAACAAACTCAAAGATAATTAGCAAGAACTCGTGGAAACACGAAAATGAATATTACACTAATTGCAATATAATATCCATTGTGAGAAAGATATTATATTGCAAGGTAGAGAAATAAACCTAGATATAAGATTTTATGTTAGAGTAAGTTTAGTTTACAAAACGGCACTCTTAAGAGCAGACGTTTCTTAAATTCAAAATTGAATAAAACATAAATTTTATTTAGAAATTCATTTCACTCAAGTGGAGTTTCAGAAAACATAATTCGCGCTCGTCCTTATCCGAAGATCAACGTCATCCTATACCGTTGCCACCACAGCATCATATGACGAAATTGATCACTCGGCGCTATAGGTTCGCCTCTACCGAGAGAAGTCTAATAAAAAAAAAAAAAAAAAAAAAAAAGGCGGAGTATATTAGACTCAAGCACGCTGGCGTCCAAACTACCCTATATTCGGTGCGACAGCACTACTGGCCGATTAACGGCCGCAGCACAACTCGTCGCATCCTCCATAAGTGCATGCCCTGTTTTAAGGCCAAACATCGAATAACATCTGCTCGCCCTTTTCTACGTGTCGGAGTAGATTATTGCGGACCTTTCTATGTAAAAGAAAAGCGCCATCGTAACAAAAATCGGTTAAAAGTCTACGTACCGGTATACGCCTGTCTGTGCACAAAGGCAGTGCATCTTGAGTTAGTTGGTGGATTATCCACCGAGGATTTTATCGCAAGCCTGAAGCGCTTCTTTTCGAGACGGTGAAAATCAGTCGAAATCCATTCGGATATTGGAACTAACTTTGTCGGGGCGAAAAACGAGCTCCAACGGCTCTACAAACTTTTTAATTCAAAGGAGCATCAAAATGCTGTATCTGAATTTTGTGCTGATCGAGGGATCGATTTGCACTTCATACCGCCAAGAGCTCCTCAATTTGGAGGAAACTGGGAAGCTACCGTTAAATCATTTAAACATCATTTGAATCGAACTGTAGACAATGTATTACTTACATATGAACAATTGGAAACATATGTTATCGAAGTAGAAGCAATTTTAAAATCCCGTCCTATATCTCCTATATCCTCGGATCCCAATGATCTCGAACCATTAACTCCTGCTCATTTTCTAGTAGGTAGCCCTTTAACCTCCTTTCCAGAAGTTGACTTCACAGATACACCCGCAAATCGCCTAACCGCCTGGCATCACGCTCAGCAAATGAAGCAGCATTTTTGGAAGCGCTGGCATAAAGAATATCTGCACCAGCTCATACAATTCAGCCGCCCACGCCGTCCCGAGGTCCAGCTAAAGGAACGAGTATTAGTGCTCATCGCAGATGAAAACCTACCACCACTAAGATGGGCACTTGGTCGAGTGGGATTGTACGTATATCCTTCAAAATGTTTAAAGAGTATGAGTTTATTATCAATCGGTTAATCCTTAAAAGACAATCAACTCTTGCTTCATTTCAGGACCATGGATAATCGATAAAGAGTTATCTTATGACTACCAAATTGAACACCATCTGGTGTAGATAAGTCGATTATCGACAAACGATAGTTGAGGAATCGTTCAACGGAACAGCCTTAAAAGTGAAGTGTATGTAAAATGATTACTATAAACTGTATTGCACATCTTAAATGAATACGACTCCGCATGCATAAAATGGTGTTTCGGAGAAGGTCCGAACCACAACCGAATCTTCAAGTTAAGCGCTTAAACACCGCACGAAGGACGATGAATTCATTATTACAAACAATGCTCAGTATACTGGAGTAGGGAATAAGTTTAAAGAACTGCCGACAGAAGGATCGAACATTTCCAACACAGAAGATGGATAGTGTCGCAATTCGCTTAATAAAATAGCATAGCCAACATTGATTGCCAACATCAATCGAAAGATGACGACCATCGAACATTGCATTAACACCCTAACTGTCATAAGTCGTACGTCACATAATCGTCCAGTTCGTCCGGTTATCGTTCTGCAATTTCTATTAATCAAACACGTGACCATGATTGCCCCGCCTACTTCCGTTCACCAAGGGACGCTTTCGTTAAGTTGCAGCCATTAAGGATTTCAACGGCGAAGATCCCTTCACACTTCTTTCACTTCGTTCGTCGTCCTCAAGAATAGCAGCCGATCTGCTAAATTCGATTTTTTGTATGTCGTGTCGTATCACATATGTCAATTTGCATGTGATTAATTAAACAGTTTTCGTATGTTTATCATTTTGTTCGTGTCGTTATTTCGAATTTCGTTTAGTTAAGAAACATTTGTTGTATATACTTATTTAGTTGAATCGTCGTTCGTTTTTTTCGAAATTTTCGAATTTACAAGGTAAACGCACCGTGAAATACAGATAGCCAAATTGATAGCCAAACTCTGGAAAAAATAATGATTTGCAAAAGCATATTGAGGAAGGTCTACAAGTGAAGGAACAACGACAGAAACAATAGCAGCAACAGAAACAACAGCAGCAACGACCGGATGAACAACAACACCAATAACAGCCACCAACCAACAGGAAAGAAAAGCTGCCTCCCATTACAGATAGCCTCATGGAGGCTAAAGATATTATTAAATTGTGTAAAGTAACTTGCAATAGTTTTAGAACAAATCGATTAAAAAACAAAAAGATAAGTTTCTTGTGGGATAATTTGAAAGAGTATTACACCATTAAAGGTGCGTTAGGGAAAGGATGTTGCGAGAAATGTTTGACTATATTTCGGATGTATGTCTGATGGCCCGGACTGGCACGGAGATAAGTCGTGATGGTGTGTTCTGAGTTAATGAATTCCGGAGGTAAACGAGTTCCCATTCAGATCGAGGGGGGGGGGGGGGGCTTTTCTAGCGGGATCGCAAAAAGTTTAAGGATGCGTTGATATTACAATAACATTTTTTTATGTTCTTTAAAAAAAAAACCTGTATAATAAGAATGCGGCTTAAGTGAAAAAGTCGGCCGTGAAAAAATACCATCATGTTATCTTGAGGAAATAACAATGTAGATAATTTGAAGAATGAATTTGATAACACTAAAATCTTGATCCTCCATGGAATTTGGACCTAATTTCCGATGACTACAATGTCAAGTGTGTCTGGTGGCCACAAGTATTCTTTTTTTATGCATGTACGACAGCTCTTCCCTGAAGAGCTTATTGAAACTAACAACGAGTTGATTGTGTTTCTGGCTTTGTTTTAAAGGTTCTATATTTTAAACGAGATCGACTTTCTCGAACATTGTGTTTATGTTGCTGTTTGTCAATGACACGTCTGTATAGTTCCTCACCTTTTCGTAGATATGCCCCACTTAACACAATGACGGGGGAGAATGCGGAAACACCTTAAATGGAAGGTGTAAACTGTTGTCTTCGCAAATGGCATGGAACCAAACAAAAATTAATAGTAACACACGTTCGTTTCAATTTACAAGCACTTTCAACTTATCCGTGGAAATATTATAAAAAATACACGTGCTAATCACTAAAACTATAAGTGAATCGTTATCATCAGTCGCCATTCATAAAAATATGTCATTAAGATAGTTCGAGCCATAACAAGGAGATTCCTGATAAAATATCTTTTTTCACAAATCAGACATTTTATATACTTTTCAATACTACTCATAATTGCTGTTTACGCATTGCGATTTCTTACTAGATAGTGTACTGGTTTATCATCTCAAAATTATGGGCGAGGTGGGTGATTTCACCATTATAAAAAGCATTCAGTTTTATTAGATTTTCCTATTGTATCCAAAGCAGTTTTGGCTACAATACAATAATTTGAATAGCATTTTCATGCATAGATAATTCTTAGGTCTTGATCATTATTTGAATTCGTAATTTATATTGAGCGAGACAGCCGTTAGACCACTTAAAATTTACGGAATGAAATAATTCTATATAAAATTTTCCCTTTATCCTATTTTGTGGTTTAGAAACTCACAAGCTTGCTTCGACGCCGGATGGTATAATTGTGTTGACCTTCACGCTATTAACTGCGTTTCATACAGAAGTGCTTAATATGATTTTGATGAGACTATTTCGCAAAACTTTTAGGGCAAATCGCAGTCCGGATAATTGCTTGGACTTTGTAGACTTAATTTAATTTGGCAGTGGGAACACATTATTTGTAGGCATACAGAATACTCGTTGTGGATCGTCGAACATGTGTTCGGCGGTGATCTTGTATTTTATTACTTTAATTTAATTTACTTTTGATCCGTATATATCTATAATTGCATACTCATTTAGGTCTTTCGATAGTGCTCGGGAAACTTACGAAACGGACAACTTTTTTGCGCTTCATTAGCCTCCCCTTAATTTAATTCTTCTCGGGGACATGCTTCGACGATTTTTTGTTGTTGTATGTTTTTAATAGTGGGCCATCTGGCTTCAATTTGTTCTTTAATTCGTTCCTGACATGTCAACTGTTATCCTGGGTTTTGTTTAGCCTAGTAATATACATTTTTGAATATAATTCATCCGGCTTTGAAATAATGTTGTGTTTTGAAACAACCGCAATGAATCGGACAAGTTTTTTTTTGGCTGTTTTAAATTTAACCAAACTCGGTATTCCAAGTTGATTGACTCAACTATCTCCATGGATAACCTGCCTTTTCTTCAGTGTCAAATAAATGTTTTAGTTTAGTTTAGTTTAGTGAGGGCAGAACCCTCATTTATTTGGCTTAATGCAAGCTTAAAATAAATTAATATAAAACCGTACATACTATCTTAAAATCTAGAGTAGTAATTACGACTTTATTAAAACAAAAAAAAAGGAAAAAAAAACCAGGAAGGTGAAGATGACTGGGCGATAGGGGAGGTAGGAGGCTAGGGAACAGCGAGTCTATGTGGGGGTGGTAAATGCGGCATTTGTGAGACAGTGACAGTGAAGGGCGTGTGTACGGACTGGTAAGGGGGGCGGGGTTAGCGAGCCGGGAGGAGGGGGGGGGGGGGGGGGGGGGGGGGTTAGAACGGGTTTCTTCTGAGACGTCGTTTGAGAGCCGGAGTGGACAGGTTGAAATCGAAGGAGGTGGGGAAAGAGTTGGCCTGTCGTACCATACGCGAGATGGGTTCTATTTATATGGAACTTCTGGGTGTTCGGTCACAAACGACGTACTTATCACATCAGCAATGGCGAACCAGGTCGCAACGTCGATTTTTGTCGATAGAAGTATTGTGAGCGGTGCTCATCATAGGGTTATGGGAAATGGGTGTTAGTGTGCCTGACATGGACACTGAGTTTTCACCTGACCCCAATGTTACCACTAAATGTTCCGCAGTTATGGTCACACGAGGAGGAATAAAAGTAAAGCATCAGGAAATTGTTCATGAAAAAGGTAATGAAAATAAAACACACGAATTTGTCCAGTTTATAAAATCATCATCATCATCATCGGCACTACAACCAGGAACCAGTCTTGGCTTTATTTAGCAAGTCCTGAGGCTTGTTAAATTTTCCATAATGATTTGTTTTTTCCGGGCAAGGTCATTAGTCTTGCGGCAGAGGCTCCCCGACGGGGAATCGAACCCCGGTCTCCCGCGTGACAGCCGGGTATACTAACCACTATACTATCGAGGAGTTTATAAAATGCTCTCTTTTATTTATCTGTCTTAATTTTCTTTTCACAATGTTTGTTTAAACTTTACCTTCCGTTTTATTAGTCACAAAATTCATTTAATTTAGGCTGTCTTCAAATCTTTTGCACAAAATTACTTTAAACCGAACACCTCACTCGCTGCAGGTACTTTATCCGATCGCTCAGCGTAAGCAGAACCCTGTGTGTGAAGGGATGACGAAACAAATATTTCGGATTTTTGTATTCGAAATCTACGTTTTGACGCAACCGAACTTGTATGTAGTGCACTCGATATACGCTTCGCGAACTTAATTACTCGTGCGTTTCAATTGATAATCGTTCTTATTGACTGCTCGAATGCGCGATACTACGTGGGCTAATCTACGACTTGACTCCCAGCGCGTGTGCGTGGTTGTTGGTGGTAAAAATCTGACTCCTCGAGCTGGGCGACGTTGACGCAGCCTCTGGTGATTGCGATGAGTTTCCACGTATGTCATCGCAGGGGAAAAACAATCTTTTCATTTCAAGAAAAACACCCAAACACTCGCTGGGCGCAGGAAAGGAAAAACAAACATGCAGCTGGTCAAATACGATGATCGGTGTACGGCTGGGTGTATTCCCATCGTAAGATAGGGGATCGATTTGGGTTGGCGATAAGTCAACAGAACTTTGCTGCGACGGCAAAGGCTACTAGATTTGGGTGCATGTTTATTTTAGGCATTGGATAATGCACAGGGATACTATCATGCAGGCAAAATTTAATTCTTCTATTTACTTAGAGTACACATAAGCATTTCGTTTAGAATAGCCAGCGTGAGAATAGTGACTGGTCGTTGTTTAGACAACGAATCATTAGACATGATCATGGGTATGATTGTCTAACGTCAATCATATTCCTGCCCAAGTCCCATGATCGGTAGATAACCGATAAAGGAAATTGGTCGCAACTGTAGCGAACCTTGGGATTAGAGCAATATTCACTTATGAACCGGAGCAAGAATATCGGCTACAGCTGTGCGAACAATTACGCTGGCCCGCGAATGTTTATCGTTTATAATTGCTGACAAGCCGAGCCGATTGTCTGGCACGGTTCATGTAATATGAATGAAATAATTTTTTTGATGTGCATGCTTGCTGGGGTTTTATTTTTAGGTATGAAAATTGCTGCTGAGAGCATCATCATCATCGGCACTACAACCTGCTGAGAGCATACGCTGCCCAAAATTACAGGTAAGTAGGAAGACTTGAGGTGAGTGTGAGACAGGGTAATTTAAAGGGAATGGGTGGTTCTTTGGAAATGGCTTAAAGAACCGCCGAAAAAAAAACCCCAGGATAGACCAATATGACATTAAGTTCTACTTCACCATGTTGACGTAAGATCAACATGTGAAACGGTTAAAAAAGAATCCTTGAATAAATAGTGGCAACAGAACGTCGATAATAGATCTTCCAGACCGCATCGGAACTAGCTTTCCATATACAGTAGATTAAGGAAAAACGACAGTGTTATGGCGGATGTTTGATTGAATTTGAAAAGGCCATCTTCAACTGACTTGTGTGCCAGGTAATCATTCTCAGTGAGTACGCAAATTATACCTGAGATGATTATGGGTAAATTGTTCACCTCACATGTGGCGGAACATAACTTGTAAAATATAACATGGCTTGCAAAAGGGTGGACTTAACTCACCTATTCTTTGTGCACTCTTTCTCACTCATGTTGCTGCTTATTTTGACGAGATTTTTTCTATAGAATTGGTGCAAAAATTGAGATAGTCAATAATATTTTACAGGATGACTAGAATCGAATAGAATATTCCTTTGACTCCTGGAACTTAAAAATTAAGGTACTATGCTTACAGAGAAAATTTATGGTGCACTAAAGTTAGCTAATGACCTTTCCCGTAAAAATAAATTATTATGGAAAATTTAACAAGTCTTTGGGGGTTCTTTAAAGCTTTCCCTAAGAACCGCCCACTTCCTTAAAACAATCTGTCTTCCCCTCATCCTACAAGCCACTATACTTACCTGCAATAGAGCAGCGTAAGCTATCTTTCAGTAGCTTTCACCTGAAAGTAAAATCTCATCAAAGGCATGCATATTATTGAATTTTTCTGGTTCATAATACTTGAACCATCCAATACCCCCTATCGGCTCAGGTCGTCAGCAATATTAATCGACAAACACACGCTGGCCAGCGTATCTGTTGACACAGCTGCAGCCGATATTCTTTCCACCAGTTCGTAATTAAATATTGCTCCCATATCCTTAGGTTCGCAAGAGCCGCAATCAATTTCTCATTATCGGCTACCAACCGATCATGGGATTTGGGCATGAATATGATTGACGTTTAGACAATCATACCCATGATTATGCCTTATGATGCTCCTGCCTGTAAACCAAACAAACACACAGTAGCATCACTGTGTTTATGCTATTTACCAACCGCTGGTCCCTGGCCACCCTGGGCGAGACGTACGCTTGCACATCTGCAAGGCTAATTCCTCGCCATTGTACTCATGTACCAGCACTGTCATGTAAACAAAACCCAAATCTTCGGTTGACCTATCGTCACTGAAGAATGTATAGCCTACAACGGCATTATCATGAACGCCTGAGTAAGCACGATGATAACCCAATGTAACATCGGCAAATCCACGAACGATGTGCATCTCTTCGTTTGACCCTCGAAATAGCGTTTCTGTTTACTTAGGATGCAGTAACCTATTTCGTTCTCAGGCGTGCAGCATCGACGATTCATGACCACAATGCATGCAGCCCCTTTAACTCGTCCATTTGTTTGAGCAGGTGCAGGGACGATCGTTGTTGGTATTGCAGGCAAAAGGGCATCGTATTTGCCCTATACGGCATATGGGAAATCCTCCCATTTAACCCCTTTCTCGATCGCCATTGGCCGTTGCCAAGTTGATCCGGTTCGCTCCTCCTACATCGATGCGATCCGCCAGCGTTGAATCTGGCGGATGTGGATTGCATCGAGGAGTCAGATTTTAACATCCAAACCATACACACGTGTCGCGAGTCATTTGCCCTGTTGTCTTGTCGATTTTCAACCCTCAGGAGGTGCGCCCGAAGGGAGTCGAGTTGAAGCTCCAAGTTTAGACTCATAAGGTATTACAGTCCGCGATATAATATTTCATGTTCATTAATACAAGTTACTTCATCGATTTTTGATTACCGATAATAAGTAGATTCCGATCGCTGTTTCTCTCTTTTCGGAACTTGTTAAAAAGTGCTAGCGAAATACTTAAATGAGAATTATCTGTGTAATCTCAGCCGTTCGAATTAGTTAGAATAAACAGTGAACCTAATACATAAGCCGTTTTACGTGAAAATAATAAATAAAGGAGAACAATTGGAAAACAAAATAAAACTGGTGTGTTTATTTTTCTTGCTGTGGAACTCATGTCTTTTGCCAGTGAAGATAATAACTAAAGGAGAACAATTGGACAGCGAAACAAAAATCAGAGTGTTTACTTTTCTCTCGGCGGAACTTTTAGATTGTTTGGGGAGTGAAGTGAACCCGTGTCGTATCAGGCACCTACTTCTACCCCACAAGTCTCAAGACTTGCTAAATAAGACCAAGACCGGATACCGGTTGTAGTGCCGATGATGATGGTGATGATGAAAGTTGGATAACTGGAATACTAGAATTAAAATATCTCATGCCCCCGGAAGAAATGTCGAAATACGCTACCAGTGGCAAACAATTAGCAGGAATATGTTGCAAACTGTGGTGGAATTTCGTCTGTATGCAGTGCCATAAAGTGAATCGTGCACGCATACGCTTACGGGCTACTTGTATTTGAATACGAGAATCACTCAAATCACTCTTTAAAAAAACATTTTCAGATGAGGGTAATTTCTGCTTAAAGCATGCAATAACGACAAATAATACCCTCTATTTACTGGTTTTCCTTTTTTGAAGTAATCGATGAAGACATTTCCGCATGCATCCCAAAAGACTATTGTCATTACTTTGCTGGGGGATTTCACTGTCTCAGCCTTCATCCGAGACCGTTCGCTTTCATAAATCCACTATTTTGATTATTGTGGATTTATCCAGTGTATTAAAATAGTCATGGTTCGTAAACAGTTACGTATCGACGCAGAAACTCCTCAGGATTTTATCGGAAAAACACTCTTAGAATCGTTCACACAATTATTCCCCACCGAGTGTAAACGCGTCACCTATTTTAGAGAGATTTTATTGACACCCACTTATTCGAGCATTTGTCTAGTGAGTGTTTGGCGGATTTGAATTTAGTTGTAGTGTTCCGCCGAACACTGTCCACACAAATGAAAGACTTTTGTTTCGTTAAATATAATTTTATTAATTTTCGTTTATTATCACGTGCACTCTGGTCGCGCCGTTTGATACAAAATTGGTCTTGTTTTATATGAGCACTGGTTTTCGCTGTGGATACAAAGTTAATCTTATTTTACAACAAACACCGTTTCCGCTGTTGGTAAAAGTTAATCTTAGCTTACAACACACACGGGTTTCTCTGTTGGTAAAAGTTAATCTTGTTTTGAAACGACACGGTTGCGCGCTGAAACTCTTTTTGCCGGATCTTCCTCGTCCCTGCTCTTTTTGTTTAGGATCTTACCACTCGACTGGTTAAACGAATTTTTCTCCAGGGATAAAAAACTCACCCGGTTGTTCTTCCATTCTCTTCCGTTCTCTTATCCCTTGGTGTCCTCTCTTTACCAAGGGATTTCTCCTTTCCAGGAGATCGCACTGGAATACTGTGTGGAAGCACCTCACACACAGACGCGAATGTTGCGGGCCGTGTGGCCGGAGATATGCCGAGGATCGTCAGGCTTTTCACACGTTTTATGGCCCTGGTGATTTCCTCGGCCGAATTCATTAACGTCGGCTGCGATATTTACATGGTTTTTATTTCCTGGTAGGAACAGTGTCAGTTTTTTGATTTAGTGTTTACTCTCTGTTCCCACAATGGTCCTTTCGATAAGGAAAACCAAATTGAGGTTGGCTTGTGGGGGTTATTTTAAGCTTACCCGAAAAACCCCCCAATATTACAACACAACTCCCATTGTTTCCCACCAATGTAACTGCATCATCAACAAACCGACCAGCGATTCGTTTGTTCAATCGACAAACAATTACCGCGTCTCCATTATTTCCTAAATGCAAACAATCACCAATTTCGTGCTTTGCCACAAACGAATTACCCTACATATACAAATGCAGACAAGGGATTCATTTCTTCCACCGACCCAAGATACGATATACAATTTTCATTGTATAAAGTATCCCAATCCATTAGCACCTTTTTCTAATGGCTATGCGTCTATTTACGCAAGGGCATCACCCATCTAAGCTCCTCGATAGTATACTGGTTAGTATACCCGCCTGTCACGCGGGACACCGGGGTTCGATTCCTCGTCGGGGAGCCTCTGGCGCAAGACTAATGACCTTGCCCGGAAAAAACAAATCATTATGGAAAATTTAACAAGCCTCAGGACTTGCGAAATAAGGCCAAGACCGGTTCCCGGTTGTAGTGCCGATGATGATGATGATGATGATCACCCATCTAAGACTTTTATGATGCCCTTGTCCCATCTTTCATTTTAGCACAACTTCCTCGATGTATTGCCGTCTATTTATATAGCCGCAATGCTCACCATAAACAATTATCTATACGATCCCCTTGTCTTTCGATTTTTCAGCTTCGTTGCCTATGGCCTTTTGCATGAAAAAATCAATGTGATCTTCACGATCACACATACACCCAGACCACCATGATCTTCATTACGAGATCTGGTTTTTTATTCCACAAAGAGAGACTTTACGTTTCGCTTGTGGTAAGTAAAACATATCCTTAGCCAAAGAGGATATTCACCACCACCGAATCGAGGGTGAATCAAGATCCAGATTCCAACCCTCGGTGAGTCGTATTCCAATCACAGGACTGATCGGTCGAGCCGTCCATTATCCCTTGTAGGGTGTGCTCGAAGTGCACACCCTAGAGAGTCGTAAATTTAAATCCCCGAGCCTGTTTTGTCTAGTCCGAGTAATGTTTTCCGGAACAAAAACCAATTGCAAAGTGTCGCGACATTTTCCTGTGCCATTCGTATGTGTTCTAGAGTTAGTGAATTCGCAACCATTGTCAACCTTAAAAATGCCGTCTAGCTAAATTAAAAATTCCATGGAACGTCATATGAAACATGCAATTGACGTAAAATTTATAACTTGTGAACTATTAACAACAACAGAAACAATAGAAATTAATTAATCAATAAACAGTGTGTTTTAATTTCTGTGCTGTGTCCGATTGGAAACGACGGTCAACCATGATTTCTTTATTTCGTTTGTGAACAATACTGGGGACAGTTTACGGCGGTACGATGATGGGAGAAGAAGTGAACACGTGCCGTACGTCGGCGCACCATACTTCGCCCACCACAGGCTCAAGGGAAGATCATAGGTTTGTTTATTCTTTTTATTATTTATCGCCTGGGATATCTCCGGCGGTCGGCATCTGGCGCTGCCACACCCGTCACTTGTCTTTGCCCAGCTAATGCGTCGTCAAACAATTTCTTTTCTGGGTAGTGTCCTTCGATAACCGTGCAGGCATGAGAAATCGGTCGAAATTCGGGCGAGACAAATGTGTCTGTGGATACGTGGGATTGATAACGCCAGTATACATGCCCCCTTTAGCTAGGCCGAAAGGATCATTTTGGGCCCACGTTACTGTGGGCACGTGGGGTTGAGGACACGGAAGGTATGTCCCCTTTGGCTAGGGGAAAGGTATTTAACCCCACTGTGGTTTGTGCGGTTCGCAGGACCGCCACAAGCGCATACGGAAAACAAAACATCTTTGATACTGCGAGTATCATCTCTTGGATGTTCTAAGGACTTATTAAACGACCTTCGTCCAGGGCGACCAAATAAAATAATTTAATAATCGATTAAAAGACGTTGGCGGAATAGCAGGTGTCTCGATAACTGGAAAATTCCGGAGAGGGAGTACAATAAACTAAAGCTCGGGAGGAAGGCAACCGAATTCATACCCACTGTTGCCATGCTGACCCAAAGAGGAGACCGAGAGCTTCTTAAATCCCCGAACTGGAGATGACAGTGGAATAGGTCCTTTCATTTAATTTTTATACGAGCAGTCGCATGAGAAAACTCTAGGACAAATAAAACAGACCAGATGTAACTCAGAAGGTTTCCGGAAAGGTAGATCAACCGCTAAAGCCCTATCTGTTTTTTGCGACATCGCTCGTTACACGTTAGCCGGAGCACGATGGCTAGGAGGAACCAAAAAATACTGCGGCATGATGACACTGGACTTCAAAAAAGTATTTAAGTCGGCGAGCGGGAATCAGGTATTAGAAACGTAGAGCGATCTACAGCCTCACCATACTTGTGGTTAGAACAGCGATGTATCTCTACCGATGAGATACCACAGCATGTACCTCAGGGGTCTGTATAGCGCCCGCTGTGTGGAATATCGTGTATGACGATGTGCTCAAAGTAACTGTACCAGAAGGAGTAAGAATCATTGGGTATGCAGATGATTTGACGATAGCGACTGAAGTTAAACATTTAGACGACTTGGAAAATATTTGTTCCTATACAATCCAGTGCATTAAATGATGGCCAGACTGAAACTGGTCGCACATAAGATAGAGGCAGTTTTAATAAACAATCGGTGTTGACAGTTGAATACTTTGATATATAAATAGAAGGACACATCATAAGATCTAGTCCTTCTATTAAATATTTTGTTGTTAGCTTCGACAACAGGTTGACCTTCAAAGAACACCTTTGAAAAAATGGCAAGATTATGCAATGTGTTAGCGATACTGTTACCCAATGTTGGAGAACCTTGGCCCAACATAAAGAGGTTGATAACCAAAGTCAACACCTCCATTGTAGTGTATGCCACTCACATCTGGACAGGAGCCATAGAGTATAATTCCTAGAAAGGGGAGCACATAGGTGGTTGTCATTAAAAGTATGCTGGGCCTTCTGGACGGTATCCGCAGATGCCATAAATGTTAGGGCTGGAAAGAAACCAGTTGATACTACAGCTACGGAATGCTCCATTGTATGAGGTTGACGCACTAGCTTCGCAAGGGGATCACGGGCGAATGTAGATGTGTGGCGTTTCTAACAGATACACACACAATATGCAAGCAAATAGTGAAGATCACCGAAAGAAAAATTCGAATAAGCAAAGCATCAGAGCCGTATACCATAGCGATAACATAACAACTCCACATCAGTTGAGTGTACTTGAGTTTAGAAATCGAATTCGCACACGCGGCAGTAGCCTGATACTTCTATGTCTCGCGTTTCACTCGTTTCATCGTATGTTCAAATCACCGTCTTCACTATCCTTGCTTAACGCTATAGATGCAAATAGACATCTTCAGCCAAACAGAGTGGCGACGAATATAGGATACTTCCACCAAAGGAAGGTGGATCCACAGTATGATAACTGATATAGAAATCTATGTGAAAAGAAAACATGGCGAGCTGAACTACCATCACTACCCCTCAGCTGATATTAGGACATCCATGATTTCGACAATGCATGCACAAGTATAGGCGCATCAATCATCCATATTGATTGTAAGGTGAAAGCAAAAGAGAAAATGCTTAACCAGTACTCTCAGAGGGCATGATATTCGCGACTGCACGAGTGATATTGGAGAGACGTATAAGACGAACAGTTACTGTGACAGGAGTGGCACAATACATGTTAAGCTCAAGAGAAAAATGGTCCGTAACAATTGTGAAATAATGCAGTATTTGCGGGGTGACGAGTGGAGTAACAGGTTAAAACCGTTCCACCCCGGGATAGAACATCTAAAAAGAAAGTTCCGCAGGGAACAACGGGAATATGTTCTGATGGGAACGTAAAAATCCGGCATACATCTGGATTGGTCCAGATGTGTCTTTTGAAGAGTACCACCTTCGTACCGAACAAAAAGGGTGTAACTGGAAGTTCTCACCACGCTAGATATAATAGCGCTCTATAGTCTCACCATCTTACAGAATTTCGGAGAGTACTGACGAATGTGATTCGAATCAACGATGTGAAATAGTTAGAACCGAAGTAAGATGCAGCCGCTTGAACACGTGGGGGTCTAAACTCTCTACTTTAGCTTTGCGACTGTTACGTGAATGCTCTGGTATATAGTGTCGCCGAATTTTTTTTGATTCCCTTGTTCTTTACTGCAATTCTAAGTGTGAGCAATTTGTTGGAGTCGCCACACTTATAAATAATGATATGGGGGATATGTTTATAATCGCAAAAAGGCCTTCCAGAATTAATACTATTTTTGCCAGCACATTGGTAGCAAAGAAATGTGGAGTTGCGACTGTTGGAAGCCTACATCGGCAGCGACCCTGATGTACCAAATATTGCCATCAGATCCGTGAAGAAAGCCAATTTAAATGGGTTCGATGAAGATGACTTCAATGCAGAGTTGCTCGATTGCGTGATGGGCCGACCAACCTAATAACTCGATGCAGAACTCGGTACAGGCAATGTGGAAAGATAAAGTTGTTATAGATTTCCAAAAAAAAATTAAATTAAAGGTGCTCAAATTCTTCGCTGCGGCTGCGGTTGGTTATATCCTTTTTCAGCTGTTCTGGTTGCTGGGAGTGTTGGGTTCTTGAACCTTCAGTTGTTTTTGTTGGAAATAGTTACGCAGCGGCACGTTTGTTGTTCTATTTAATTTGTTAGTTTTTATCGTTTTATTCAGCACTAATGATAACACGGCACTGAAATTAGTTATGCGATGGCACGTTTGTTGTTTTATTTAATTCATTAGTCTTTATCGTTTTATTCCGCACTTATGATAGCACGGCAAGCTTTTCTGCTTCTATCTTGAGGTTTTTCGGCGAATTTACGAATTTTATTTTTTTTTCTTTTTCGTTTTTTTTTTGGCGACTAATTTTTTATTTTTTTTCCACTAGTTTTTTTAAAATTATTTTTTGTTCGTTTTCTTGTTTTTATTTTTTTAATTTGTTACCATTTGTTATAGTTATTTGGAGGAGAGAGAACGGGTTTTGGTCCCTAACATTCGTAACTATAACAAACGCTGCTTCACTGCCAAACCTCATTTCTTGAAAGAGTGATTAACCTATACAGGGTTATGAGGATATTAGTACTTATATATCAGTAATACGTTTAAGAAATTTAGTTTACGGCTCTGTTGACACTATTACCGTTATATATACCTGGATGGCAAAGTTTACACCATCCTTAACAGTTGTTATAGATAAAAAAACGTAAGTCCATGATTTTCTACGTCGTAATATTTAAAATAGATGGAAGATTGCTTTGGCAATCAGAGTTCAATCTACAATTACTGTTTGTGATAAAGAGAAACTGAATAGGAAATTCAATGACTACTTGTATAGACATCAAATAAATTCATGTCGTATTGTACAAGATGCTCAACACGTAGCAGATAAGTTTTAGAAATGTATGCATAGAAACTAGACGAATTCACCATGTGACTGGAGGGCAATTTCAATCCGAGGTTGTGATATAAAAAGAAGTAAATCAGAACAATCCGGGAATCCACATTTATGACCATTAAACAAGTTATATTAAAATCAATTTAGATATCAAAAAAGATAAAAGTCTACGCGTCTTCCAACATGAACGGCCTATATGTCGGTGAGAATTTCTCATAACAATACCTGCGCAGATAGATATAGTGGATAAGAAGAACTCACTTTGGTTTTGATTTCACCAAAAATTAGGTCACGGCCTTATAGAAAAAGAATTGTGATTATAGACTCGACTTATTATCAAAATTTTTTATTAGCCTTTATTTGAATAATGTGCGCTAAGGTGATTATTAATAACTTTATGTTATTAAAAGATGCGGTATGAAGAGAAATGAGAGGGAGAATAAAGAGAAGGGAAACTTTTCCAGTATAATTTGATTCTAGAAAATAAGGCTCAAAATACAAGTACTCAGTACGGAGTATTAACTAATATCGAAGGTTATATTTAGTGAGGAATGGTGCTTACTAAAAACAGACCATTAGGGATACTACGAGCGCCATCATAGGCGTTTCTAAGGACTTATTGATCTACCCTCGTATTATTTAATTCGAGTTATTTGTGTTCCTTTCGAACTTATTCTATTTTCAGTTTATTAATAAACGATGAAATCTTGAAAGATCTTGTAATATTCGATCTTGAAATATTAGTCGACAGAGTTGGGTAACCAGTTCACTTTCATTTTATATCATCATCATCATTGGCACTACAACCGGGATCCGGTCTTGGCCTTACTTAGCAAGTCCTGAGGCTTGTTAAATTTTCCATAATGATTTGTTTTTTCCGGGCAAGGTCATTAGTCTTGCGCCAGAGACTCCCCGACGGGGAATCGAACCCCGGTCTTCCGCGTGACAGGCGGGTGTAGTACGGTTCGCTTCCGTGCTTCTCGATCAACGAGGAAGAGAAGCGAACGATTGTTGAATTCGGGTCCTGGGAATCGGCCAGGCCCAATAAAAATGCAGCTTTTGGAATCTGCAACTACTTTTATTAATTGTAATATTTACAATAAATGATTGACGACCTTATACGTCGGACGCCAACCTAGAGACTGATCCTCGAATTTAAAATGCAACGCCCTTTTACACAAATCTTCATTGAGATTTGTATGTGAAAAATTGGAAAAAAGGAAATGGAATATCTATTTTTAGAATATACACATCTGGCTGCAATCCAGATGGAGATAAGGATTTTAGAATTGAGTGTATGGGAACGAAATGGATATCTTTTAATGTGTGTTTGTTTGCATATGAAGATATGCATTATGGTGTTTAGTTTTTAGGAAGGATTTGGAAATATGAGTATGGCAATTGAACAATTCAATTTGTCTAACATTGGATTGAATGTTAGTTTGGGGATATGGATTAATGATAAAGTAGGTGGGTAGAAATGTATGTGGGATGAAAATGGTAGGGCTTCTTGGAGCACTACACGGGTATACTAACCACTATACTATCGAAGAGCCCTTTCATTTTATATACATTATTTATTTTGGTCTTTCTGTTATATTTAACTTACTTGCTAAACAAAAAATGCATAAATTCGAGCTTTTGTACATAATATTCTAACATATTGGTCCCCTGTTGGCAATCTTAGCTAAACTTGAGGTGCCTACTGTTATGGGTTGTTGCCTTTCGATATTATTTCTCTTCCACTTGTTGGTATCTTTATTAATTATTTGTAAAAACAGAAAATTTAGGATAGCAAAAAACTTTATGATTTTTTTTTCTTTATACCAAATTAAACTTACTTAACTAACTTAACCCAATTTTTTTATTGTTATTGTTAATACTTACCTAACACTACCCTAACTTAAGTAAAGATAAATCTATGTAAGCTTGTCATTGATTTAAGTTGTTACTTACTATGCCAATTTCGGCTGACGGGTCTTTAGTTCCCATTCAACCACCAGAACTGTTGGCTTTTTTTACCTTCTCTTGGATTTCTGTGAGTTATCGCCCTATTGTACCAAAGGCACCCAACTTTTGTGTGTGCGTCTTCCCGCTTATCTACGGTTGTACGACGCACGTGGAAAACTAATGGTATTCCGGATTTATCCTGAATGAGGCCAATCATATCAAAGTAAAGAAATGGCTCTTTTTTTTTTATTTTTTTTTTTTACACTAACGCGTGAGTTATTTTGTGCTGTTCCTGGAGAAAATATTTTCTGATTATTAGCAGGCCTTCGCAGTACTTCGTGTGTCCTTTGTGAGCCTCACATGCCTCCATTAGTGTCGTTGCTGCTTTCCTCCAAGTGGTGTATTCACCTTCTGTTCCACTGAACCTTGGTAAAGATTTAAATGCGTCCAGGTTGATGTCTTCCGGGCGGCCGTACTTGAACTCTAAGTCTTGATGTTCCTCCAAATTTGTTGTTATTGCGGGTTGTAGTTTGTTAATTTCCAGTGTCTGCTGGTTCATTAAATTAGCCATCATTTGAATTTGTTGTTTCATGACGGTTAGTTCTGCCTTCATTGCGATGTTGTCTGTCTCCATGTTTTGCATTTCTTCGGTTTCTGAGTCGCTGGACACTTTATCTGTGGGTTTTCTTAAGGGATTAATTTTTGACTTACCCCGTTTTATTTTCATCTGCTCTTTATCTTCTCTGGTTTGATTTCTCTATTATTCTTTTCACTGAATGATTTTTTTGTCGTCTCTGGGCTTGATTTCTCTATTTTTCACTGAATTATATTTTTTTTTGTCGTCTCTGGGCTTGATTTCTCTATTATTATTTTACTGAATGATTTTTTTTTTTTTGTTATCGCATCCCCTTCGCTGGACGTTGTTCCTTTGGAAGAATTCCTTGCACCGAGTCCTTCCTGAACGATGGAGTATTTCTATGGATACTCTTTGGTTTTTTTAAACACTCCCCAGTGTTGGTCCGTTACCCTAATGGAATTTTGTGGAAAAAAAAAACGATTGGCAGGATCGCCAGTTATTTTGTGTTGTTCCTGGAGAAAATATTTTCAAACGAAAAGACCTTTGTCTTTGTTTATTTAGAAACTATGTTTCCTTTTATTATTTTCCTCCTCTGAGCAGCGCGTGTATTCGAGTCCGTAGTCAGACAGGATCTCTTCTTTTACATTTCGAACTTAACTCTATTTATATTTTTCGAATCTATTAATATTGTAGCGAGCTTAGGGTTCGCTGGATTAATTATTTCTAGTAAATAAGAGCCGTTAAATCGATTTTTAATTAATATAACATTTTATTAATTCATTAATAATAACCGCACTTATCCCGTACACTCAACGATTTTTCTTTCTTATCGCTTGCTTCGCTTTCTCTTTTCTTGTCTGTCACCATCAGCTGTCTCGACGTCTTTTTTATCGTTCTTCACATTCTCATTTCGTTTCCGTCCGTTCCATAATCTTGGATGTTCTAGTCTCTAGTTTTCCAGTACTTTATAGAATATTCCAGTGCTTGTTTTGGACTTTCCCGAATATTCCAGTACTGACTGTCATATGCGTCACAATATCTTAAATCTATTAGGCAAAACAGGTTTTGAAGTATCTGTGTTTCTATTATTAAAATACAGTGGTTCACGTTTGCTTTTTTGTTCGTGTTTTGGGAATGACATTAAGTTGAACAGAATTTGAAGTATCTGTGTTTTATGTTTTGATTGTTACCTATCTTATATTTTAGGGATGTTAACTCGTGCATAAAAGGGGATTTTGAAGTACACTTAAATGTCAGAGCACAGTGCGAGCGGGTGGAGAGGAAGTGGACAAGGAAAGAAGGTGTCGATGTATATTGGTCTTTAATGCCTGGACATCACAACGTACAGGAAACGCATGATCAGGCAGAACATTCCACGTTCGTGTGTTTCGGCTGAAGAAAGACTCTCGGTGTTTATTTGTACGCCTGAAGTCCATTTTCAACGTGAACTGATGGGCATTCACAGATTGACGGGTAATGTGGGAAAATGTCTGAAGGGGCGGAACACATTCAGCAGGTTCAGTTGAGCAACGACCGTGGTAATAGCTATAGAAAAGAGATAGGTATGATTTGTTGCGCCTGTGTTCTAACGACGGAATTGATCGACTTACGGCTGAGTCCCCAATAAGTTTCACTGCTCGCTTTTGTATCCTATCGAGCACATGTAGTCCAGTTTTGGTTGCGACTGACCAAATATGGGAGTTGAACTCAATTTTTTAACGAGTATGCCTTGTAAATAGTGGCCAGGTTGGATGGAGTAAAGTATCTTTTGCATCTCTTAAGGAACCCCTTTCATTTGGCAGCACTTTTCGCAGCTTCAAATATGAGGTCATTCCAGTTAAGAGTCGAATGAATTCGAATGCAGAGGATTGATAGTTCCTTGGCTTCGTCGCTGCAAGTGCCGTTCATAGACAGTATATTTACTTTGGGGCTCGCCTTTGACGACAAGAGACAGCACTGAGTTTTTGGGCATTGAATTCTACTCGGTTAGATAATCCCCACTGATATATCTTGGTGAGGTCTGAATTCAATGTATCAAACATAAGTTGCTGGTTGGTATTGAAGTTCGAAGAGTTTGGACGGGAGTGTTCGTATGAGTATGAGAAACTCACCGTGCTAACATCAGCAAACGAGTGAATTCGGTTCTGAGTAATTGACAAGAGATCATTTATAAAGATCAGGAAAAGAGTAGATGAGAATACCGAACCCCGAGAAACACCTGCATTAATTTGATGGGAGACAGATTTGACACCATCAAGAACCACTTGGATTGAACGGCCAGAAACATAGTCCCTTATAAGAATGCAATTTTGACAAAAGGGCTGGATGCCGAACTCTGTCGAAGGCTTTTGAAATATACAATGCGACTACCTTGCTTTCACCGAGGTAATTGACGGAATGGCTCCATTTTTCGGTAAGGTACGCCATCAGATCTCCTGTGGACCTGTTGCTACGAAAGCCAAATTGGCGGTCATTGAGGAGGTCATTTGATTCCACAAATTTCGAAGGTTGACGGTTGATAAGAGATTTCATTACCTTGGAGAGAATAGAAGTTAGTGCTATGAGTCGATTAGAAGAAAGTGATGATTTGTCACCCTTTCTGGGAATTGCCTGAAGGTTCGCTGTCTTCCATCTATTTGGGAAACGGCCAGACAAATGGAAGGGTTTCTGCAGTGGTTTAGCGAGCGAAGAGGAACATCCGGAATGCCATCCGGACCAGCGGATTTGTGTGCGTTTGGCTCTTTGAGTGCGCGGGCAACAGTACGCTTTCGGAAGCGAAACTGGCACATGGTGTGCTGGTTATGCTCAAGTTGAGGTGGAACTGATGTGGTATCAGGCAGCGTTGAGTTGGCTGCAAAATGTGCAGCAAGTAGAACTGACTGGTTTGTCATCGACTATAAGCGACGAAATGGATGAATAGACTGAGTTTTGAATGTTTTTCACGAATGCACAGACATTTTTACTACCTCTGGGAGAGTGTAGTATTTTTTGTCTCACTCTCTGGTCATGTAAGAACTTGGCGCGTTGAATATACGCATTGCAGTCCATTTTCTTCAGTATTGTTTAATCTATGCAACCGGAAGCTCAACTCTTTAGCCTTAATGGCTTCTCTGCACCCGGAATCGAACCACATATTTCTCTTGGGTTGGATACTCTTTACTCCGTGTGGAATAAAGTTCCGCATGCCAAGTAGAATCGTGTCTGTCAATGAGTCCGCTATAGAGTCAACATCGTTATTGAGGAAAAATAACCACCAATTTAACTTTCCAAAAATGTCGTTCAGACCTTCCCAGTTGGGTTTCTCGTAGAATCATACTGTTCTTTTGGGAGCTTTCTGTAGGGTTATATTGATATGTATTTGTTTTTATAGGCTTACCTCCTTTTAGTGCCCACGATTGAAAGTCATTTTTTAGTTTTATTTATTTAATTATTTTATTTATTTAATATTTAATTGTTGTTTAATTTTGGCCGTCGCCTTGACCACTGGATCCCAACTGATCTAGAATCCAAAATGCACTCCCCTTTTATACTCTGTGGCAACAGAGATTTGTTAACGATATTATTTAAAAATTCCAAGAAGCCCAAACAAAATTGTGTGTGCTTCAATTGGAATAGGATTCCCGGAAGTGTACACGAACTCTATCTGAACTAATTCCCGGAAGGAGAAATCATGAAATGCATTTAGTATTACGCATTTCATAATGTTTAGGATTATTAGGAATTGAATCAATGTACGACAAATGGATTTTGGTTTAATTTGGTCGTGCATATGATTCAATTGGATTATGGGTGAGGTAATTAGGAATTTGAATCAATGTGCGGCAAACCAACTTTTGGTTTAACTTGTCGCTCATATGATTCACTTGGATTGGGATTATAGGTAAGTGGGTGAGAGTAGTGATTTAGGATCACTACATTCCTCCCCCCTTTAGAAAAGAAAATTAATCTGGAAGAGGTTAATTTTCTAGAATGAGTGAAAAGCAAGGGGCGGTGGCATTTTGAATTCGCGATAGTTTACATTTTTTGTTTTAGTTTAACATTTAATGCATTAATTCGTTATGTTTAATATGTGTGCTACATGTTGTATTTTCTCTTTTGCGGTAATGCTTCTTAAGTTTGTTTGTATAAAGAATGGTATGGTATTTATCAAATAATTGTGGCTGGTGTCATGTTTACATTTATCATTTAAGTATATTAATGAAAGTGAATTTTAAAAATAGACATATGTATTATAAGAATAAGTAAATAGATTTCTTAAATTAGTAATTGTTTTCATTTTGGTTCGTATTTTACTATGTTATTTTTCTAATCTATACTTAAGCCATTAATATTTATTTTGTTGTTGTTGTTCATTTAATGCTAGATTAATAGATATAGATGTGTATTTATTTTTAAAGAGCGCCTTACACTAGTTGTAAATATGAATTATATTTTATAATATTATTTAGAATTCTTTATATCTTCATTCTTTGTTTGTATTTTGACTTAATCAATTGATTACATGGAAATTTTAGCTTAGGTCTGTTTTCGTATATCTGTATTGATTTTTTTTTGTATTATATGTATTATATATTTCAGTTTGATATTTAGTGTTTTTTTAATGCTCATATTTTTCATATTTCTAAGTTAGATCTTAATTAGAATTTACATATATTTTTTGAAATAGTTATTTACAATTTTGTTTAGTGTTCATAAATTGTCTTCCTCATTGAGGGTCAATGTTTGTTTTGTTTTATTTGTATGCGATTTCTTTTTTGTATTTCATTCCATTTATTTTAATATTACCACTTTTTTGTCATCTTTGTCAATATTGTGTGTCCATTAGTATTTTTAAGTGATAAAATATCGAACTATAATACACCCTGGGGATAGTATATGTCTGGGGTTGATAGTGGAAAGGAAGGTGAAACTGGGGCGAAGATCAGAACTAATCAACCTTGGAATACGATTTCAGCCTCCTATTGCTTATTACCATTGACTTCTGACCAATTTTGATGGTCGTATTGTTTGGCTCAGTTATTCCTGTAATGAGGAAAGGGCCCTTCCAGATGGGTGTTTCTTTGTCCTTGCGGTTTTTATACCTTACTAACACCCTGGTTCCCACTTGAAACGATTGCGGTTTCGTTTCACTTCCGCAGCATGCGGTTGCCTTCGAAGAACGGCATTCCTTGCATTGCTTTTTATATTTCCGAATGTCGGAGAGCATGGACGGCCACCAGTATCTTTGTCGTATTTTATTATACGATTTGGTGATGCTTTGATGTCCATCGGAAGGGGAATTGTGGTAAACCCTGAGTATCGTCGCGATCTCATCGAGGTTTATTATTTTTTCGGGTGTTGTGGGCTTTTGGAAAAAGCTTGTATTTTGAGAGGAGCTGGGGCACGAAGTTTTTGGATTAGCTGACGAAGTGTCAGTTATTTGATTAGTACTTTTGATGTTACCACTTAGCTCCTTGGGGTTCTTTTTTTTATGGTTAAGATTTAACCTGAAGATTTTGTGCTTACCTTGGGCTTGCTCCTGTTTCCCTTTAGCGTATTTATTTTCAGGTGCCTTTTTCTCGACGTGTGAAAACTTTATTGGCACACTAAATACTTTGGGGTTTATTTCCGTGCGAGGAAAAGTGACGCGTTGTTTGGGGCCTTCCACATTGCAATATTTTGACAAAAAGTCATTTCCAAGCAGACCGTCTTCTGATAGACCGGGCATACTGCTCACTACTTGGAACTTGCATGGGAGTTTGGACCTACCTTTTAACTGGAAGTTGACCTTGCAGCTTCCCAAGGTCCTAATGCTTCCGAACGGTGTCTCTAAAGTGCAAGCCTCTTGCTGATTTATTTTGGCGTCTGATTTTCCAAGGCAATTTTTGTTAATCAGGCTTACTTCCGCACCGGTGTCCACTACTAGCGTTGTGGTTTTGTTAACACCTACATCTATCGGTAGTTGGACGGTGGGAATGCTGGTTAATGGCGAGAGTGGGGTCCTTACATGGTAGGTCCTTTTTGCCACCGAGGGTTTTGACCTTTTTCGTTTTGGGCTCGAAGTGGGGGAATTCTTTGCAGGTTGGCATTGAACTCGCGACTCCCATTTCAGCTTTTGCTGACAGGATCCTAGATTGTGGCCGTTTTGGCCACAGAAGTCGCAAGTCTGCCTTATGTGCAGAACTCTTTTTACCTCCCTTAATCGCCGGCAATCACGGATATCGTGATTTAATTGCTGGCAGTGTGTGCAAAAGGGTGTGTTTTTCCTTTTGACACAATCCTCATAGACATGCCCCCTTTTGTTGCAGTAATTGCAGGTTATTCTGCTGAGGGAGGCATCGTGTGTCAATGATATGTTGGGAGGGTCTGATTCTATAACCCCTTCGGTTCCCCTGTATGTTTGGTCGGCTGGTGGTATTTGCGCCTGAAGTTGCGGAATCCCCTGTGTAATGGGTTGTCTGTATGACAACCCTTCTATATTTGGAATATTGGGCATTATTTGAGTTAGAGTTTGTCCCGGCTGGGTACCTAGAGTCGGTTTACAGGCTTCTGAAGGTGCTGTTGTTGTACAAGGCGAGGGAGAATTAAATGAAACCTGCGAGGAGATTAATGGCAGCTGAGGTTGTTGGATTTGTTCCAATTCCAATGTTTTTTCCATTAAAGAATCTATCGGTGCATCGCCCATTAATACTAAAAATTGCCGATGGTATGGGTTTATTAACCCCTTTTTGTAGATGCTTTTTGCAAAGTCATCTAATTGTGCCTTTACGGCCTCGGAAAAAGTGGGACCGTATTTTAGTTCCGCGGCTTTCTTACATTCCATTAACGACTTCTTCAGTCGTAATTGGAATAAGATGATAGCTTCTGCCGGATTTTGCCGAGTAGCTAATAGCTTATTTACCAGGTCCTGATAGTTTTCTACTGGTAAATAAACCTTTCTTAGCACATCCTCGGCTTCCTGAAAAGATGCGAACGGAATGGACGCGAATAAGGCCGAAGCTTCACCCCGTAGCCTAGTAGGGAATATTTGTAAGAAAGCCCCGTGTTCTTCAGTCCTGAGGCAGTTTAAAACCCTCTTGCAGCAATCCAAAAAGGTTTCCAATTCTGCACCTATATGCGGATTTGGTTCCCCGGAGAAGATGGGGATTAGCTGTGCTGACAGCTTCGCAACCTTTGTGTAATCAATGGCCATTGTCTCAAAGATTGCGAGATCCGCTTGCTGCTGAAGAACTGGAATTTTCTGACAAGGAGGAGCCGGGGCCGCGAGTTTTGATCAGAGAGTTTCTTTCGATTATGGTTCCGCTGCAGAGTCTTTGTGGTGAAGGGGGTACAAGGTCAAGGGAAATATTAGCGTTTAGGGTGATTCCCGGTTCTATAGACCGACGGTAGAATGGTTAGGTTTTTATATGATGGTAAGGGGTGCTGATAGGGAGGAAGAAATGGTAGTAATGATAACTAGGGGGGAGTCTGTTAATATTTAAGACATTTGCTATCCCGTAAGTGTTTTCGCGTTAATTTCATTATTTTCGTTATTTATTATTTGGGGGTAGAAATTCTTCCCTAGGATTACTGGCCACACAAGATTGAGACGGGATGTTTTCGAAATAGCAGCAGTATTACAATTGATTTTCTAGTAAGTTGTTTTTTTGTTTTTTTTTTTTATGTAAAGATTATGTGTGTGTAGAACAAATTTTGGATCAATAAAAATGTGTGTTGTCATTAATTGATTAATTATAAGTGAAAGAGGTAAAGTATACAAGAGAATAAAAAAGGAAAAATAAATGGTCACTTAGCTGTTTTATGTTGTTCATTGACTGCTTGGTAACTTCTGCTGTTTGGTTGACGTTGTTATGAGGTGGTTGGTACTCTGCCTTCGTTGTTGTTTCTGTTGGTGTTGGGGCTGTTGCTGCCCGTGAGCCTTGATGTTGTTTTTTGTGCTTTCTTTCTGACTGCAGTCAGAAATGCTGGTGTTGAGTTGTTTGTTTTGAGGTGGTTGGTACTCTGCCTTCGTTGTTATTTCTTTTTTTTGCTTTTGACACTGGTGTTTAAGCCCCAGGTACGCTTTGAATTATTTTTTGTTTTTTTATTATTTTTTTATAGTACTGTTCCTGGTGTTTTTAGCCCCAGGCACGCTTTGAATTATTTTTTAGATTATTAATTTTCTTTTGTTGGTTTTTGATTTTAATTACCAAGTCGTACCTCCGAAGCCAGACTCAGCTCCGGACGCAGGGCTGAAGGTGTCTTGTGCCCAGTACGCTTGGAATTGTATTATTGTAGTAATCAAGGGTTTTCAAGCACTTACAAGTGTTTAACTTTGGCTTCCTTGATCCTACCGGCTGCGCCAATTATGTAGGGTTATAATTTGTTTAATAGTTTTTTGTTACCTCCAAAGCTGCATCAATTAAAAGGCGATTTTAATTATTTTATTTAATTATTTTATTTATTTAATATTTAATTGTTGTTTAATTTTGGCCGTCGCCTTGACCACTGGATCCCAACTGATCTAGAATCCAAAATGCACTCCCCTTTTATACTCTGTGGCAACAGAGATTTGTTAACGATATTATTTAAAAATTCCAAGAAGCCCAAACAAAATTGTGTGTGCTTCAATTGGAATAGGATTCCCGGAAGTGTACACGAACTCTATCTGAACTAATTCCCGGAAGGAGAAATCATGAAATGCATTTAGTATTACGCATTTCATAATGTTTAGGATTATTAGGAATTGAATCAATGTACGACAAATGGATTTTGGTTTAATTTGGTCGTGCATATGATTCAATTGGATTATGGGTGAGGTAATTAGGAATTTGAATCAATGTGCGGCAAACCAACTTTTGGTTTAACTTGTCGCTCATATGATTCACTTGGATTGGGATTATAGGTAAGTGGGTGAGAGTAGTGATTTAGGATCACTACATTTCTCATTAACGTTACTGTTGGTTATAGGAAATTTAGCTGACACGACACAGTGGTCTGAAGTGCCCAAGGGCGAAAATACTTCAATTGTGTATTTGTTTGGGTGGGAGGTGAGAAACAGGTACAGTGGGTTCATTGACGAGTTGAATTAAATTATTTGAATGAGGAAAAAGCTGGCCGTATTGACCTTCAAGTGTTGTGTGTCCGGACTGACGAATCCACTGAGAGTTATGCACATTGAAATCACTCACAATAACGATTTCAGTGTGCGGATATAGGGCCAAGATCCTATCAATAGAATCAGATAGAGCATCAAATTCGTTAAAGGATGCACTTCTATCCAAGTTTGGGCTTCTGTAAAGAACGCAGTAATGTAGTTTGTAGTTTTAGCCAAGAGAAATTAAATTATGGGTTGGAACAGAGCCCATATTGTGGCAGAAGCTCATAAGCAATATCATTTCGTATGTATGTGGCTATACCACGATGTGGAAAAAACAGTGCCACTAAGTTATATCCAGTAGATTAAAATCGGAAATATCTGTATTGGTTATTAGTGCTAAGTGCAAGGATAGTTGGTTTCTGGTTAGAAACGTGGGCAGACGCAGCGGCGAATGTTATACAACGCAAAATTCCCTCTCCATTGAAATGGCCCTACACAGTAAACCAATACCGCCTCGGGAAAGGAGGCAAGTCGGGACCAGAAATAGATAAGCGAAAGAAACCACTACAGGTGTTATACCCTTGTGCCCCACTAGATCCATGCCGAAATCCAGGTCACATCTCTTCCATGACGAACATTATGCCACTTAGACACCAAAAACTCTTCAAAGATTATAAATCAATAGAGAGTATCGATGCCTGAGGGACGCAAACAGAGGTGCGAAAAAAAGGAAAACAGACACAAGGGATGGAATGAGGGGTTTTCCGCACTGCACATCACTCGCGTGTATATTCTCGCACTTTTCACACCACTAAGGCGCGTGTGTGGAGATCAGTTTATTTGCATAGGATCGCACAGAAAACTTTGCACTGCACTCGGACGCGTGTGTGAAGATCCGTTCGTTTGTTTAGGATCCCATAGTAAGACCTCTCGCGCTACCCATAAGTCCAATTGGGTATCTTATGTGTATTTAAGATTCCCAAAACGGATTGCACAATAGATCCGATGGTACGGGTCACGAGGCAGAATCGCACGTCCTGTCTCGTTGGCGGTTTTAAATCGACACTGGTGGAATAAAGCCACTGTGACGGACTCTCTCATAATACGTGATATTTGGGTAATAGGCTCTCAAAATGATATCGTTGGATGTGCTAAATGCTTTCGCAACATGTCCTCTGATCACTTTGATCATAAAATTATGTATCCTGTTTATGTTGGCTCCATTATATAAGGCTTCTTTGGGATAGTATTTTTTCTTGTCGGATTCCGGAGTCCAATATAAACCAAGCCAGACTCTGAGGCATTGCCTTTCGAAAACCCAGATCGTCTTCATCAGATGTGGTCCTACATTGCACCACATTGGATCCATTGCATCCATTAGTGATCATTGGCCTGGTGAGGGCCATGTAGCATATGACTTTATCCCTTTTGTCGAGTTGGCTACTGTAAAATAGCCTTCTTGTCATAGCAATAGGTTTCTCTGTTTTAGCCAAAGCAGCCTTTATATGTTTGTTAAAGTAAATATTATTATATATTGGTCCAACCAAATGCCCAGGCATTTGACTACATTTTTAGTCTGTACTGTATGTTGGTGAGGCCCCATGATGAACAATTTTCGCCAATTTTTCCTTGTATTCCAAGTAGCCCGATTCAACTGTGTTCTAAACAGGATCGTTTTACACTTCAGGAGCAGCAACGCTGAACTTGGTTGAAGTTCCGGTGAACTTCACCAAATAGTGCTAGACGACCGCCGAATTAAAGTGAGAGAGGTAGCAGAGGCTATGAAAATGTCCAAAGAACGCGTTTGTCATATATTAAATCAAGATTTAGGCATCAGAAAGCTGTCCGTGCATTGACTTTGAATGAACATTTCCAACGCTGTGTTGGCGCAGTTAAGGTGCAATAAATCCGAGTTTTAGCGCCGATTAATTACTGTCGATGAAACATGGATACATCATTATACGCCCGAAATAAAAATACAGTCAAAACAGTTGACTGCAGAGGAAATCGGCTCCAAAAAAAGCAAAAATGGTTTTTCGGCTGGGAAAGTGATGTCGACTGTATTTTGGGATAGTCATGGAGTTAGCTTAATCGATTATCTTCAAAAAGGAAAAACCATAACAGGAGCATACTACGCATCATTACTTGACTAATTGAAGGCAGAAATTGCGGAAAAGGGCCTCATTTGCAGAAAAAGAAAATCCTGTTTCACTAAGACAACGCGCCGTCTCACACCTCAGCGGTTGCCATGGCGAAAATCCACGAATTACGGTTTGACCTGCTTGACCATCCGCCTTACTCACCAGATCTAGCCCCAAGCAACTTCTTTTTGTTACCTATTCTAAAAATTGGGCTCGGAGGACAGATATTTTCGTGAAATGAGGAAGCAATCACCTTCGTGAATAGTTATTTTGCAGAGAAAAACGCCGAGTACTATTTGGACGCTTTAGGGAGATGGGAGCACCGCTGGGAGAAGTGTGTAGAGTTACAAGGAGACTGTGTAGAAAAATAAAAATACATTTTAAGAAAAACTGTCCTGTATCTTTGTTAGGTCGGAAACTTTTCAGGAAACCCATGTTCATAGGTGTAGTGGCCGGCTTAAAAGCCGCCGTCCCTCGGTTTAATTGGAATGTAGAATTTCTTATAAAATAAAATAATTTGCGCTGCTGCTTTAACTACACCATCGGCGCCAATATTTGCGAAAACAGATGAAGTGACGCCCGAGACTACGATGTTCAACCAATGTATCAAGAAAACAGGTTTTATCTCATGCACGGGCAATTAAAGTTTCATAATAAATAAGCTTCGGAATTAAACGTTGGTTGAAGACCTCGGTCGATACATCGTAATAAGCTGAACTCCACTTTATTAATATTCTATAACTCGATTTTGAATGCAAGTTTATATACTACCCAGATTTTCAGGCAAATCTTGGGGCGTAACTTAGTTTTATATCGCCGGTGAACGTCATTTGTAGAAAGTGCTTAAAACATTTATTCAAGTTACTTCTGAATCTCTTCATGGGAATAGATTGTGTTGCCATTAGAAAAGTCTACTCAATTCATACCCGGTAAATTAATGGAATCGGCATTGCAAACTTAACAAAAGGCGCAAATTCGGTTTTTTTTTCTCTGTTTCTATCAAAATAAAAGAACTGTTTACTGTTTTGTTCTATTGTAGTTTGTCAGGTTACCTTATTGCTTCTAAACTTATGAGACTTAGTACTTGTATTTTGTGAGATTTAGTACTTGTATTTCGCTCCTTCTTGTTCCTTACATCAATTATAATTCCCATAACCATTATACAATTGCTAACCCATATTGATGTGCCCAAAAATAAGGCGGCTTTAAATGAACCACATATTCAGTTAATTTGCATCAGTTGCAACACTCTAGACCTTGAAACGCGTATGTTCAAATTAAGTTTATGATTACCTCTCTTTTTATGATTTCTTATACTACTTTTCCATTAAGCCAATCCTTCTTTTGAATTCCATGACCAGATACGTTAAAAAGCGCGTGCGCGTTTAGTTTTAAGGTCAACTTGTTGTAAGACGCCCCAGAGAATGTTAATAAACTATAAAAAGCGCATTTAGTACATCGTATTCTAAATTAAAATGGCGCAAGGCTAATAACCTTGTCCAGAAAAACAAATTATTATGGACAATTTAACAAGTCTCGGATAAGGACCGGATACCGGTGGAGAGACTTGCTAAATAAGGCCAAGACCGGATCCCGGTTGTAGTGCCGATGATGATGATTCTAAATTAAAATATGTTGTAATTGATTGAATAACTCATTTGTTTCAAAAGACGACGTCTCTAAAATCCCAAATTTCAGCCAACACTTTATCATCCATTAAATATACTTCTCTCAAGAGACGCGAACCTATGGCGCAAAGGCAGCGCTCCGATATGCCATTAAATTCTGAAAAGTTGCAGAAACACTCCGAAAAAGGACTGGGGTCCTTTTTAATTCCACATCTTAAGGCTACTTTTCTTATTAGATTTACGAGGGTTGCCTTTTATATTTCGGGATTAGAGAACAAAAACAAATATTGATCATCGAAAATCACTTTATTGTTTTTCAAAATATTCCCCATGAAGATCTATACACTTTTGCATGCGTTTGAACCAATTGTCGAAGCACTTTTGCCACTCTGATTGAGGTATCTCCAACACATGCATTCTGAATGCAGCAACCGCTTCTTCAGGTGTCGAAAAACGTTGACCTCTCAGTTTGTTTTTTACGTACGGGAATAAAAAGAAGTCATTCGGTGCCAAGTCAGGACTATACGGCGGGTGACCCATCAAATCGATGTTTTGGGTGCTCAAAAATGCAGTTGTCGCAGCCGATGTGTGAGAGCTCGCATTGTCGTGGTGAAGAGTGATCCGTCTTCGGCGGTTGGTTTTCCTGATTTCTTGGAAGACAACTGGCAAACAAATGGTTGTGTACCACTCAGAATTTACTGTTCTGCGTTGTTCTAGTGGTACGGTTGCGACATGTCCAGTTTTTCCGAAAAAACAGGCGACCATTTGCTTGGAAGTGCTTCGTGCGCGAACAACTTTTGTCGGATTTGACTCATCTTGAAACACCCAGACAGTCGACTGCTGTTTACTTTCGGGCTCATACGCGTAAGTCCACGATTCATCACCTGTCACGATGTCATAGACGTGTTTCGAAGCACCGCGACCGTATTTTTTGAGCATTTCTTTCGACCAATTGACACGAACCTTTTTTGGGCGATTGACAAATTGTGTGGGATCCAACGAGAATAAATTTTTTTGACAGTCAAATGTTTATGCAATATTGAATGTATGCTGGTCCCACTAACGCCTAAGGTTGTCTCAATCTCACGATAGGTCACATGACGATCTTCCAATATCAGTTCGCGCACAGCATCAATGGTTTTCGGAACAACAACTGATTTTGGACGACCTTCACGAAATTCATCTTGGAGTGAACTACGACCACGATTGAATTCACCATACCATCGATAAACACTGGTCCTTGATGGAGCTTCATCGCCAAAATTGAATTAAGTTCATCCATGCATTGTTGCAGAGTTAATCCACGCCGAAAGTTGTAAAAAATAATCGCACGAAAATGTTGACGATTTAATTCCATATTTGGGCCGAGATGAATCTTTTAAGTTACTGTAAACAACACAAATAGCGCTCGTATGTCAAAACGTTCTGAGTGCGTATAACCTCAAAAATGTCCAACTTTACGACAGAGCTGTCAATTGCCGGATTGCAACATTAGGGTTGCCAAATCCCGAAACATAAGAGGCAACCCTCGTAAGTAAAGACAGTGAAAGAGTTTAATTGTGTTTTCACAAGTAATTGGCAATCCGACGAGTGATCAGTAAGTAAAGACATTGAAAGAGTTTAATTGTGTTTCCTTTCTTTTACAAGTAAGAGTTTTGTAGACTAACAACGGATGTTCAATGGTATCAAATCCCCAGTTTTTGTAACGACCTAAGTAAAACAAGGGAGAAAAAATAAAAAAATTTAATAAAGCAGATTATTAAAACAAAACATTTCGCAGGGTTTTATTTGTGGCAGTGTCTCCGTGTTCCAGGTCGTTTTTCTCTTCTGTGAACAGTGTTCGGCGGAACACATCAACTTACGACCAGTGACTTAAAAACCGCCAAAATACCACCTACCATTCGGCTTTCAGTTGCCTTTTACGACAAACCAGCCTAGCTGTCAATATATTCTAAGGCCCTACTCACAGGATATGTGTAATTCAAAACAAATAATTTAAAATAATTGTCTGAAGATAGATGCTTTATAAAAATTTTTATTGACTTACTTTTGAATTTCTACCACTTTCTTTATATGCTCGTGAGTTTTAATAAATTATTTGTGCGTATAACTCTTTTTTAAGAACGTGTTAAATGAACATTTACATTTAAGATTAATTATCTTAGATCCTTTACAAGAATTTTTTTTTTACTATTTTTTAATTCCTATTACGTTTCTAATAAATCTGTTTTTGTTTTTGTTACTTTAATAATTTATATGTGTGCATGTCTTTTGTTTTTTGTGTTTTTTTTAAAACGTCTAAGTTGTAATACGTTTCATGTATAAGTATAGGATGAAATAGGAACGATATATTTGTTATTGATCGATCAGAAAACTCTTGGGACATTAACGTAGTACATTGTATTTCTAATTTGCAAGGCAAAGTTCAGAAAAGTGGATTATCCGAACAAATAAAAGATGACTGTGTACAATACTAATCAAATTGTGGGTTACAGAAATACAACAACACGAAATCTGCAAAAACACACGAACTGGTTACATTTTTATGAATATGTTTGTTTCATTCCACTATTTCGTACAAGGCTACAAATAATATATAAAAAACTGTTTTTGTATCATTTACAAAACTGCTCTGCAATAAGAGTAGTTATCATAAGTATGAAATAAATAATTATACTTAATGAGTAATTGTTGAAAAATGTAAGCGTGTATCTACAAAGAAGTTTGTAGATATAAATATCGTCATCGCTTACATTGAAAATGCATTTACTACGTAATTCATTACTCACACAAAAAAGAAAAAGATTTCAAGGTGAGTTACATTTACATCTAGTTAACTTTGTAAAATAGTTTATCTTAAAGGAGGATAAATATATTGCGTTGGGTTTATGTGCAAGGGAATTTCTGTAGGAAACATTTTATGGTTTGTATATAGCATGCAGAGTAATATAAAAAATATGTGTGTATCATTTATAGGAAAAGTAATGATTGTGCATCAATTGTGATTGTAGCAGATTTCGATTTAAGCGAAAATAATGAAATAATAATGTATAATAAATTTAGGGCTTCGCCGCTGCGAGTTAACGCTCGCCGTCTTCAAGTTTTTTCTTTTCCTATAATTCCTTTCTCCAGTAGCTTCGAGGTCAAAAAAAAAACTCTACAATCTCGGTTATAATTATTTTTAGATACTAGGTTGTATCTATGCTATTTCAATAATTTTTAGCTCTAACCGTGTCCTCTATATGTTTATAATGTTGAGTAGATGCTCCACTCTACTGCACATAATATCAACCACAAATAACAGTCAAACTTAAACTGTACGATGTCTAGGATTAACACATTTTAAGTCAAAGTAATCCAACAAATGATAAATAAATGTACTATAAACAGTCTGCACTAAAATATTATTCATATGGTAGGTATTCAGCTAAATGGGCATCGATCAGAGACACAATCAAACAAACAGCTCAAAAGGTATTGGGATTTAAGAAAACAATTAAGTCCAAACCTTGGTTTGACGATGAGTGCAGGGCAGAGATCGAACAACGTGAACGCCTCAGAGTGATCCACCTAGAAAAATGTGATGAAGTCAACGCAGAAAGATACGCGACAATTCGGAAAGAGACAACGAGACTTTTCAAACGCAAAAAACTCGAATGGGATAAGACTCGGATCGAAAAAAATCCCAGAAAATGCCAGAGCAAAGAATATCAGAGGTATGCATGCCGGCATAAATTCAATAAGAAATGGCTGCCGACGGAGAGCGAAAATAATCCGAGACACAAACCGCTGTCTGGTGACAGAAACAATAAATATCGTGACAAGATGGAAGCAGTAGCTTGAAATGCTGCTCAATGTGCGCACCCATCAACCACAAATAAATGCACCAGACGTACATACAGCCGAGCCTCAGATCCCAAAGCCCTCTGTCGAAGAAGCTGTAAACGCAATAAATCGATTGAAAAACAACAAAGCTCCCGGAGACGACTGCATGCCGGCAGAGCTTGTGAAAAATGGAGGGGAGGTAACCTCTCGAAAGATCCACCAACTGATTAAAACAATATGGGATAAGGAAGTCATTTCGGAAGAATGGAAAACCTCAATAGTCGTCCCCATTTTCAAAAAAGGTGACCGATCTGACTGCGAAAATTACACAGGAATTACATTGCTCCCAACCACATACAAAATACTAACAAATGTCATACTGGCGAGAATTACACCGTACGCAGAAGAAATATGGGTAGACTACCAATGTGGATTCCGTAGGAAGCGGTGAACAAGCGACCAAATGTTCACAATAAGGCAACTGCTGGAAAAGAAGTGGGAATATGGAGAGACGGTTCATCATGGGTTCGTTGACTTCAAAAAAGCCTACGACTCAGTCGCAAGGCAAAGACTCTACCCCATTGTAGTTGAGCTGGGAGTCCCGAAAAAATATGCCACCCTCATTCAAATTTGCATGAACAAAAACAAAGGGCCAGTTAGAATAGAAAACCGCCTTTCAGAACCATTTGAAATCCGGGACGGACTAAAACAGGGAGATGCCTTCTCACCAAGTATCTTTAACCTTGTCCTCGAGTGTGTCATCAAAATGGTACAAGACGACAAGATGACCGGATCATCCCTGAACGGGGTCACACAAGTGCTCGCATATGCGGATGACATCGCCGTTTTGGGCGATAATCTAGAAACTGTAAATAAAAATAGTGACATCATCATGCTAGCGACAGAAGAGGTGGGCCTAGAAATAAATGAAGACAAAACAAAATATATGATTATCGCCAGAGCACACATAAATATCAGGGGCAAGATATTTGAAAATGTCAAAAAATTTAAATATCTGGGAAGGGTACTGACGGCCAGTAACGAAATGTCGAAGGAAATTAACAAAAGACTACACCCCGGCAACGCTAGTTGGTACGCAGTCAGTGAACTGCTATCACGGAATATAAAACTCCGTGTCTATAGAACCATAATAATTGCCGACTGTTCTATCCGGATGCGAAACATGGGCTCTCACAAAACGGGAGGAAAACAAATTCCGCGTATTTGAGAATAAAATTCTAAGGGGTATCTTTGGCGGCAAATATGACGAGGAGGCAGGACAATGGAGGAAACTCCCCAACCACGAATTGGAAGAGCTATACCGCAAACCTACAATAGTGAGAGTAATCAGGTCGGGAAGATTAAGATGGGCCAGACATGTGGATGGGCAACGATAGGACCGTGCATAGAATTCTTGACGGTAGACCAACGGCAAAGAGACCGAAAGGCGGCCGCGACGGAGATGGGAGGACAATGTTAGGTCTGACCTCGAAGAGATCGGATCCGATGGTCGAACGTGGAAGGAGAGTGCACGGGACAGGGAACAATGGCGGAGTCGAGTCGGTGAGGTCATGAACTTTCGGGTTCCTACAGGCCAATAAATAGTAATAATAGTAATAGTAATTATTTTTTTCTAGGCAAATCCAAGGAAAACCGGAATCAATTTTTTTTCTCGCTCTTTTTTATTAAAATTTTAGTATTTCTTTTATGTATTACAGTGCACCAAATCTATTAGTATATTTTTAATTCTTATTTTTTCCCAAATACATTTTTTTCTAAACGATTAATGTCGCAGAACAAGCTTGTTTCTATTATTTTTTCCACAACTGTACATATTGGTTTTCTAATAGGGACTTGATAACTTTTTCTCGGTAGTAAATTTTTATAATTTGCAGACGTTGCTCGTTCTTGTACTTAACCATGATGAAAATGTTGAGTTTACTAAATAAATTGACAGTGACAGTTCGATGATTAGTGAAAGGGTGCGTTAACAAATTAAATTCAAAGTTGTCAAGTCCCTGGAAAACCCGATATAAAGCGAACTTACTACAATGGTGTTTTGTATAATACAACATAGTTGAGGAAAAAAACCGGAGTTTTTCGGTTCGCTTGAGTTTAACGTTTTATAACTTTGAGACAATTAAATGGCAGCTATTTTTTTTTTTTTTTTAGTTTTGAGCAGATAATAAATCAGGTTGCTGACATTATTATTAATTGATGCGTTCTTTTAAAACTATTGGAGAGCAAAGATGAGTGATATTCGGAAAAAGTAAAGAAAATCTGAGATTTTGTGTAATAATATTTGTAATTTGTATGCCGAAGATATTCTACCACAATCACCTGCCAAAAAATGGGTTGGTCTCTTTCATTCTGGATATTTTTGAAATATGGTAAGAGATGATAGAGAACTAATTTCATTCGGTAGTGGTGTACAAAAATGGTTTTCGCTGAAAAAAGATGCAGCTCCACAAACAACAAAATGGGAATTGAGTCCAAAAATGCTTCCGATCAGAATTTGGTGGGATTACAACTGTGCTGTCCATTATAAGCTACAACTGTTGGCTAAACTATTGATTCGAATATCTACACATGCAAATAAATTAGCAAGAAATTGGAAAAGAGGCCGGAATTGATGAACGGGGAATGCCTTATATTTCATCATGACATGACCAAGTCGCACACATCTTTGATGACCCGACAAAAATTATAAAAGTGTTAGATTTCTGCAATACCTTTTTAATGGTGTAAAATGCTGCCACAAATTATACTGCAAAAAGCGTCTTCATCAGTTTTTCCAAGATTAAACAATAAAGAGGTAATGGGTCTACGCGAATAGTGGGAGAACGTGATAAATATTTGGGTAAAACCAATCTGTTTTCGAGTAAACAGAAATGTTATCCATTTTTTTAAAAACAATGAATTGTTATTGTCTACCAACCCGACGGGATGAATGGCAACAATTAGCGGCATACATAAAGTAAACAGTTAGTGTAGCTACTACCTCCATGGTGACACCTACATTAATGTAGGTGAATGAATTCATAATAGAAAGACGTACAATCAGTTTAGCATCAGCAAACAAACACGATAATTTGCCGTCAGCAAAGAAAACCTACAATGCCGCTAGAAGTGTACTGAATTGCAGGTGCATACTGTCGTTGCAAACTTTCGCCGTTTAGCGGTGGTCTTGGTTATTATCACGTAAAAATCTGATCTATTCCTTCGTGTAGTTTGTGTACAAATTGAAGGTATATTTTATGCTAGGCTATCCAATCGAGTATCACGTGAATAACACTCCAGTTGGTTTCAATGAAGTTCACCGCCGGACTGAAGTTCGACTAAGTTATCTATATTGTATCAGTGATATTTACAAACAGGCCGTACGAATTCGAGGTTAATCAAAGCAAAATGGATATATAACACATATGGAAAAGACAATCGGACGTTGAATACTAACCAGAGTTTACTTGGCGTCGAAGTTGGAGATAAACAAAATGAACAACTGGTTGTTCATAACTGCACGAGATAATTCAGTGCGGATTCCAGGGTTCGCGCTGCATACGCAGCCCCAAATTGATTTTTTTTTTTCAAATGTCGGAGAAAAAACAAAACCACAAACATACATCATTGTCCACCCACTGATCTCTATATAAGTTTTCTAATTTAGTTCATCCAAAATAACTAACATTTAGTTCGCATCAAGAAAAAACAAAACGATACAATTAAGACTTTGCTGTTAAAATGTTTGTTTTTTGATGACACTTCCAAATAACGTAAGATTAAAATTAAGAAAGGTATTAAAATAAATGAAATCAAGTATTGCAATCAATCGTTGAACGGAAAACTTCCAACTTACCGGTTAAAGTATTCTACGGAGCCGATGAAGACAACAACACCAAAGAAAAAAGAAACAAGTTTCTTTCCTTTAAATTACGTTTTTAGCCGAAGAGGTCGCACTAGATAGATTTCGCGCTAGTTTGTTAATGTGCTTTTGATATAAATCACACAATTTGCCATTAAATTTTCGCGGACCAAGTTAAAAATAATTTTAAGTTAACTTTTTTTTACCGTGCGCGTGCTGTGATCTTGTGACTTCCTCAGTGTATGGGACAAGCACTAAGTAATACCAGCATGTAGGTCTAGTCGGACTGATGGCACCTTCGAGACTGATTGTATAGTTAGTCACTTTCCATTCTCAGCGCCTTTGGCGGGAGTGTATGGTTCATTCTTATTTCGGATCTTAACAAATCTTGAATGTTTAGTTTGTCTTAAAAAACAACAACTTCAATTATTTTGTTGTTGATTTATTTGGCAAGGTGGATAGGAGTACGAGAGCATGGGCTTCGGAAGTCACCGCTTTGCCATTTGTTTTGATTTTGCCTTCCATCGTGCGGATTTTTCAACGTTACTGAGTGAATTAATTGTTATTAAACATAATAAAAAATAACAATGTTAATGACGTTACGATGATTGACTTTGTAAATTGTTTGATTGGGAATTGATATTGCGTAACAATTTAAAAACGATTTCCCTTTTGAATAAAGACTGTTGTTTATCGGAGGTTTTAGATTGACATGAGAGTTCCGTTCTTTGTTTTGTTTTTATTCCACATTTATTTAACAATTCAATTAGAGATTTTACTTAAGACTAAATTCTATTTCACAAATATCATTCTTACATTAACTTACTGGCTCTTCGCAAGCACTCTAAATTACACATTATAACTTTTATTTTTCTTATGGCTTTCGACGTACAATAACTAGTATTTTTATAACATATCACAATAATTGATGTTTTCTTTTTAAAATGTCTTCTATTTTTTTTTCTATATCATGATTTTTTTTAATTTATTTATTTTCTTTTTAATACATACATATATGCGGGGTTGACAAGCAAAAATAAAAAAAAAAATAAAAAACGAAACAAAACGTACAAACATAAACAAGAAAAACAAAAAAAAATTAATTAGTAATTTTGGATAGGGGGAAGGAAAGCGGAGCGCCTGAGAGGCATACTGTGGCGGTTCTTTAAAACATTCCCAAAGAACCACCCATTCCCTTTAAATTAACCCGCCCATCCACACCCAACAAGCCATTTTGCTTACCTGCAATCGAGCAGCGTTAGGCTACCCTCACTCAATATCATACCTGGAAAATAAGCCTGTGGCGACTCTAACAGATACACACACAATTCACAAGCAAAATAGTGAAGAGCACCGAACGAAAAATCGAATAAGAAAATACATCAAAGCCGTATACCAAGCGATAACATAACAATTCACATCAGTGGAGTATAGTCGAGTTTAAAAATCAAATTCTAAAATCGGCCAGTAGCCTGATGGATAACGCTTAGGTACAATTTTTGGTGATTCAAACTGGCATAGCGTCAGTTCGCATCACACGTTCTTCTTCACTATTATTTCGAACGCTATAAGCCCACGGCAAGATCATCATCTTGCCATGGGCATCATACGAACGCATGTCAACCAAACCACTTCGGTTCATTTTACATGAATCAGTTAGGAACCTGATCGGTTCCTCTGGGCGGCAACATGCCAACCAAACATACACCGATCCTCCTGTGTCTTCTTGTTCCAACAATCCGTTGGTCCAAGAAGACACGTCGGCAACTTGCCTGCTTGCACATCTGCAAGCCAAATTTCCGATGATCGATCGCCTATATCGATAACCGATCATCGAGTCGACACGATCATGATTGTTATTCAAACAATCCTGCCAATGATCAGGTCCCACGGTATAGTTTCCTTAACAACCCATATACCATTAACCAAGGTAAACGAACGCGTATCTTAGCGTTTGAACCCCGAAATAGCGTTTCTGTTGACATAACACTCAGAAACCTATTTCAGCATCAACGATCGCTATTTTAAACATGGCAACCTTTTTCGATCGCTATCCGAGCGACCATTTATTTGCACAGCTGACCTGAGTTGAATTCTAATATCATTTAGGCAGTTGTTGTTGCCGCTTTTCTTTATGCGACTTCAGTTTATATTTGAAATGCTGTCCTTTCCATGTACAGACCCTTTCTCTGTATGTGTGCAATCTCGAATAGAGATATCCGACGAAACAACACCGAGAATCGTCGAAGAGTCAGAGTTAAACTTCGTAAGCGCACACACGCTATTTTTGTCGAGGAGTCAGATTTCATCCTCCGTCGAGTGCAAAAAGTCAAAATACCTTCTCCAAGGAGAGAAGTCGAGGTCGTTGCGTTGCCAGAGTCGGGACAATACGATAAGTTAAGTTTCCGGTTCATGTGTAAATTCACCTCTTGTGAGAAGTCCGCGCTTGGAAATTCGCATTCTTTTGGAAAATAGTGTTTTCCGTTTGTTGTAGTTCGTCGCGTCATTTTGCTCTGAATTTTTCAGTTGACTTAACTTGATTAAAACGCAAATCGGTTGTGACAGTGGCAAAAAGAAAAAAAACATTGTAACAAAATATCTAGAAGAAAAACAAATCTCTTCTTATTGAAGACTGATTCCCATCTTAGTTTGTCCACTTTAAAATAAAAGGGAAATTAATCGATAAATAAATATATAAGTGAACGAAAAGAAAATCAGTGTTTTATTTTCTCCTTCCTTGGCGAAGCACTGACATTTTTATCCGTGGTGTGTTGTTTGAGATGTCAGTTTCTAGATTGCATTCCCAAGTCATAAAACATCTGGCATGACAAAATATGCGTTAGGATATTTATGATTGCAAGAATTGTGTGTCGGCGGTTGACTCGCTATGCCTTTGTTTGCACACGTGCACTTTTTGGTTTTGGGATCTTGCAAGGAATTAGAGGTGCTAATTGCTTATAGCGTACATGAGAAGATATAAATCATGCTGCTTGATTTTAGGGAATTGCATTGGATGAAATTCCGTAAATGGATTTGGTTTGCATGGATGAATTGAATGAATGAATTGAATTCAATATTAGGAAATTTTGAACGTTTAGTTCGGTTGGCTTTTACCCTCGAATTCAATGTTGCGTTGGGGGTATGCAATGGATCTTTCTAGGTAATTTGTGGGGTTCGAAGAACCGCCACAAACCGACTTCTAAATGATCGTCTATACGGATTCCGTAGGAGGCGGTCCATGGGAAATCTTTTAACCCTTATAACCGATATATGGACATCTGCGATTGAACGGTGCGGTGAGTCAAAAGCGGTCGGATTGGATATCTCCAAGTCTTTTGACTGCGTCTGGCACGGGGCATTGCTGAGCAAGCTGCGTTCATACGGAATTGAGGAAAGAATCGATCGATCCGGGTCGTTGTGGACAGCGTATCTTCGGATCTGTAGCATGTTAATTCCGAAGTGCCTCAAGGTTCCATTTTGGTTCCGACCCTGTTTTTGCTTCACATAAATGGAGTCAACGTGTAACAAAGTGTTCAGTTTTGCGGATGATAGTACGCTTGTTTCTTTTTTTCGACTGATCGGCCGATTAGTGCATCAACGAGGCACTAGCTGAGATGTGGCCAGTTCGAGTCTTTGAATCGGGATCTAGTAAGGTCCTGCAGTGAGGAAAGGCCAATCTCGTCGATTTCAATGCAACGAAGACACAATATACAACATTCACACGGTGTCATCGAATAAACAGCTGATGAGGAATCGCCAGCCCCTTAAATCTAGGGAGAGCATAAAAGTGCTCTCCGTCACGATCTGGGGGAATGTATCTTGGCAAAAACACGTATCGAGCATGGCCAGGCCCGTCTCTAGAAAGTAGTTTCTAGAGTCAAACAATATTTTACTTCGGCCCAACTTCTCCTGTATAAATCCCAAATTAGAAACCATAGAAACATTTCTGGATGGGATTTGCAAGATTTCAATATGAGAGCATGTAGAAGGATCGCCGCCGCGTGGTAGAAACCTACAAACCTTGACGTGGTGCGAGGGCTTAAATTACGGTTCTAGCAGGGTCACCCATGTCAGACAGACTAGCGAGGAGAAACATACAAATATCTGTAGCATCTCTAACAGATACACCCACAAATACAATCAAAAAGTGCAGAACACCGAACGAAAATCGAATAAGATAATGCATCAGAGCCGTATACCATAGCGATAAAATACCAATTCACATCAGTGGAATATGCGTTTAAAAATCGAATTCTAAAATCGGCCAGTCGCCTGATGTGTTACGCTTAGGTTCAATTTTTGGTGATTCTAACTGTCATAGCGTCGAATCACACGTTCTTCACTATCATTCCAAACGCTATATATCTGCCACCCGTAATCCAGGATATTGGGGATCACAGTGCCCATTCGATGATTTGCAGCCAGGGGTATACCGACTGTAGTATAATCGTCAAATCAGAGCCCTAAGGGGACCTAATCCTATCAAAATGGGGCTCTGTTAAGGCGGACTATTTAAAACCCCAAGCTCGTGAAAACAAAAATGAATGAAAACTATAAACACAACAAACATATTAAAACCCAGTAGGCGTAGGTGTGATAAGCCGACATACCATAGAGGAAGAATTCATCAAGAAAACACCGACTCGGTAAAAAGAAGACGGGGATGAAGTGGATAAGGAAAGTAGGTATCGATGTACTTTGGTCTTAAACTGGTCTGGATATTACAACGACGAGGAAACACACGATCAGGTAAAGTATTCCACATTCGTGTGGTTCGTCTAAAGAATGATCCTATATGTTTGTTTGTGTGCGTGAAGTTGACTTTCAACGTAAACTGATGCGCATTCTCAGATTGACGGGTATCGCGGGAAAATGTCTGAAGAGTCGGAATACATTAAGTAAGTTCAGTTGAGCAACGACCGTGATAATACCTATTGAAGGGAGTTAGACATGATACGTTGCGCCTGTATTCTAACGACAGAATTGACCGATTCACAGTTGGGTCCCCAATAAGTTTCACTCCTCGTTTTTGCATCCTATCGAACACGTGTAGTACAGTTTTGGATGCGCCTGACCAAATATGGGAGTTAAACTCCATTTTTGGACGAATATACGCCTTGTAAATAGTGGCCAAGTTGGATGGAGTGAAGTATCTTTTGCATCTCTTAAGGAACCCCATGCATTTGGCTGCACTTTTCGCAGCGTCAAATATGTGGTCGTTCAAGTTAAGAGTCGAATTAATTCGAGTGCCGAGGACTGATAGTTCCTTGGCTTCGCCGATGGAAGTGCCGTTCATAGACAGTATATTTACTTTGGGGCTCGCCTTTGACGACAAGAGACAGCACTGAGTTTTTTGGGCATTGAATTCAACTCGGTTAGATAAACCCCACTGATATATCTTGTTGAGGTCTGAATTCAATGTATCAAGCATAAGTTGCTGGTTGGTAGTGACGTTCAAGGAGTTTGGACGGGAGTGTTCGTATGAGTATGAGAAACTCAACGTGCTATCATCAGCAAACGAGTGAATTTGGGTGTGACAAGAGATCTTTTATAAAGATGAGGAAGAGAGTGGGTGCGACTACCGAACCCTGGGGAACACCAGCATTAATTTGATGGGACACAGATTTGACACCATCAAGAACCACTTGGATTGAACGGCCAGAAAGATATGAAAAGGGAAATGCATATAGTCGCTGTAAAAAGTCGGTTTCATAAGTCGAAAAGTCAAGGTCAGAACGTTGAAGTTGAGCTAAGGAGTTCCATGTGCCCGAATTTAAGAGTTGCTACAAATGTAGAACTACTAACGCAGAACCAAAGTAAACCTTTCAAAACACTGGTAAGTTGGCTTTTGTCCCTGGATAAGAAGTCCTTGGTAGCTTTGTGGAATTTCCTGATAAATAAAGGAAAATATGTTGTATTTTAAAACCACCAATTTATTATATTTAGTTTTATCAAAATTAAATACGTTTTGTGGTACTCACGTGTGGTGCTTTATTATGTCACCTGCCGCAGCTGCTCCCTGTTTGCCAATGTTCCAGGAATTGAAATCGTCCTCGGGTGCTTCCGAACCTATAGCGTTTGGGATCATAGTGAAGAACGTGTGATTCGAACTGACGCTATGACAGTTAGAATCACCAAAAATTGAACCAAAGCGCAACCCATCAGGCCACCGCCGTGTGTACGAATTCGATTTCTAAACTCAAGTACATTCGACTTATGTGGAATTGTTATGTTATGGCTATGGTATACGGCTCTGATGCATTTTCTTATTCGATTTTCGGTCGGCGTTCTTCACTATTTGCTTGTGTATTAGGTGTGCATCTGTTAGAAACGCCACAAACCTATTTCCTTGCTAAAGATAAAACATGATTCTTGAAAACTTGAACTTTTCGCCACTTTTGTCAGCTCCCATCAGTTTGTTTGATTGGATGCCGTAGGATTCTCTGCAACTTTGCACCACTGGATTCAGCTGCCTTAAGTTTTCTGTTCGCTTGAGGAATTTTGAAGTTAACTCCCAAATATGAAACTTAACATACTTGCTTCAATATTGAATTATCCGCACACAGTTAATTGAATTTGTCGACTTTATTGCTGGCTGAAAACGATGGCGGAGTCGAGTCGGTGAGGTCATGAACTTCCGGGTTCCTACAGACCAATATATAATAATAATAATATAATTATTGCTGGATGAAACAATGCATTATTATTATTATTATTATTGAAATTCACGACCTCACCGACTCGACTCCGTCATTGTTCCCTGTCCTCTCGGTCTCTTTCCCGTTGGCTTACCGTCAAGAATTCTTTGCACGGTCCTATCGTTGCTCATTCGCGCCACGTGGCCGACCCATCTTAACCTTCGCGACTTGATTACTCTCACTATTGTAGGTTTGTGGTATAGCTCTTCCAATTCATGGTTGTGGAGTTTCCTCCATTGTCCTGCTTCCTTGTCATATTTACCGCCAAAGATACCTCTTAAAACTTTATTTTCGAATACGGGAATTTGTTTTCTTCCCGTTTTGTGAGAGCCCATGTTTCGCATCCGTATAGAACAATTGACATGATTATGGTTCTATGTATTACAAAATATATTGAAATTATGGACATTATAAACTTTTTATTATTTCCTTCCTCTTTTGGGTTTCCTCCCTTCTTCTCTCTTGTTAAATTAAATTACTCAAAAACTTCTTCCTTTTTTTACTGTCACAATACAACTGATTCTTCCTTCTCTTAACTGTATTGACTGTCACCACGGTTGTTTTTGTTTTTCCGTTCTTTCTTTGTTCTCAGTTTTGCCGTTGTCACAACGAAAAATCGCGACTATGAACAAATTTGAAACTAGTCGAAGATATCATCACCGGGAAAAAATGGGTTTATGCACCAGCTATTTATTTTTTGTTTTCAATTTAAGTTTTCTGTTTTATATTTGTAATGTTAAATGTAATTTAATGTTTTGTGTATTGTGTGTTTAATTACGTGTAGTTGTACATTGTATAAATGAATGTGTTTATTTCATGTTGTAAATGAATGTTTTAATTAAAAAATGTAAATTGGTAGAAATGTGTGTTTAATATTTAAATTGTTCAAATGTTTTATATGTTATGTATTTTTGTTTATATTTTCGTTGGGACAAAGGTGGTGGGGAGTTACTACGTAACAGATACACATTTAACCAAAGATTGATTTTATTAAATTGTCTTCGACGGTAATCGTACAGAAAATACATCCTCAATCCTTATAAATAATAAATTGTGACTGAGGCTGTGATTAGTAATTGATGAGTAAGTTTGGTAAGGAATACTGTTTCTATTCGAATTATGTTAAGTGTTGGATGCTGTTATGAATAACCATTCTTGTTTTGTTTATGGGCGAATGGAATTTGTTCATACGCAGTTAAACTATCGTTGAGTGCCTTATCTATCACCAAACATTAAATACTGTATATTATTTAAAATGCCCCCCAAAATTCAAACATGGGACGATCAGTCACTAGAACTGTTGAAAAATCTGAAGAGCAAATTGCGCGACGGAAAACTGTACGAATCAGAATCTGTACTTCAAGAATTGTTGAAAGATCTACAGAATGAGACGTACGAATTGAAAACCAGAGAGTTCGAGCTTCTACTTCAAGAGCTACCGAATCATTTCAACAGCATGACATCTTAGGTGCAAATTCGAGCAAAGGTATTTACTTTAAGAGCTGCTGTAACACCCAAACAGCGAGACGCACGATGTCAAGCTGTACAGACTCTATCAAGACCGAAAATCGATCTGAACAAAGCGACTGTCAAGATACATATAAGAATTTTTGTTTATATTATGCTTTGATGTTTAAAAAAGAAATTAGGCACATTCTGCTCGTATGGCAAACTCAATTTGCCACCTTTAGCTGGACTCCTAGAACCCCTGCTAACTTATATGCCTGTAGCTCGAGAGTGTAAACGCTTTCGGAAATACGGTTCTATCACAAACACTACCCATTTTTTTATATGCAAAGGTAAATAAATATTAGCTGGCAGAACAACGTCTGGCGGGTACTGCTAGAATATTATAAATAACAAAAAAATAAGTAAATAAAAACTATATTTTACACTCTCGTGGGTAGAGATAATTTTATTTTAAGTTATACAATAACGTTTTTTTTTTGTGGATATCTTTGCGCGCCTGTTGATCGACCTGCTGCTGAATCTGAATGAAATACAAATAATAAAATTACTTGCGTTGTGATGACGATGTGCTTTCCATGTGACTGATTCGAATATATATTAGAAAAAATAAAAAACTGTATAAAAAGTTTATATCTGACCAAGAACATTCGTACATTTTATTTAAGAAGTTTTTTTAGTGAAATTAGGTTAATGTATCCCGACTATTTATTTTGTATTATTCATTATGGATTAAAGACTAGCTGGTCAAGCGTAACGTTAGATGACATCTTTTTGCGGCCAAAGCACAAAAATAGAATATTTAATTTTTGTTTACTGCCTATTCACATATACTATAAATATGACATTTATCGTAAACTTCTGGGTAGATGTTTTGTAAAACAAACAAACGATTGGGCAAATTACCACTAAGTAAGGCATCTCAAAGTCGTAGATTTAACACTACTGAAAGAAGTATACACAAAATATTTTTATTTTTTGGTGATATTGATTTTTTATATGCTGCGTGGAATGTGAGCTCTTAAAAACGTCAACTTTATTTTAAAGTTCTAATAACAAAACAAAACAGCAAATGTTGGTTGTTGGTTTCTGCTTTATCAACTACTTAATCATTCGTTCTTAAAATGGATTCCATTGCCTACTTTCTAATGAAACAGAATTTATATAAATACACTGAAATTTTTTCCGTAACAAACTTACTACTTCATTGTGCCTTCAATGAAAGAAAATTATTTGACATTCTATTCAAGTTAGTTAGTTATTGTTGGAGACGTTTGTGGCCGGATAGGTAGTGAGGTATATAAAAAAACACTTCAACTGCTCTTATAAAACCTTCTGTTGGAAGTATTCGGACTGAACATACTAAATTTAGTTATAAGCGCCAATGGTGATAAAAAAGAATATATCAACAATATTGTCATATGCCAAAAACGGATGCAACAGTCAGTATTGAAGAGTGGGTTAAGCAGACGAATTCACTTTACTTAAACCGAGGTGAAGTCAAAAGCCAGTGTTACGTGGTTGAGTCTTGTTTGGGTTGCTCGCCGTAGAGAAAGTAACAATAAGTATAATATAAATATAATATTAATATAAAATATAATAAAAATATAAAATATAAACAATAAAAATTAAGAGATTAGAGATCGCGATAGTTAAGTAATCTAGACTTGTTTCAAAATAATATATTTGATTTTATTAAATATTAAGTCTAGGATTACATATTTTTTATAGTTCTATTTCGAACTTCGGAAATAATTAACTAAATGTTAATTTACATTAAATATATTCGTCTTAATTAATAATATTAATAAGTTGAAGAATTACTACCTATGATATATGCTTGCTCGATCAACTTCACCGAGGAAAGAGAAAGTGGAATCGTTCTATCATTATTATTTGACTGTCGATTCGTTAAGTTTATCTGAGGCGACATCTAGCAGTTTGGATGGTGATGTACTTTCGTTATGTTGTATGTGATTAGACGATTCATCTTTTGGGTGTCAATAAATGATTACTGTTTGGGTGATTCATATTTTTGTATAATTCTATATATTCTATAGTATTATAAGGATATGAATAATTGGGGCCTTAACACCACCCACCCTTAAAAATGAACGTCCTCGTTTATTTGGAGTTTCTTTAACTCTGTGTTGGTCCTCGAGATATTGATGTACAGGTATGCCCCGCAACTACATATTTGTTTTCTTTAAGTATTTTCTGTATTCTCTCCTTTTTGGGTATGGTCTTTGAATCTGATGAGGTATGGTCCGCTATAAGTATGATTATTAATTTTATGTTTATGTTTCCATTTTCAAAATCTTTCAGTGGCTCATTATTTGTTTTTTCTATTTTACAACTTGCTTGTCTGTTTTCTACAATTTTTGAGGTACAATTATCTTGTGGTTTCCTTTTACAAATAAAGTTCGCCATTAGGTTCTTACATCTGGACATTCTTTTATAATTATTTTTACAGTAGGCAATGTATGGGTCTAATAATAATTTTCCAAACTTACTTGCTAGGGGATGTAATATATAGTTGTTACATTTTTCTTTTAATATAGGGTATTTATAAACAATTATTATATAGTCTTTATTTTGGTATACAGTAATTTTAGCATATTCCAGAATATTTATTAGTGGTAATTCTAAAAGTTATATTTATATATACTTTTTATATCATCTAAATAAGTATTTCTTATTTTCTAAACTAATGGCTTCGAATGTATTGCAGGTGGTAATTAATGTCATTATAAGTATTAAGGGTGTCATTTCGATCGTATATTGTCTTTATGTATAGCTTTAGATTTGTTGGTTTGGACTGTATTTCCGTCGTCGCGTAATACTGTGTGTTTCACGAAGCGGTCGGTTTTTTTATTTCTCCGATTTGATCTAACGTAAATTATTTCTCCTTTTTCATACGTTTTGTTTTTACGATTTTTATTCACTTGTTGTAACAGTTTTTCTTGTGCTGAGTACCGCCTATAAGATACTCTCCACTATCCTACAAGACCGGATATCCCCATACGCTAAAGCCATCATTGGCCAATATCAGTGTGGCTTCATCCCAGGCAAATCAGCAATTGATCAGATATTCACCCTTACGCAGGCGATGGAAAAATGTCTGGAATTTAAGATTCCACTATATCATCTATTTATAGACTTCAAGGCCGCCTACGACAGCATAGCCAGGGTAGAACTATATAATGCTGTGAGAGAATTCGGCATTCCAAATAAATTGATACGACTTTGTAGGTTGACCATGACCAACGTAACTAGTCAAGTAAAAGTAGCGGGATTGCTGTCCAAACCAATAAACATCTATAATGGACTCCGACAAGGGGACGGTCTGGCCTGCCTCCTCTTCAACCTGGCGTTGGAGAAAGCAATCCGTGACTCTGGCGTTACAACAAGAGGGACTATTGTCACCAAGTCCAGCCAGATACTTGCCTACGCAGATGACATCGACATCATCGGTAGAACCGAATCGGCGGTACAGGAATCCTTCACCCAGATCGAGCAGGCGGCACAAAAACTGGGACTGCGCATTAATGAGCGAAAAACCAAGTACATGGTGGCAACTTCTGCGAAGAGAAGACCTAACGTTGGTCAAACTATCAGGGTAGTGGAGCACGAATTTGAAGTAGTGCAATCCTTTAACTACCCTGGGTCAATAGTAGCAGCCAATAACAATATGGAAGAAGAAATACGCGAACGGCTGATCAAATCCAACAAAGCCTACTATGGTCTATCAAGGCTCTTTATATCCCGAAATTTATCCAGAACATGTTGCTACCGTACAAGACTATGGTCTTACCAGTACTCATGTATGGATCCGAGACCTGGGTGCTCAATAAAAGGTACTCTGAACTCTTAGCCGCGTTCGAGAGAAAGGTCTCGTATGTGAGGGAGGACGATTCCGGAGACGCTACAACCATGAGTTGTACGCAATCTACCTTGAAGCTCATATTGTAAGAAAAATCAAGCTCGGTAGACTCCGGTGGGCGGGACACCTAGCTCGAATGAGCGAAGAGGACCCTGCCCGGAAAGTCCTTTGTGGCAGGATGTATGGAAGGAGACAGCGCGGCAGACCTTGTCTGCGATGGAGGGATGGCGTAGACCAGGACGCCCAGACCCTGGGAGTGCTAAACTGGATGACATCGGCTCGAAATCGGGACCGGTGGAGAGATTTGTTAAATAAGGCCAAGACCGGATCCCGGTTGTAGTGCCGATGATGATGATGATGATTTCGTGATGATTCTGGACCAAATATTCTGTCTGGGTGATTTTGTTTTGATTGTCTGTAGTAGGCGTTGGATGGTTTTTGTGTCACATGTCTGTAGCCTTGTGAACTATCTACGTCCATGGGTTCTGGTGGTGGTTGGTATTGTATTTGGACATTCAGTTGATATCGTGGTTTCCAGTTATTATTTTGTGTTGGGTGTTCAAAGTTGTTGTGGCGGTTATTTCTGATATTTCTGTGATTGAAATTATTGTTATAATTGTGATTCTGGTTTCTTGGAGGTTTATTTATTCTTATGTCTTCTAGTGTAGGTTTTGAAACTTTATGAAGGACGTTATCGTGATAAATAGTGCTTGCCATTGCATACACACTCTCCAAATCTCTGGGTTTGTGAGTGTAGAGTGTTGAGCGTGTGTAATCGCAGTTGATCCCAAGAATAAATGTTCTGACACTGTCTGCTGTAGCTTTTTCCGCTAGTTGTGGGGTGTTATTTCCAAATTCTATTTCCAGTTTCATTAGAAGAAGATTTAATGCCTTACTGATTTCACTATGGAATTCTGAAAGTGTTAATTTTCCTTGTGTTAATTGTTTGAGCTCGTCATTTCATTTTTAAACATTTTTTTATTTTCTTTTTATATTCTTATTTTCTAAATTAAAGGCTAGACAAAAAATGCTTAAATTCTAGCTTAAATATCTTATATAATAACTTACTGGTCCTTCGCAGACGCTCTAAGCTAAACATTACTTAATATTTGTATAATTTGCCTTTCGGCGACAAAACTTTGTGGCATAACTTATAATTATTTGAAAGACAAAGAAAAATTTGAAAAACTTTGTAAATTTTTTTTTTTTTTTTTTTTTTTTTCTTAAAATTTAACGTACTTAACTTACCTAAACTTATCTACTTTTTTTTTTTTTTTTTTTTTTTTTTTATGTAAAATCACTTAGCCTAACTTAACTTAAATCTTATACTACCCTAATTGTTTGAGCTCGTCTTCTAACACATATGATGGTCTTTGATCCGCATAGACATAGTCGAGTCTATTTAATATCGCTTGAAAATTCAGTATCGTATTATGTGATACCAATACGTTTGAAGCGTCTCCAATGATTTTAAATCTCACGATTGACAGGCATGTGTAATATTTATATGTATTCTCATGTACCTTGATATTGTTCATTTGTGTTGAGACTAGGGATCTCCAGGATCTGTAAGTTGCTTTATTTCCATCGAATGTTGGCAAGCTTCTAAAAATGTCTATGTTGATTTCATCAGCAGATTTTACGGCAGACGTAGCTGGTTGGAGAGGTCTTATGTTGGCTAATTCACTTCTCCCAGATTGCTTGCTTTGTATTTCTGTAATGGTTTGTTTTAAAATTGCATTATCCTGCACTAAAGCATTGTGGGCTTGTAAAAGTGCTGCCATTTGTCTTTGTAATGTTGTTAGTTCTGCCATTTTGATGTTTGGTTTGATAAGCTCTTCGCGAATTGTCGTGAATATTTGTTTTGCTGACTCTATAATGTTGAGTTGATTGTTTGATGGGTTTTTTTGTTTTTTTTCTTTAGGCATTGATTTTGTTATTTGGCACAGAAGTGAATTGTCATCTCGGGATTGATTTCTCTGATTACGATGTATTTATTTCGGGTGAAAGAAAAAATTGGAATACTCAAAATTATCCTGGACGACAGGGCTATGTACCGTACCGTGCTGCTTACTCTTGTCACTTTTATATCTACTCGAGGAGTCTACGTAACTATCCGTACGGGTTATTTGTTGCTTCCAGGATGTGATCCCACGTGGTAAGTCGTCCTTTTATTAGGTGTTCGGTCACTAATTGTTTTGTTTCACACTTCTGGAATCTCCTGATGCAGGTATGAGTATTTCTCTTTTACAGTCCGCACTTCTGCTGATTAACTTTTCGTGATTTTTATTTTTGGTAACAAATAGACGCTTCGACAGCAAAAAATTTTCTCAACTATGTTGATTATTATTAATACAACACCTATATATGTTGAGGGATTATTTGTATTAATTATGGTCGGTGTTATAGAAAATATATCTATAACGATGCAGGATCGCCAGTTAAGTAATCTAGACTTGTTTCAAAATAATATATTTGATTTTATTAAATATTAAGTCTAGGATTACATATTTTTTATAGTTCTATTTCGAACTTCGGAAATAATTAACTAAATGTTAATTTACATTAAATATATTCGTCTTAATTAATAATATTAATAAGTTGAAGAATTACTATCTACGATATATGCTTGCTCGATCAGCTTCACCGAGGAAAGAGAAAGTGGAATCGTTCTATCATTATTATTTGACTGTCGATTCGTTAAGTTTATCTGAGGCGACATCTAGCAGTTTGGATGGTGATGTACTTTCGTTATGTTGTATGTGATTAGACGATTCATCTTTTGGGTGTCAATAAATGATTACTGTTTGGGTGATTCATATTTTTGTATAATTCTATATATTCTATAGTATTATAAGGATATGAATAATTGGGGCCTTAACTCGATCCACATTTTGAACTGACATTGGTTAAAAGCGAATGCTCGATGCTGCTTTCGTTGGGTTGTGAACTCCGCGGAACCAGCTGCGGCGAGTTTCTCTTCGGAGTAGTGGCGCAGTGAATGGAGAGAGAAAGAAGTAGTCGAGAGGATTGAATTCGGTAACGGAGGCAAGAAGAAGAAGAATCATTTAGTCTATTGAAAGATAAGGTTGAAGACCGGCCATGATGGACCGAAGTCGAATTTTTGTTAATTTAAATTAAATTTACTTGTTATGAAATAATTTAAGTTGAAGACCGGCCATGAAGGTCCGAAGTCGATTTTTTGTTTAAGTTAAAGTTATTAAGATTAAAGAAATTGTATTAAGTTAAACTTAAGTCTCTGGCGCAAGAGTAATGACCTTGCCAGGAAAAAACAAATCATTATGGAAAATTTAACAAGCCTCCTGACTTGCTAAATAAGGCGAAGAACGGTTCCCGGTTGTAGTGCTAATGATGATGATGATTAAGTTAAACTTATTGTCCAAACTGTTGTGAAGTTAAAAGAAAGTCCATGAAGGACCGCAAATTATGTTCCCGATGCCCGAATTAAACATTTCTTTGAATGAAGTCTAAACTGAGTTGTTTAAACGTGATTGGGGAAATCCTTCACCATTTGTCGTGTTTGGCGTAGTTAACAGTTGCATGTTGTGTGGAGTCTGAGGAGAGCTCGTGGCCGTAGAATCCGATCGGAGAGTTGGATGCGGATAAGTCTGTTGCGGTCCAACGTTGGAACCTGGCTGTAAATTGAGGGTAAGCCCGTTATACGTCTATAATATTGTTTTTTGGCACAGCGGAAATTTTGAACTGTTTCGGCGCAGCACCGGTGTACACCACTGCTAATACGGTACTTGGGGAAACGGTAAACGAAGTGAGAATACGGCTGGATAAGTGAAAGAAGTGACGCCGTTACTCAACAGAATTGAGGACGACAAAATTCAACACCTGGCGCATTCCAGGAAATCTGACTCCAAATTAGCAAGAACATATTGCCACTTGTTGCACCCGCTAGGTACATACGGCCTATTCAAGATGCCTAGTTACCGGATTCTTCCATAACGACTGCGAGCTTAGTGACTGGAAAGATCAGGCAAACATTTCTACCACAATTGGCTGTTTGTTGCAACAACTGATATTATAGTAAAATTATAACGATCAACGTGACGGTGCCGATCGAACCAAGGGAATACCAAAAAAATGCATAACTAACGGCACAGCCGGTTGCGGTTGGTAGACAACTTATCTTCATTATTATTATTATTTACTGGCCTGTAGGAACCCGGAAGTTCATGACCGCACCGACTCAGCTCCGCCATTGTTCCCTGTCCTGTGCGCTCTCCTTCCACGTTCGATCATCGGATCCGATTTCCTCGAGGTCGTTGGGTTGTGAACTCCGCGGAACCAGCTGCGGCGAGTTTCTCTTCGGAGTAGTGGCGCAGTGAATGGAGAGAGAAAGAAGTAGTCGAGAGGATTGAATTCGGTAACGGAGGCAAGAAGAAGAAGAATCATTTAGTCTATTGAAAGATAAGGTTGAAGACCGGCCATGATGGACCGAAGTCGAATTTTTGTTAATTTAAATTAAATTTACTTGTTATGAAATAATTTAAGTTGAAGACCGGCCATGAAGGTCCGAAGTCGATTTTTTGTTTAAGTTAAAGTTATTAAGATTAAAGAAATTGTATTAAGTTAAACTTAAGTCTCTGGCGCAAGAGTAATGACCTTGCCAGGAAAAAACAAATCATTATGGAAAATTTAACAAGCCTCCTGACTTGCTAAATAAGGCGAAGAACGGTTCCCGGTTGTAGTGCTAATGATGATGATGATTAAGTTAAACTTATTGTCCAAACTGTTGTGAAGTTAAAAGAAAGTCCATGAAGGACCGCAAATTATGTTCCCGATGCCTGAATTAAACATTTCTTTGAATGAAGTCTAAACTGAGTTGTTTAAACGTGATTGGGGAAATCCTTCACCATTTGTCGTGTTTGGCGTAGTTAACAGTTGCATGTTGTGTGGAGTCTGAGGAGAGCTCGTGGCCGTAGAATCCGATCGGAGAGTTGGATGCGGATAAGTCTGTTGCGGTCCAACGTTGGAACCTGGCTGTAAATTGAGGGTAAGCCCGTTATACGTCTATAATATTGTTTTTTGGCACAGCGGAAATTTTGAACTGTTTCGGCGCAGCACCGGTGTACACCACTGCTAATACGGTACTTGGGGAAACGGTAAACGAAGTGAGAATACGGCTGGATAAGTGAAAGAAGTGACGCCGTTACTCAACAGAATTGAGGACGACAAAATTCAACACCTGGCGCATTCCAGGAAATCTGACTCCAAATTAGCAAGAACATATTGCCACTTGTTGCACCCGCTAGGTACATACGGCCTATTCAAGATGCCTAGTTACCGGATTCTTCCATAACGACTGCGAGCTTAGTGACTGGAAAGATCAGGCAAACATTTCTACCACAATTGGCTGTTTGTTGCAACAACTGATATTATAGTAAAATTATAACGATCAACGTGACGGTGCCGATCGAACCAAGGGAATACCAAAAAAATGCATAACTAACGGCACAGCCGGTTGCGGTTGGTAGACAACTTATCTTCATTATTATTATTATTTACTGGCCTGTAGAAACGCGGAAGTTCATGGCCGCACCGACTCAGCTCCGCCATTGTTCCCTGTCCTGTGCGCTCTCCTTCCACGTTCGATCATCGGATCCGATCTCCTCGAGGTCCAATCTAACATTGTCCTCCCATCTCCGTTGCGGCCGGCCTGTCGATCTCTGCCCCGTTAGTTTACCGTCAAGAATTCTATGCACGGTCCTATCATCGCCCATTCGCGCTACGTGTCCGGCCCATCTTAATCTTCGCGACTTGATCACTCTCACTATTGTAGGTTTGCGGAGCTATACCGATTCGCAGTTGTGGAGTTTTCTCCATTGTCCTGATTCCTCGTCATATTTACCGCCAAATATACCCCTTAAAACTTTATTCTCGAATACGTGGAATTTGTTCTCTTCCCGTTTTGTGAGAGCCCATGTTTCGCTTATCTTCATAGCAATTCAAATATATATAACAATTTATTAATTATTATTTATAATTTAAACACATACATTACAATTATATACAACTGCAACAATTTACAACCGTAACGACGATTCAAAACGGCGATAATTGCCGCCACCGAATATAGCAGCAACAGCTTTGTGTACCGACCGAGGACAGTAGCAGGACAATCGAGCGCACTGTAACAGTGGCGCAGCTCAACTCCCTAAACACCATGCGAAATGACCTTTTGCGGCGAACACTTCTGGTAACCATTTTGCATTCTTGTAACGACTTTCGAGAGGGAATCTGATTTCGACAGTTTGTCTGTGATAACAACAACTCTTGTAGTATCAACTTATTTTTGTTGCAGCACATTATATTGTTGCAACTGGCGCTATGACAGTTTGAATCACGAAAAAAATTGAACCTAAGCGTTACCCATCAGGCTACTGACCGTGTTTTGAATTTGATTTTAAAACTCGACTATACTCCACTGATGTGAATTGTTATTTTATCGCTAAGGTATACGGTTCTGATGTATTTTTCTTATTCGATTTTTCGTTCGTGTTCTTCACTATTTTGCTTGTGAATTGTGTGTGCATCTGTTAGAGTCGCCACGCCACTCCCTCCGCAGTAACTTCGTTACGATCAGATTCGTATGCGAACGACGGACGAACGAGAGAACGAGAGAACGTCGGAGGCTGGGCTCTATGCGGAAGTCGTGACCGTGTGTGAAGTTCTGCTTACTATGGGAAAGTGTATGCTGTGTGTGTACAGATCACGTCGGGGTCACCAATTATAGCGTTTGAAATAATAGTGAAGAAAATCGTGTGAACTAACAACAACTCTTGTAGTATCAACTTATTTTTGTTGCAGCACATTATATTGTTGCAACTGACGCTATGACAGTTTGAATCACGAAAAAAATTGAACCTAACTTTACCCATCAGGCTACTGACCGTGTTTGGAATTTGATTTTAAAACTCGACTATACTCCACTGATGTGAATTGTTATTTTATCGCTAAGGTATACGGTTCTGATGTAATTTTCTTATTCGATTTTTCGTTCGTGTTCTTCACTATTTTGCTTGTGAATTGTGTGTGTATCTGTTAGAGTCGCCACAGCGTGTCTTTAACGAAATCATGAAAGTTGAATATTGTTAATCATAAAGTTTTCCTTATTATATGTCAAACAAAAAACTATTGTCTTGCCAATTTGCTATAATTTTAAGGGGATACATCTTTAATTGAATGGGGTCGCCCTGAATGAACTCTCTGGGATTCTTCGTGCCGTATTGTATATCTAGTATGTACAGTGATTGTGAATTCATAGTACCACACCATCCATGCAAAATATATTGGGATAATAATATCGAACCATTGATAATCCTTAGGATCAGGTATTTCAGCACGAATAATGACTTCAATTTGATTAGATGGGTGATACCCGATTCGATATGATTCAAGCTCCATCTACAGTACATTGATGGTAAAATGTCGGAATCCCCCACACATGTCCCAAAGTTTCATCTCAATCGCACGCATATCTGTGTACCAAAAATCGTTCCGCTACCGAACGGAGAAACTCATTTTGTTCAAAAAGAACTACAACAATTATTTAATGACAACTCGGGGCGGTGTCTTGGCGCTATATTTTCGGCTCTGCAGAGAGGAGTATACTAAAAAAGGAACGGATAATGTCCGAAAAAATAGTTATTAGGTTTATCTCCCACGTCACCTGGTATACATTGTTGTTACTATGCCCGTAACCTTCATGCCAGTGCCAACAACAATTCAAAAAAAGAATTTAGAAAAAAAAAATTACAAAAAAGTTTAAAAAATTTAAAAAAGTTTGAGATGTAAAAGACGAACGTCTCTTAGATAATTTTAAATTTCAATTGAGCAACTATTGTACGACGGAAGGCAAAACAGAAGCAAACGGCATTGTACAATTTATAGTGCTTGTGAAGAGCCAGTCAGTTAATTAACTGTAACTAGTATTGTTACGGACCTCGCGTCCATGTCCTTGCCTAACACCCACTAATTCCCTTTCACAAATTTCCCCTCTCTGCCCGCAAAGGGAAGACAAATCGTCAAGTAGCTAATTTGCATAAACTAGTTTAACAAATTCTACTTGGCAGGAAAATAATAAAAAACGGCGTTGGCGCCGAATAAAAATAAACGCCAACAGCAAAAATAGAAATTAATTGAATCGACGTAAAAGTATTGAACCGTGCACACGTTTAAGTAAAAACAAAAATCACCGCCAGTCAATAATACCAATAACAATTTTGGTGATCCCGAATATAATAATAAATTAGTTGCATCCCGAGGAGCAACTTCCGGCGAAAAAGAAAGCAAGCTGAACAGGGGAGCACAAAGCTCAACACCCCCCGCAACCTGCCACCAGGAAACAGCTTCAGAGACCGCTCGACGGTCGACCCAGTAAGTGAGTTCTTTTACTAAAACAATATTCTATTAAAGTACCTTACCCTTAAATATATTAACAATATACTATTTACTTATATTACTATATTAAATTGTTAAATTACCATAACAATTTTGCATTTCGTCTTAAGAGCATAATGTAATTATTTTTTTTACAAAATAAATGCCGAATTTAATATAAAAAATGCCAACAACAGTCCAAAAAAGCGTAAACCCATCGAGGGTAGTCCCAGAATTAATCGGCCTGACACATAGATGGCGCCAGCTATTAAAATTACTGACAAAATTTCATGTCTCGAGAGTGGTCTCAACTTTCTCATTAGTGATAATAACAAGACGATCGTCAATCAGGTTATTTATTCGGTCAACGAATCCGTCGACTCACGTCACGTGACGGTGAAAAATAAAAAGTGTAAATTTGAAGAGAGAGAAAAAAAAAGTGAGTGAAAAACCAGCGTGAAAATTGGAAAAAAAGGAAAAAAAATACACTGTAGTTGTTTCATCATCGGGTAAGTTTTGTTTATTGACAATTGAACTTCCGGCAATCTGTGATAAACTATAGAGGTTGCCCACGGTATTCGCTTTTCGCAGATTTAATTTTACTCCAATCTACTCACAGCATCAGTAGGCTTTCACAGTTGTACAAGGGAAGGTTTTTGCAGGATTTATGGCGGCAACAAGCAGTGGAGATTTGGTGACGAGCGCGGGTCAGAACCGTGATGGAGGTGATGATGGTTCTTTGGTGTTTGGGCAGCTCGGAGAGCGGATCGCGGAATTAACGAGAATGATTAAAATTTAAAAGCAAAGGCATATTACTAATGTCGTGCGAAAGCTGATTGAGGCCATTGGCTGCCTTTACGATAAGGAAGTGGAAACCGCCTAAAGAAGCCTAAAGCAAGCGGTGAAACGTGCAAATCCAGCCAAAGCAAAATTCGCACACAGACGTAAGCAGGGTCCCGGGGCAGATCAATGTTGGGTCACCCAATTATAATTGGTTTACACTTGGCCAGAGAGAAAGGAAGAGTGGTGCGAGTTTGGAGGGTGAAGAGGCTCCAAAAGGTGATACTGAGAAGGCTAACATTATGAAAAGAAGGAGACCACACCCGGACGCTATAATAATCTCCAAAACCGGGGAAAAAACATACGCGGATATACTGAAGCTTATGAAGGCCAAACCCGAGCTAAGCGAACTCGGAAAGAGCGTAAATAAAGTTCGAAAGAGCACAAAAGGGGAATTGCTGCTGTGGTGTATTTTTTGTGCCACAGAAAAATCTAATATAAATGTAATTTGGTTACCTGGTTATTATTTTCGACTAGTTCAGCAATCCTGTCCGGCTCAGGTCCGTGTAGCAGCCTACCCTCCGGGTGCGGTTACCAATCTCTCGGGTACTTTCTTCTGCCTCGTCTGGTTCAATTTATTTTATTCACTCTGGACAGAGATCTCCACTTCCTTGGATTGTATTCTGCCTATAAACCTGATTCTTCAAAGACCCAGGAGCAACCAAAAACGGGAAAACTCTTTCTTTCGCTTTTTCAATAACTTTCCAACTTTTATTTTTCCTTTTTCTCCTTTACAATTTAAACTTTTTGTTCACAACGATTCTCCAAAAAAAGCAAAAAAAGAACAAATGAATACGGGGAAACTTTTTCCTTTTTTCTTTTCTTTTTAATTTTCAAACTTAACTTTTTCACTTTTAAAACAAGGAACGGGGCTTTTCTTTCTTCTTTTTTCCTTGCTACAACTCAATTCTCAAAATCTTCCAACTGTATATCTAAAAATAGTCAACAAAACGGAATCAAAATTAACCGAATCGAAGATTCCTCCTGCTCTCTCTCTCCCTCTCCCTCAACGTCCACTCCGAAAGCAGATTTCGAACTCGCCCACGATCCACACTCGAACTGGGGCGTGTTCGAACACTCACATGTGGATCGTGCGCTCCCTCCACCACCTTACCATCAAATTATATTAAAATCAAATTATATTAAAAACAACTAAATGATGGGGGTGGCGGAAACCGCACATAACACTGCTAGAACTGTAACGCCGACCAGAGGACCCTATCGAGACACTGAAAGCAAAGGTACAACAAGTACTAAAGCAAGATGCTAATGTCAAAACAGTGTCACAAGAAATCACGGTTGAGTGCCGTGATTTAGGTGAGGTAACCACTGTGGAGGAAATCCTGACAGCGATCGCTAGAGAGTTCCCTGCGCTGAACGCGATCCCAAAGGAAGCGGTAAAGAGCTTAAGAGCTTGTGGCGAAATCCTGCAAATCCGAGGAAGATCGTTCGGAAAACTGTTTGAAATGCGGAGAAAAAGGCCACAAAGCAAGAAGTTGTAAAGCACAACCCAAATGCATGTTCTGCGAATCAGGATACGAAGGCGGTAACCACCACTCAACAGCGAGTTACAAATACCGAGCATTTAAAAACGCAATGTCCAATCTTCTCAATAAAAATGGACAGGTTTAAGTGCATTCAAATCAACTTAAACCACTGTGGAGCCGCACAAGATCTCCTATCCCAAACGGTTAACGAATATGGTGCCGACGTGGTACTCATCAATGAACACTACAGGATGCCCGGCACTGGTACTACTACATGTGAAAAAGACAGCAGCGGAACAGCGGCCACCTGGACAACTAGAAATTCACCCATGGAATGTAGAAGTGTCCAGCGGCTGGAAGGAATTGCCTATGCTAAGATCAGAGGAATTCATTTCTACTATTGTTACGCTCCGCCAAGGTGGGAAATAGAATATTTCAAATGCTTTTTAGACAGGATAACACAAGAAGCTAGAGATAAGAGCCCTCTGATAGTTGCTGGAAGTTTCGACGCTTGGGCAGTAGAATGGCGAAGCACAATGACCAACAGTAGAGGCCAGGCACTACTTGAAGCCTACGCAGTCCTAGATGTGGTGTTACTTAATGATGGTGTCGATGACGCCTTTAGAAACGAGAGAGGTCGGTCCAAAATCGACGTCGCATTTGCCAGCTCCATGTTAGTAAGAAGTATGGAGTGGCGAGTTTTGGACACCTACAGCCATAGTGACCACCAAGCCGTGATGTACGAAATATTACCGAACAGGGGATACATTCCTGGCAAATTGGCGAAGAAAGCCCAGAAAAATGGATGGAAAGAGAAGCACGTCGATGCGGAACTGCTCGATTATATACTGAAAGACCAAATCGAACAGTTTGACGCAGAGGTCGATGCGAACAGGCAGGCTGGAAAAGTCATGAAATGGCTAACTACCGCATGTGATGCTTCTATGCCACGAAAAAGACAACCAGCAGGGGCTATCAAACCAGTCTATTGGTGGAACTCAGACATCGCCCATGTGCGATGGGAGTGCAACAGGCTGAGACGCTTGCAACAAAGAGCAAGAAACCGTAACACCTACCCACAGTTGCAAGCGGAATTCGTCAACAAACAGAAAGAGTTGAGAAATGTGATTCGCCAAAGTAAATATGACGCGGTCTGCTCCCTAAGGGATGAATTAAATAACAACCCATGGGGCAGCGCCTACAGGATAGTCATGAAAAGACTGCAGAACAACAGTAGTCAAATGCAAAAAAGCAAAACTGACATGGCAAGAATCGTTGCTGTTCTCTTCCCACAGTGTGATGACGTGTTAAGAGTGCAAGAGGAGTGGAGTATCACTGAAGGAGAGATACCTCCCGTGACCACCGAAGAGGTGTTCTTGGCTACAAGGGTTGTCAAAAAAAAAAACAGGACCCCGGGACTGGATGGCATCCCTAACGCTGTAGTGAAGACTGCTTTAACAAAAAAGCCGGAAGTCTTCGGCAGTCTCTTCACAACCTGCCTTCAAACAGGACAATTTACCAAACGATGGAAAAAACAGCGGCTTGTGCTTATTCGAAAAGGAGTCAAGAATCTAGTGGCGCCGTCGTCTTATCGTCCGTTGTGCATGTTGGGCACGACAGCAAAACTGCTTGAGCGCGTAATTGCCACTCGCCTGGAACAATTCACTGATGGGACATCGGGGCTCTCTGAATCGCAGTCTGGATTCCGGAAAGGAAGATCAACCGGTAAGGCACTATCTGTGGTGTGCGATATCGCTCCCAATGCGATAGCTGGAGCACGATGGCTGAGGGGTACCAAAAAATATTGCGCGGTGGTGACGCTTGAAGTAAAAAATGCGATTAACTCGGTGAATTGGAATCGGATTCTAGAAGCGGTGCGCGATCTACAAGTCTCACCCTACTTGGTGCGTATACTAGCAAACTATCTCTCGGATAGAAAACTGCTGTATGATACAGATGAGGGACCACAGGAATATCAAACAGCGGGTGTACCTCAGGGATCTGTATTAGCTCCGCTGTTATGGAATATAATGTATGATGGTGTGCTCAGGGTCAATCTACTGGAGGGGGTTAGAATCATTGGGTACGCAGATGATTTGGCAATAGTGGCCGTAGCTAAACCTCTAGATGACCCGGATAATATTTGCTCCCAAGCAATCCAGACCATTAAATGCTGGCTAGATATAGCCGGACTGAAACTAGCTGGACATAAGACGGAGGCAGTTTTAATAAGCAGCCGCAAGAAAGTTGAACACCTTGATTTTGAAATAGAGGGACAAATAATCAGATCCAGTCCTTATATTAAATATCTTGGTGTTATACTCGACAGCAGGTTGAGTTTCAAGGAACACTTGAGGAAAACGAGTGAAAAAACGGCAAGAGTATGCAAAGTTTTAGCGAGACTGCTACCCAATGTTGGAGGACCCCGGCCCCACATAAGGAAATTCATAACCAGTGTCAACACCTCTATTATAATAGATGCGGCTCACATATGGACAGGAGCTGCACAGTATAAGTCGTACATGAGGGGAGGAAACTCCGCCCATAGGCTGGCGTCACAAAGAGTATGTTGTGCATTCCGAATGGTAACCGAAGAAGCTATAAATATTCTGGCCAGGAGGACGCCACCTGACATGCAGCTAAAGAAAACGCTGCATTGCATAAGGTCTCCCAAGAGAATCGTCGGAGAATGCGGTCACAATTAGAGCTCTCAAGACTAATGGAATGGCAACGAATGTGGGATTCTTCCACCAAAGGAAGATGGACCCACACCATGATACCTGATATAGAAACATGGGTGAAAAGAAAACATGGCGAGCTGAATTACCACCTGACTCAGCTAATATCAGGACATGGATGCTTTCGGCAATACTTGCACAAGTATAAGCATGTGAATCACCCATACTGCTTGTATTGCGAAGGCAAAATAGAAAATGCGGAGCACGTACTCACAGAGTGCGTGAGATTCGAGACCGCACGAACGATTTTGGAGAACATATGAGACGGACAGTTACTCCGGGAGGAGTAATAGAATACATGCTTAGTGTAAACAGGCATGGTCCGTAACAAATGGTATCTCTGTGAAATGATGCAGCAGTTGCGACGCGACGAGCGGAGTAGCAGGTAAACTCCATCCCACCCCGTCATGGAATATCTAAAAGAAAGTTCCGCGGGGATCAACGGGAATATGAGCCTGGTGGAAGGTGGTTTTAGTCGGTAAAAACCCGCCATGCCTCTGGATCGGTCCAGCGGTATCTTTTGAAGATTTCCACCTTCCTACCGAAACCAAAAAAAAAAAAAAAAAGCTATTCGAATATAAAGTGTGTTAGATAGTATCAACCTTGGGAAGATTAAGTTTCAAGTTTGCAGGGTGTAGATTGATTATTGTTTAGACTTGTTTAACAGTCAACAATAACGAACGGTCTCAGTGAATTCGTAAACATGGAAAATATTCAAACATCCCACCCCTTATTGCAGTTTACTACTGAGCCATTTCTTCAAGTTTGAACAGAGAAAATAGTCTGAGGTTGTTAAGGAAGCAAATTGTAATTCAAATCATTGATTTTGGTGACTGCAATAACGGCGGTGTAAACATGTTTCGATTTTTTCCATGTTTACAAATTCACTGAGACCGTTCGCTACTGATGGCTGTCAAAAAAGTAATGTCAGGCCGATTAATTCTGGGATTGCCCTCGTAAAGTTGAATGTATTTCTTTCTGTGGCGGTTCAGCGCGGACCACAACCCCGACGCAATCGCCATAAGCAAAGGCTCACACCTAGAGTGCTTTTCGACTAGCTAAATTAACCGCAGTCTGGGTACCCTCACACACAGGCCAAGTAACGGGCGAATTGGCGTGAAGTCGGCGCGGCACTATGTGGGTCTCGCTCGCATGTAAAAGGAAAACTGACTCCGCATTTTTCCCACCAAGTTCGTATGACATCACCACATGCGAGGACAATTGGCGGAATAGACTTCTTAACTTCGACATCAGCCGCCGCCGTGACTGGAGTTAGCCTCGACGCAACAAACCGAAAGAAAGGTGATCCCAGCAAGGAACTGCAGAACCTTCTCCAAGGGATCCATCGTCAGCATACAGCCCAACCATTTCTTCAACTTTGAGAAGAGAAAATTGTCTGAGGGTGTTAAGAAGCAATTCGTAATTCACTTAATTGATTTTGACGACTGCAATAACGGAGATGTGAACATGATTGCATTTTTTCCATGTTTACAAATTCACTGAGGCCGTTCGCTATTGATGGCTGTCAAACAAGTAATGAACAATGAACACCCTTCAAACTTGAAAATTAATCTTTCTAAGATTGATACTATCTACCACAATCATAATATTTTAATAACTACCACCATCTATGCTATGATGACTGTATACGCAATCTATGTTGTATCTTCTATCAGCTCTCACTGTTGACTTCTCCTAACTGCTCTAAAAAAAAAAAATAAAAAAAGGGGTGGCGAGAGGCCGACTTTAGGGAGACAAGGACAATTGCGTCCTTTATCTTGTCTCTGGCTTCTGGTCATCTTGCGATAACCAGAATCACCCACATCCGTGAAGATGTTGGGCTCGGTCTCAAGATATCTGAAAAGAAAGGGGAAGGACGTATTTAAGGATAGTGTGGACAGGGTTAGTTCAATTGTTCCCTAACTACTTGGATGGGGGGATGGTGGGAAAGAAATCGTACAAGCGGTCTTGAGTGCGGTAGTAAACGCAGATCACGAGTAAACGCAGATCACGGTTCTAACTGCTCTGCCGATGTGCTCGCCTTATATAGGCCAGCAGCCGTCCTCTTGTTTACTCGTTTCCTAGGTGTTGCGTTCCTTAGTGGCTTCCTGGAGTTGGTGCGCCGCTGATCGTTGGTTCCCAGGTACTTGTGTGCTGGCGCTTGCCTTGCCTTTCCTAGTAAGGCATCATGGCCTCACACAAACTCACACATAGGAGCCCACCAGCTGCTTACACAAACATTATTTGCGCAACCTAGTGGGCTTCTAAAGAACCCGGAAGACATTTTGCTTTGTGTGTAAGAGCCACTTCTTATTTCTAACGATAAAAGCGGTAGAAAAGTAACAAATCCAAACGTACTGAAATACGGTCGACGCGTGCTCCAAGACGCTGCGGCAAAATCGAGATGCAACAGTTTAGAAAAGTGTTTTTTCCCATAAGACCAATTGTATATTATTTTTATGACCATAAAGTATATACTGTGACGCATATGACAATCAGTACTAGAATATTCGAGAAAGTCCGAAACAAAGTACTAGAATATTCTAGAAAGTACTGGAAAACTGGAGACTAGGGCCAGTAGAACATTCAAGGGTATGGAACGGACGGAAACGAAACGCCGAATCAGAATGAAGGAACGGTATAAATACGTCGCACACAGATCATGGAGATCAAAACAGTCGAGATCTCGTGCAGTGCGGACGTTCACAGAAACGTGTTTACACGTGTTTATGTTTACGTGTGTTAAGTGCACTATTAAATTGTGTAGTGCAATAGAAAGCCAACAAAAAATATTTAAAAAAAAAATAATAATATATATATATATATAATAACACAAAAAAACAAAAGAGGAAATTTTAACTATACAAACACAAGCAAATTAATTTTCGCTGGATGCCGTAGTCGAAATCTGTCTTCACAGATGCCAGACAACGACCCGAGCGCTACCCGGGAATATCTTTTGGAACGGAAGAGAAGAGCGATTGAAACTCTTCAAAACTCATCTAAGAAGACTACAAAAATGGAAAATCCAGTAAAACACATGGACTACGAACAAAAATTCCACGAAGCCGTGGAATACATCAAACAGCTTTCAGCAGAGGTGAAGCAACTCCGGGAGGAAATTCACTCCCTAAAGCAACCCACCCAAAACAGCGACGATGCCAGTATGGAGACGACGCCTTCTCCCAACTTAAGCCATAAAACATCTCCACCCAAACAACAATCATCAGCCCGTAAGGAAACCACCAAACAAGCCAAGCCAGCACCGAGTCCCCTGCCCGCCCAGCACAAAAACGAAAGACCACCGCCAATCTACATCAGAAACCCGACCAGCAGCAAAGCACTAATTCAAACCCTGCAAAATGCCTTGGGTCACCGGAATTTTAGCACCAATGCAAAAGGATCGAGGACTTCCATAGCAGTCAGATCATTAGTCGATCATGACAGGGCAGTTAAAAAACTGTTAGAGGAACAGTATCAGTTCTTCACCTTCCAGCATCCGAACAGCAAACCAGCTACCTTTATTATAAGGCACATCGATCCCGAATGGACCAACGAAGAAGTGGGACTGGAAATCGCTAGGATATGTCCACAAATAAAAATCAATAAGCTGGACTACTTCCAAACACCGTACATGAGGACAAACAACGTAAAAAACCTCCGGATCATACAAATCCCACCTAATCAGGACATCAAGCAACTTAAACAAATTAAATATTTGTTTACCCAAAAAATCGCAATCGAAGAGCCCCACAAACAAGAAATTCTTCATTGTAAGCGATGTCAAGAATCAGGACACTTGGCGGTCTCATGCCACCAGCAAAGACGTTGCGGCAGATGCGCAGAGGAACACGAGCTCGAGGAATGCAAAGTAAATCCACAAGGCCTGGAACCTGAAACAATACAAACCGTCAACGCTGATGGATCCATTACCAACAAAAAGATCACAGTTAAATGCTGTAACTGCGGAGGCCCTCATCCGGCAAATTTTTCCCAATGCCCTCAGAAGCTAAAACTTCTGGAAAGACGGAAATTAGCAACAACTATAAAATCAACAACAACAACAACAACAACAACGAAACCAACAGTATTGCAGGAAACGAAGTCAACCCGACCCGGAATATCGTACGCGGATGCAGCAAGAGGAAACCTCAAAACTACCACTCCCCCTAACAACAATACTGAAAACTTCAATCTGGACATCATGGGATACATCCAAAGCTTACAAGCCATGCTACCTTCGCTGAGGAAGATGTCAGAAATAGAGAAAAAAGGTCAGATTCTTTCACTAATAACTTCCCATATTCTTTCCAGCTCTCTCTAAACTAACCATTATCTCCCTCAACACAGAATCCATTTACTCTAACATACGTAAGCAACACCTCCGGTTGTTTGTTGAAAAATTTTCCCCAGATATCCTCTTCCTTTCAGAGACCTGGCTCAAACCAAATTCCCGAGTTTCAATTCCCAATTACACTTTAGTTTCTAACCCCAGAACTAATGGATCTCATGGAGGTACCGGCATCTTAATTCACAAAAAATTTCAATTCAGTGAAATTAGATTCACCGGTATATCCAGCATTGAATACACAGCAGTAAAACTTTTCTGTGAGAACAATAAAGTGCTCGTCTTAGCATCCATTTATATTCACCCTTCACGACAACCAGATTTCCCAGATACTGACATTTCGCAGATTATCCAACAGTCCGTTCCCGCTCCATTTATAATCGGAGGAGACTGGAATGCTCGTCACACAGCATTCAATGATAATAAATGCAACAAATATGGTCGCCAATTGCTAGCCCTCCTCCAGTCTTATCCATATACTTACATTGACTCCCCATTACAGCCAACTCGTGTCTCTAGCTCAGCCAGGTCAACAATCGACTTCTTCCTCAAGTCCGACGATGTTTATTCAGCGGGTCCACCTACAGTCTCCTTTATATTTCCTTCTGATCATGGTTCCGTTCACACCACGATCCAAATCCCCTCTTTCGATCCACTATACTCGTCAAACCCTGTCCCAAACTTCACCAAAACAAATTGGAGAAAAGTCAATAGGGACATAGCGATAAGTTTCTCTGACTTGTATATCCCTGAAGCATCTAACTTACTCCCTACTGAAATCGATCACGCATCTTTAAGAATAGAGCAAATTCTTAAGGAGGCTCTCAGCAACAACACCCCGACAACCATTCCTCATAACTATTTAGGAAAACCTCTGCCCAGCATCCTAACCAAATTATTGCGCCTTAAAAAGCAGCTCCGCCGTAAACTCCATACAAGATACTGCCCCTTTATTAAAAGCCAAATCCAACTCCTATCCACTCTGATAAATGAGCAGTTGAAAAAATTCGCAGATGAAAACTACATCTCCACACTTAAAAATATCAAACCAAATCGGGATCTTTTCAAAAACATCAACCAATTAACTGGTCGTAAATATAAACCCCGAATTGACCATCTCATTAACCCGATCAGCAATAATATTGCCCAGTCCGATTCGGACATAGCAAATTGCCTCGCAGAACACTTTGCAAAGATCCATGAGCAAAATAATTCTCTCTCAACTCCTGGCTTCGAGAACACAGTAAACGAATACATCTCAAACAGATTATTCCCATCTTTTACTCCTTTCATCGGTGAATTCAACAACACAAACATAGCTTCACACCCCTTAGACACTACAAATTTTCTAACTGCGGACGAATTATCCGAGATCGTAAGATCAGGAAATAACAAAAAGTCAACTGGATTAGATGGAATCCCACGTCTTCTATTTAAAAGGCTGCGCCCACCGAATCTACTTCCCATCCTCATTCTTCTTAATCATATAATTAATGCATCGCACTTCCCAGAGAACTGGAAAACTGCGGTAGTAATTCCTATTAAGAAGCCCGGTAGTAGTAATAGTCCTTGCAATTATCGTCCAATATCCCTATTAAGTACATTAAGTAAGATACTGGAACGCAAGATCTACCAAAATCTTCTCTCATTTGCCAATGAGAATGCACTCATCCCTAACTGTCAGTTCGGATTTCGTAAGCGACAATCCACATGTCATGCTCTACTAAAACTCACACACGATGTTACAACTGGTCTCCAAAACCAAAGCCCTACTGTGTGTATATCTCTCGATATTTCTAAGGCGTTTGATTGCGTCTGGATCTCAGGACTTCTGTACAAACTGCACTCCATATTTAATTTAAACTCTCACACAACAAAGCTCTTAGCCTCATATCTTTCTGCCAGAAAATTCGTTGTGAGAATAAATTCTTCTGTCTCAGAAACCCACACCATAACCGCGGGTGTTCCCCAAGGCTCCATTTTAGGGCCAATTTTATATCTGTTATATACCTCAGATATTCCTCAACCCATATCTCCTAATGTTGTGATGCTGAATTATGCTGATGATACATTAATTTACTCTAGCAGCAAATTTGTTAAGGCTGCAAGAAACCGCATTAACAACTTCCTCCGTAACCTATCATCATACTTTAATAAGTGGAAAATTCACCTTAATCCAAATAAAACGCAGCTCATAGTGTTCAAGGGCAAAAACGAGCACTGTACAAACAACACTAGACGTTGCCACAACAAAATTAAGATTCAACTGAACAATACTCTGATAAAACCCTCCAAAACCCTAAAATATCTGGGAATCACTTTTTCTAATAACTGGTCTTTTTCCTCCCACATTAAAAATTCCCTTCAAAAAGCCACAATTCAGCTTAATCTCTGTAGAAGAGTAATGTGGAAACCTAATAGTCTCTCTCACAAAGTCAAACTGCTCATTTACAAACAAATTATCAGGCCCACACTCACGTACGCGTGCCCATTGTGGTACCATATCACTCCCTCCCAAATGGAGAAATTACGAGTATTCGAAAGAAAATGCTTTAGGTATGTCTCTGGGTTACATCGTCGTCCTAACTCCTATAAGTACTATAGTAACGTCGAACCCTACAATACCGCTGGTATCGAGCGCCTCGATAGACGATTCCTCGAACTGTCTATCAAATTTATCGAAAACCTACAAAATAATCCCAATCCCATAATAACCTCGCTCTTAGAGAACCCTCTAGATATCAGAACTAACTATCCCAACTGTCTCCACACCAGAGCTATCTTCGCCTCAGGCAGACTGGTAAATGATTCAAACGAGATCATATACCACAACACCGAAGTTACCCCTAACCAGTTCAAATACTGTAACGTCCAACCATTTTCCAACATCCTACGCTTTTCCAACGAACAACCGGAGAGAAATACTCTACCACTAACCCATAACTGACCTCATTCCACATCCTTTAATTCATAAATCCCATTAATTATAAAACTTTGTTTTGTTTATAGCTCATTTTATAATAATCAGACTAAGTTAGGTTAAGTTATATTTATATTTATATTTAGGGTTATGTTTAGATTAAGTAAAGTAAAAATAACAAATTCCTGGTTTTCTGACCTTTTCCAGGAAGACAAAACCCTACTAAATGTATAAACACACATCTAGCCTGTAACTCTTAAAACATTGTTTGGAAAATGTATTATAATAATAATTACATGTAAGCAATTGTCACGAATTTAATTTTAAGTCACTGTATTACTTAAATGTACAAATTTGAATTATGGTTAATAAATACAGTTTTAAAAAAAAAAAAAATCATGGAGATGAATAATAAGTAAGAAAGTGAAGTAAGCGAGTAATAAGTGAGAAATAAGCAGTGAAGAGTAAAACACGCGATAAGTACGGAAGCGATAAGTTAAGAAATCGTTAAGTGTACGTTAAAAGTTACGGTTGTTATTAACGCACTAATAAAGTGTTACAGTAATTCTAAATCGATTTAACGGCTCTTGTTTATTAAAAATAATTAATCCAGCGAACCCTAAGCTCGCAACAATATTAATAAAAATAATCGATTTTTTTTCACATTTCTAGAGTGGTGTTACCCTTGAAACAAACAAATATTAGAAGGGGGCATTGTTATTGCAATGATACATTATTCATTTGGCGAAGCACCACATAGTAAATTAATAGAATCAATTTAGAAAATCACCCGGTGCTCAAACCCCGGATAAAAAGCAGAGGGGACCAGTAGTTTTGGCATAGCGTAATCATTTAATACTATTTTACGCTGCTGCACAGGCTAAACAAATGACGTCGATACTGCTAATAAAAGTATTACTTAAAAATTAGCAATAATAATTGACTAAATACGAGGTGAAAAGAAAGTAACGGAGAGTTATTTTGAACTGCACGTGCAGATTACCAAATACTATCTTGCGTTTCGAATTCGTGGTTTTTTCCTTGTTTTAAACCCAGTATTCTCATTATCATAAATGTGGAAACGCCGTATAACATAACACAATACCTAACCGTTCACAATATCAACAACAAAGGCCACCCTATCTACAAACCCCATCACTGTAACGTTTCACATATCTTTAGGCGCTTCTTGCCTGGGCGATTCGTGGTAGATTCCTTCGTGGGGAATCCACAGTAGAGGCGAGAAATACAAATGCTAATCTACTAAATTTAGATTTTCACAATCTCCACAGAAAAGTTGTTTTTTACTTATATTTATAAGTGGATCTTGTAAAAATATTTTTTTAAACTTCCTCTGATGTGTAGTTTAAAGTTTACTTCATTCAAATAAAGTAGAAAAACAAAAATTAAGAATTATTAAATTTATCAAATGAAATTAGAAATTTTGTCTTTTTATTAAAAGATATAATTTTGTCTCTTGTATCAAAAATTTTTTCTAGCAATGGCAACAGAATTTTTTATATATGGTAAAAAAATCTGCCACCTGTGCAAGTTTTATTACTAAAAGTCTGTCTGGAAATATTTTATAGCATAAAAGATACGAGGGGAGTTTGACGAGTCAGTACCTATGAATTTCCCGTGCAGTAACTTTAAATGCAACACTGCTCCCGTCAACTGCCATCTATAATTAGTGTATATAGAGCTGAAATCAGAGTATATTGATAAATAAATATATAAATGTATAAATATATATATATATATAATTAATAAATAAATATATAAATATATAATAAATAAATAAATATATATATATATATATATATATATATATAATAAGAGTGTATTGACATATAATAAATAAATATATAAATATATATATATATATATATATTGTTGATTATCGCGATGCCGGACGAGGAATGTCGTCCGTCGAGATCCTATTTGATGGTGATCTGATCCGGCTCGAAGGACCAGAAAATTTTATATCTCGGTGCCGAACGAGGAATGTCGTCGGTCGAGATCGTTGAGCTTCCGCCGACTAAGGAATGTCCTCGGGGAAGCGTTGTGTTGAAACACTGCTGGAGGATGCGCCAATGTTATTTATCCGGCTCGAAGGACCAGAAAATGTTAGTTGAAGTGGACGATAATGAGGCTGCATCCAAGAGGAAAGCGTTCTACGGTTAAGGCATCCAAGAGTGGTGTATTAGTCTGTATTGGAGGGCAGCGTCCAGGAGCGGTGAGCTGCATTCAAGAAGATAGCCGAGATCCCCTTTTTATTCTACGTCGGTTGTTGGGTTGGCTGCACAACACAACACACGCATCGAAAGCAAACCTCGCTGATGCAAATTACGAGAGGGAAAGTCACTGGAAATAGTTCGGTATCAGTTGTTTATTTGGCTGCACACACAACACGTGTATCGAAAGCAAAAGGCTGCTAATGTAAATTACAAAAGGAAGAGTCAATGGAAAGTGTGATGAGGAAAGGCAAAATCAACGTTGTGATCTCGAACGCTGGACTTCTTGGCGGTGTGTACGCGTTTGCGGTTGAATGCAGACTGACTCATTGGGCATAATTTCCAATTCAAAAAGGGGACGCCATGATGTCATCATTGGTGACAATCGGCCAGCTGGTGCCAGCTGCTGCGCAACTGGTATACACTGCGAATGTACTAGATTTCTCCAGTACATTCCAGCACATTCAATTGCCAATCCCTAACATATATATATATATATTGTTATGGATGCTGCGAATCCATAGGAGAAAAACCTATCAGAAACCCTAACCCTATATTCATCAATAAGAAATACTTGCTTAAAGATACAAATAACCTGCCCTGTAATACAAAGAAACCACTCAAAAGAAACAATTTTGCCTAATTCACAAAATAATCGAAAGAAACAATTTTGCCTAGTCCACAAAATAATCCAAGTCACACAATCATATGACCCATGGGAAATATTTGCTTGATCTGCAAATTGTCCCATGGTATAATTCATAAGATACAATGTTGTCTGTACAGAAATACGAACCCCATGGGAGCCCCTAACAAACGTTTTGCATGATCGACAAAAAGCAATGCGATCACGGGCAGCCGGCGAGGCAAGTAAAAATGGGAAACGAAGGGAGTTCGTCAGAAAGTCTTGAAGAGGCATGATCGTCCTACTAGGTCTCGTCCTACAGTCAAAGTAAATCTAGTAAAGAAGTGAATTGATTTAAGCGCAAACGAAAGTAAGATTTTAACGAACAAAATATTAATTAACTAAATATTGCTAGCTAAGAATTAATTAGATATTGTAATAATAATGAGATTGTAATTAACCAAATATTATGAGTTTAGAATTAGTTAAATATTGTGAGCTAAGAATTAATTAGAGATTGTAGTAAAGAAAAATTGTAATTAATCAAATATTGTGAGTTTAGAATTAACTAAATATTGCTAGCTAAGAATTAATTAGATATTGTAATAATAATAAGATTGTATTTAATTAAATATTATGAGTTAAGAATTTATTAAATATTGTGAACAAAAGATATCAATTAAATATTGTAAATTGATATAATTAATAATTGTAATTAATAAAGTTAAGTTTAAGGTGAAAATAAGCGTCTTTAAAAAAAAAGGTGACTCCACGCGGTAACATCTCCATTGGCTCCAGCATCCGCTCCCTAGTCCAACGGAAAACCCAGAGGCTCTACCCACAAACCGTATCTGGCCTGCGGACTTAGTTGGTGCAAATTATTACATGGTATGCAGCATACTGAAGGCATAACAATATATATATATATATATATATATATATATATATATATATATATATATATATATATATATATGTATATGTATATATATATATAATAATTAAATAAATATACATATATACATATAATAAGAGTATATTGATAAATAAATAAATATAAATATATATATAGGGTTTCCAATAGGGACTTGACAACTTTTTTTCGATTTTTTATTTTTGCAGACGTTGTTCGTTCGTGTACTTAACCACGATGAAAATGTTGACTTTATTGAATAAATTGACAGGACAGTTCGATTAGTGAAAGCGTGCGTTCACAAATTAATTGCAAAGTTGTCAAGTCGCTATTGTAAAACCCGGTATATAGTGTGACGCATATGACAATCAGTACTAGAATATTCGAGAAAGTCCGAAACAAAATACTAGAATATTCTAGAAAGTACTGGAAAACTGGAGACTATGAACAGTAGAACATTCAAGGCTATGGAACGGACGGAAACGAAACGCCGAATCAGGAGGAGAAAACGGTATAAATACGTCGCACACAGATCATGGAGTTAAGTAAGAAGTAAGATGAGTAAGAAGTAAAAAGTAAGAAGTAAGAAGCCGAGTCAAAGACGCGATAAGTAAAGAAGCGATAAGTCAAGAAATCGTTAAGTGTACGTTAAAAGTTACGGTTGTTATTAACGCACTAATAAAGTGTTGCAGTAATTCAAAATCGATTTAACGGCTCTTATTTATTAAAAATAATTAATCCAGCGAACCCTAAGCTTGCTACAGTATATATATATATATATTTTATTTATTTATTTATTTTTTTAATATACTTCTGTCGGGAGGGGCGACCTTATAGCGCTGACACGGCGCCCTTTTGTTTTTTTTTTTTTTTACATTTCTGTATTTATTGACCATCAATAATTTTTACAATAAGCAATACAGATAACTTCTGATACTTTAGCTATAATTGTTTACATATATTTTCTAGTACATTTTTCAAACAATATGATAAAAGTTATATATTGGTTACGGATTAAGATTTTAGTGGGTAGAGCTTCCTGGAAAAGGTCAGAAAACCAGGATATAGTTATTTACTTAACCTATGCTAATTTACTTAACTTAACTTAACTTATCTTAACTTAGTCTAGTTACCTAATTATTATTGAAATAAGATACTGTGGTGTGGAAGGGGGAAGCATAGTGATCAATAGGTAGGTTATGGGTTAGTGAGGATATTGTCAGTCAGGGATGTGGGTTGGGGAACTACTTTCCGTTTGTTCGTTGAAACGCAAAATATTGGAGAAGGGTTGAATATTACTGTATTTAAATTGGTGAGGTGAAAGCTCTGTATGATGGTATACAATCTCATTAGAGTTATTAACCAACCTGCTAGAGGTGAAGAACGTTCTGATGTGGAGACAGTTCGGGTAGGCAGTTCGGTTATCTGACGGAGTCGATGTGAGCGCATTTATTATCGGGTTGGGATTATTGGGACGATTTTCGATAAATTTGATGAACAGCTCGAGGAAGCGTCGATCTATATGTTCAATATTAGCGGCATAGTAGAGCGAACTACTGTTGTAATATTTGTGGAAGTTGGGATGTCGGTTGAGGCCAGTGATAAGTCTGAAGTATTTCCTTTCGAAGATGCGTAGCTTCTCCATTTGGGCGGGTGTGATATGGTACCATATCGGGCATGCATATCTGAGAGTGGGTCTGATTATCTGTTTGTAGATAAGTGATTTAACTTTGGGGGAGATACCATTCGGCTTGTACATCACTTTTCTGTAGAGATTATGTTTAATTGCGGCTTTGCGAATCGAGTTTTTGGCGTGGGCGGAGAAGGACAGATTGTTGGTGAAGGTTATTCCCAGGTACTTTAAGGTTTTGGAGGGTTTAATTACATTCTTATTTAACTTGATTCTGATTTTGTTATGGCAGCGTATGGTGTTGTTAGTACAATTCGCCTTTTTGCCTTTAATCACTATGAGTTCAGTTTGTGTTTGACAGCCATTGAATGCAGACAACCGCGTGAATTCTCGAATAAGCTACCCTTGTCGTGTATTCCGATATCATAAATGAATCAAGTACCCCTTGCCAAGTTTAGAAATGCCGTCAAACGGACAACCCAGTGTTAACAAATAGAACACATTAAATAAAAGTTATTTTAATATCTCAAGAAACAGTTTCGTGCACAATTATGTTCTCAGTGAATGTCTGTACTGAGTTTTAAAGATTAATATAAACACAAATTACAATAAACATAAAGTACAATAAATCAATAAAGCAACAAAAACGAAAGCTAAAAGTGACAAATCAGTATCTCTCAGTGCATTAATAATCAAAAAGAAGTGCATATAAAAACAGTTGAGTGGCGCGCAAAAAGTGTTCGAGACAATAAAAACAAAAACAATAAAAAGGTAATACTTCGGTCGCAAACGCGAAAATTAAAACAAATAATATATTGCTTGTTAAGAAAGGAATTTTAAATCATCGTTTGGCGCGAGTGCAAGCTTACTGACTCTTAGCCGACGGTAGGCGAGTTCAACTCAGCCTGCGGGAGAAATCAAGTTGCCGTGGTTCAAAAGGTCGCCATTGTTTTTTTTAAATGAAAACAAACTGGAAAGAACCAGAATGAACACGGAGGACGATAAAAACACGACAACGCACAAACGAAAAGGCGCCCCGAAAAACTCCATTGTGACGCGAAGCAAAACCGCGAAATTGACAATGGATAAAGGAGATCAACAATTGGCGAACGACAGTGCGCTCCCCTTCCCCTCCAACTTTAACATATATGGGGCAAATAATTCATTCGCTTCTCTTGCATCCTCAGAGTCTGAGGATGAAGAGGAAGAGATAAGTGAATTGGAGGCGAAACTTGCGATGGCAAGAGCCCGATTACAAGAGAGACGCCGAAAGAAAAAAATAGCGGCGCTCGAACAAGAACAAAACCCGCAACAACTACAAAAGCTAAAGCCAAAAGTCGGCCAACAGCAACAATTTCACCATCAACAGCAACATCAACTTCAATATCAGCAGCATCAACAGCAACATCAACAGCAACTACCAACACAAAAGCGATCAACGAACCAGCAAGCAACACAGCAGCAGCAAAACAACAATATCAGCGGAAAAATAAAGACGCCACCAATCAACACCATAGATGTTGACTGTAAAGAATTGGTAAGTCTTTGTAAGCTAGCCATAGGTAACAATTTTGCAGTTAAAAGACTGGCGGGTAACAGGCATGCCATTCAAACATATACGGTGGCAGACCACGACAAAATTAAAGAGGTATTAAAAAGAGCCACCGCGGAATTTTACTCGTTCACGCCGAAACAAACGAAGAGCGTAACGGTTCTATTAAAGGGTGTCGACCCTGAAACGGAACCGGAGGCTCTGCTCGAAATGCTTCAAAACCTGAAGCACGAAGATCTCGAGTTTACCGCGGTAAAACCATTCACCACACGCAATCTTTATTAGAAAAGGGATCAATCATAAAGTAATATATAGTAGAGAAGTGCGCAGGTTCCGGGTGCTGGAAGCCTGTATCGTCCGCATACCCCTTCAGCAAGGAAGGGGTTTGTATGCGATTGCGGTCTATGCACCTGAGGAGCACCAACAAAACCTATTTATAGCGGAGCTCGAGACACTCTTTCGATGCTTACAATTGCACCTGGGCAAAAACTACTTTATCCTAGGGGGAGATATGAACGCCAAGCATGTAAATTGGGGAAATTATATATCTAATGCCAGAGGAAATCAGTTGGCTGGTTGGTTAGATCAGTATCATATTGAATATAGAACTGACCTGCTAGCTACGAAATATCCATCGTTCCCCAGAGGTAGATCGTTCTTAGATATCTTGCTAATCGACTCACGACTGAGATTACTTAACACCAACAGACGAAACACAAACTGTTTACGGACAATTGAATACGACAGTGACCACTGTGCATTCACGGCAGTAATAGAGCTTCCGAACGAGCTCGCAGATCTGGAGGAATTCGTGATCCCGCAACCCTATAACTACAGGGCAATGCGATGGCCGCGGTTCACCAGATCATTAACAAGAGAACTTTGTTCGAATGACTTTAATCTGCCAGTAAACAGAAACCTGACAAATGACGAAATCAACAAATACATTCAACAAATGGACGAAACCGTAAAACGAACAATGGACAAAACAATTCCCAAAACAACAGTTACAGATCACATTAACATGTACAGAAATGCAACAATAAACGCACTCCACAAGAAAAAGAGCAGACTGCTATCGAAATTAAAACAATTACACAGACAGTTTACAGACAGACAAGACCAGGAGATAATATCACTGAAATCTCAATTAAAAAACCTCCAACAATTACTTAAAGCTAATTATAGATTAGCAACAAATTTGTATTGGAACAACAGAATTCGAGCTATAAAAACTAATAACCCGAATATGTTCCCACAAATAAAGAAAATATTCAGGAGAAATAATCAAAACGAGATTCAGTGTCTCCAAATTCCACATACTGAGGTTAACAAGCAGCTGCTAACCAACATTGGCATAGATACAGAGAACGCTATCTTCAATAGTGAGCTCTTCGTGCTCGAAGATCCTTTGGAGAAGGCGAACGCTGTGGGAGCTGTCTTTCAGGAAATGTACAAGGTGAATGAAAGCATTCACCGAAATCACGACCTGGAGGACAGAATTCGACTGAATCACCTGCACCTCCGGAATGAAATTTCACATTGGCAATCGGAGAATCCGGGTTTTACGGAGTTCAGTGACGATAATCTGTCAATTGACATTAATGCCAATGGTGGGGCTAATAGCCTTTTAATCACAAGGGAAGGAATCCAGAGTATCTTCGACTCATTAAGAAGCAAAAAGTCAGTGGGAATAGATGGAGTACATAACATCGTACTCAAGAACCTGCCCACAAAGGCAATAGATATATACACGGTCCTGTTTAACAACGCGTTGAATAATGCATATTATCCCGCGCGTTGGAAAACGGCAATCATTCAGCCCATCGCAAAAAAGGGCAAAGACTGTACAAACCCAATGAACATGCGTTCGATAAGTTTACTCCCAAGCATCAGTAAAGTATTTGAAAAAATCGCTAACAAAGCTCTGCTAAAATGGGTAGACGACAATAGCATTATTCCAAATAACCAGTTTGGCTTTAGGGCGGGTCATGAAACCACACATGCCGCAGCTAAACTGGTCTCCGACATACAATGGAATAAATGTAGGAACCAATGCACAGGTGCCTGTCTGATCGACTTGGAAAAAGCCTTTGATACCGTCTGGATCGAAGCGTTGTATTACAAACTGGTCAGATATGGCATACATAAGCCTTTACTATATGTACTTTACAATATGTCAAAGGACAGGAGGTTCGTGGTCAAAAGTGGTAATGTGACCTCTAATAAAACGTATAATATCAAGAATGGCTTGCAACAGGGTGCGGTACTCTCTCCGATTCTTTTTAACATTTACATTAGCGACTTATTAGATGCACTTCCGCAGGCTATTGCGTACGCAGACGATCTCATAATTTACAGAACAGCTCCGAAAGTTGAGATCATAAATAGTTTAATACAGCGAGATTTCAACAACGTGCAGCGCTATTGCGACAACTGGAAACTTAAGATCAACTTCCAGAAATGTGAAGCCATCCTATTTAGAACCCCATTATATAAAGCCACGAACGACACAAGGAAAAACTGGCGAAAGCTAGTTATCGTGGGACCGCATGGAGATAAACTGGAAACCAAGAGTTTAGTTAAATACCTGGGCATCTGGCTAGACCAATATCTGTATTTCAAAAGACATGTAGAGGCTGCTTTGCTCAAAGCGAGGAAAACTTTTGCTATGACAAGGAGGCTATTTCACAGTAGCCAACTTGACAGCAGGGTAAAAGTCATATGCTACATGACGCTAATCAGGCCAATGCTCATATATGGCTGTCCAGTATGGTTTAACATAGGTCCAAATTTGATGGAAAAGATTCGGGTGTTCGAAAGGAAGTGTCTGAGAACCTGTCTCAGATTATATCGAACACCGGAATCGGAACACAAAAAGTACTACTCAAATGAGACTTTATATAATGAAGCCTGCATAAATAGGGTGGATAATTTTATGATTAAATTGATCAGAGGACATATTGCGAGGGCAATAAGCTCGTCCAATGTCCTAATTTTCGGGGCTTATTATCCAAATACACTGTACTATGAGAACGTGCGTCGCAACGGTTTTGTTCCACCAGAGGCGTTCCTTGATTTGGACATGAAAGGGCTTATACAGGATAGATCCGGAATTCCGCTGATCTATCATGTAAGTAGATCATCCGTAGACGGGGGATTGTGCTACGACCGGGAAGTAACGCGCACCGAAGAAGAGCTCCTGCGCTTCAGTAGGGCTATCTCCCACAGAGACCGGGACGATAGTATTAGACAGCGTCAACAGTTCTGGTGGTTGAATGGCATATAAAGACCTGGATACCAAAGTCGGTATAGAATCACACTATCATCAGCTAGCTTACATAGACTTAGCTTTTCTAGAATTAGGGTAGTATAAGATTTAAGTTAAGTTAAGCTAAGTGATTTTACATAATATATATAAAAAAAAAAAAAAAAAAAAAAAAAAAAAAAAAAAAAAAAAAGGTAAGTAAGTAAGTAAGTTAAATTTTAAGAAAAAAAAAAACAAAAAAATTGACAAAGTTTTTCAAATTTTTCTTTGTCTTTCAAATAATTATAAGTATTGCCACAAAGTTTTGTCACCGAAAGGCAAATTATACAAATATTAAGTAATGTTTAGCTTAGAGCGTCTGCGAAGGACCAGTAAGTTATTATATAAGATATTTAAGCTAGAATTTAAGCATTTTTTGTCTAGCCTTTAATTTAGAAACTAAGAATATAGAAAGAAAATAAAAAAATGTTTAAAAATGAAAAATGATGACACTATGAGTTGAGTTTTGGCTGGGTTGAGTCGGATTTTCCACTTAGTAAAATATGCTGAGAGATTCGGGAGATAGCTGTTAATACAGTTTCTTGCCTCCTTGACAAACGTGTTGCTTGAATAAATTGAAGTGTCATCGGCATAGTTCAGCATTACTGTATTAGGTGACAGTGGCTGCGGGGTGTCTGAAGTATAAAGGAGGTAAAATAATGGTCCGAGAATGGAACCTTGAGGAACACCCGCGGTTATACTGTATGGTGTCGAAAGAGTTGAATTTATTTTCACCATGAACTTTTTATCAAAAAGGTAGGAAGCGAGAAGTTTTATGGTGTGGGTGTTTAATCCGAACATTGAATGTAGCTTGTATAGCAGTCCTGCAATTCAAACGCAATCGAATGCTTTTGCTATGTCGAGAGAGACGCATATTGTTGGGGATTGGTTTTGGAGATTCATTGTCACGTCATGTGTCAGTTTTAGCAGAGTATGACAAGTTGAGTGTTGTGGTCGAAAGCCAAATTGAGAATTCGTGATAAGGGAGTTGTCTCTAGCAAATGAGAGAAGATTTTTGTATATCTTACATTCCAAAACCTTACTAAGCGAATTTACCTGTGATATGGGACGGAAGTTAGCCGGGTTGTTGTAAGAACCGGATTTACTAATAGGGACTATCACCGCTGTTTTCCAACATTTTGGGAAATGTGAAGCGTTTATTATGTGGTTGAGAAGAACGGCGCCCCGAGATGCCACAAAATAACTGTTGTAGTTCTTTTTGAACAGTTGCAGGTTGTAACGCTCTGGAAATAATCGCGCAGAGGGTGAGTTCCACAGCTTCCCCGCTCTGTAACGGAACAGTTCTGATGCAGGGATGTTCCCGCCGTCGGGAAATGAACCGCAAATTGATGCGATCCGTCGGATTGTCTTGTGGAGCGCATATAAACCGAATTGCGCGGAACAATACCACGAATCTCCGAAGAACAGCAGCCGTGATCATATCTGTAAAACAGACACATATTGGCTACGCGCCTTCGATTTGATAGCGACTGTAGTCCTGATGTCAGCACCGTGCCCTCGATCAGGTAGATCTCTCGTCTCTGTATGCTCACAAGTAGGTCGAGGATATGTTTACGAGCAGAGCTCCAAACATGAGAGCAATATTCAAGCGCGGGTCTAATTTGGGATTTATACAGCAGAAGAAGTTGGGCCGGAGTGAAACATTTCTTGGCTCTTAAAAGATAGCTCCGTTTTCCTGAGGTGAACCTGCCGATGCTCGGCACGTGTTTATGCCACGATACATTCCCACAGACCGTGCCGCCCAGTAATTTCAAGCTTTCCCCAGATTTGAGGGCCTGGCCATTTATCATCAGCTGTGGAACCGATGATCCACCTTTCTTTGTGAATGTTGTATATTCTTTGCTGCATTGAAGTCGACGGGATTAGCTTTTCCCCACTACAGGACCTTATCCTGATCCCGATTCAGAGAGTCAATCTGTTGCGGAGGACGAAGTCGGTGCGCCGGCATGGGCGCTGGTTCTACTACGACCCCACTAACACTCCGCTGTTCGAACAAACTTAATAATGCTGCAACAATCAGCAGGAAACAAAAAGTAAAATAAAACACCGATTGTTTTGGTAGTTCACAAGCTCTATTTATTATTATTTATCTTCTTTTCTTTCATGGTTCGATATTGCTAGGTTTTTACATCCGAGATTTATAATGTAATTGTGGTTATTGTTTATTATTCAATTTTACGTAAAGATATTTATATTAACACTAGGTTGTACGTTGACGGCCATTTCAAACCTAACAATGATTGCAAATTAACTGAACTACAGCACACACGAATGGTATCGGAAAAAGTCTTCTACTTTACTTTATCTGCCCTTTTGCAAAGAGGATTTTGTTTAGAAAAAAAAAAAAGAACCCGAGTCTAACTCGACATAACTAATGGTTTCTACACCCGCGGGGGTAGATTCACCCCCGGGCGAACGCCGGTGTATCTGAAACGCGACCGATCTCTTAAGTGGTTGAATTAAGACTCAATCGAGGGTTGGAATCTGGCTCTTGATTCTTCCTCGATTCGGTGGTGAGTTAGTCAGGAAAGAGAGAAGATTTGTCTCTATGGTGAGTAACCAGTAAGAGGATCTTGCTGGCTAAATTCCGATGTGTGTGTGTATGATCGCGTAGATCAGATTGTTTATCGAGGCACTTCGGCCAAGGATAAACGAAACTTAAAACAAGGGAAAAAGAACAAAAGGAGAAGCGACCTGGGGCATCGTTGTCTTATGAGGGTTCAGCTAAATAAATACGCTGCCACTCATTAGGTGCTAATAGGTTCGGGATACATCATACAATTTGCATATCGTATCTTTGGTCGTTGTAAGAAACGGATTCTTACATTTGTTTATGCTATTGAATTCGAATCCGGCGGCTAAGCGCGAAGTTGGTGATTGTTTGGAGATTCAAACAAAGGAGCATTTCTGGGAGTAGTGCTTGCAGCTGAATCAATAGTTGCACAATGACGGTTGTGCATGACATCTATGCCAATTGTATATGGCATCTATGGCAACTCAAGGGTCGAATTCCAGTGTGAATATTTACATCAATATAGGATTCGGTTCTTGGTTGCTAATGCTGAGATGCCTATGAGAATGCCCTTGTGGGAGAAATTCTTTTCAGGAATTTCTAGGTAATGCGTTGAAAGCATTAATTATACTTGAGAAAGGAAATGTTTTTGATGCGGGGAGATTGAGGTCCAAATATGGATTGCGAGTATGGGGGGTTCTAGGGGTGAGCTTTAAGAGCACTGCCTATACCTCATATGCACCAAATGGCCGATCACTCGAAAAAGAGGAAACAAGCGTACGATCATCCGCGAAACTGAACAGTTTGTTATCCGTTGTCTCCAACAAATCATTTATGTGAAGCAAAAACAAGGTTGGAGCCAAAATAGAACCTTGGGGCATCCCCGAATTAACAGGATACAGATCCGAACACTCGCCGTCCACGACAACCCGGATCGATCGATTTTCGAGGAACCTCTTCATCCAATCGCAAAGCTGATGGGAAAGTCCATATGAACGAAGTTTGATGTCCATATATCGGTTATACGTGTCAAAAGGTCTCCCATGGAGCGCTTGCCACGGAATCCGTATTGACGATCATTCAGAAGTCCCGTTGCACTCCAAATACTTAATTAACTCAGTATTGACGACTGTTTCCATCACCTTAGATAACATAGACAGTAATGCTATTGGTCGGTAATTTTGTAGGAGGCACTTTTTCCCGTGTTTGGGAATGACTGAACTCGAGCGATTTTCCAGCAGGTGGGAAATGCCCTCCGTGCACAAGATTGGCGGAAGAGTCTGCCAAGAACCGGTGATAGTTCTGGAGCACAGTTCTTAAGGACCATTGCTGGTATTCCGTCCGGGCCGGTCGCCTTCCTACAGTCCAGTTCACGTAGAATGCGTTGAATAGTACGCGGGTGGAGCCTGCCATTCCGCATCGAAGGCCGTACCGGCGCGATCACAGGTGGCTCCAAAAGTCCGGGATCGAGGTTTGAATTCGCGGAAAATAAATTCGCGAACACATTAGTTTTATCCCTTGAATTTGTGGCTAACCTCCTGCTGCCTGTCACCAACGGGGGGACCGGGGAGGACGCTGACAGCTCTTGCCATTGACCAGAAGGGGCGCGAAACAGTCGGGCATTGAAGGAGTTTATTGGTCACTCTGTCGTTGTGAGCTTTCTTCGCGGTATCAATCGCATGGTTGCCCGCGTTTCTGAATCTAACAAAATTCGTTTTGTTCACGTCGGTGGGATTGGAGGGCCATTGTTTATCAGCTCTATTTTTTGCCGCTGTAATATGATCGCATTTTTATCAAACCACGGTTTATCAGATGAACTTCGTTTGATGGAATGTGGAATGTAGATCTCCACCCCGAGAATAATAATTTCTGTGACCGGCTCTGCGCATGCGTTAACATTGGGATCTCCAAAGCACACCTCGGACCACGAAAAGGATTCGAAGAAATCTCGCAATTCGTCCCAGTTAGCAGCTCTATAGCGTTTGGGATTGAGAGTGAAGAGCGTGTGATTCGAACTGACGCTATGACAGTTAGAATCACCAAAAATTGAACCAAAGCGTAACACGTCAGGCTACTGCCGTGTTTTGAATTCGATTTTTAAACTGAAGTGAATTGTTATGTTATCGCTATGGTATACGGCTCTGATGTATTTTCTTTTTCGATTTTCGTTCGGTGTTCTTCACAATTTGCTTATGTATTGTGTGTGTATCTGTTAGAGACGCTACAGCTCTATACTTTCATACATGGCGAAGATGCTTAGGTGGGTTAATTGTTTGAAATGCAAGTGGTTGCACACCCAATACTAAGCAGTGATCTGAGTTTACCAGTGGCGCAGTAACTTTGTGGAGGCTGTAGTTGTATGCCGGTACGACACGGGTCCACTTACACCCACCAAAATATCCAAGAGAAGAGAAGCGGACACAGAATCAAAAAGAATAAACACACATATATTGCTATTGTGATGTATGTTTTTTTATTTAAAACTTCTTAACCCTTATGTCAATGACCAACTTTACCGACAGTAATCATTTCGTCGCAATTTCACGATTGCTCGGCCTAGTAGACGAATTTCGGTCCCATGTCTTAGATCATCTCCATTCAAACGTTTCTGAATGATAATTACGAAATTTCAATGAAAAAAAAATTTTTTTTTACTTTCAAATTGACAATTTAAAAAATCTAAATGGGTACCCGGGTACCCGGTCATTGACATAAGGGTTAAAATAGTAATGTTCACAATTCTGATTTTTGACACTAAATTAGCAGAGTTACTTAATATTTTTTTGTCTACACAAATTTCACAGGGTTTACTGATTAATTCATCATGCATATGGCGAATTTGTTGTTATTTATTTTTATAGAACAGATTTTAACGCAAACAGTAAGGAGGAATTATATTTCACTAACTTTCTTTAACGACTTTTCTTAAACGTGTGTGTAAACGGCGGAAGGTAACAATCGACTCCGGGACGTGTGCGCACTGTAGAGGTTGGAAATCGACTACTACGTGGCGTGACCGACCCCGGTGGTGGTTGAAATTCGACTGATCCCCATCAGGGGATGTCGTTTGGGATTTTCACAACGATCAACCAATCATAATCGTGCTGTTTTCTGCATTCTTTTACTTTCCAGCCCATCGAGGTGAATAAACACTGGTGCATTCATTCGACAGTCGATGGACATAGAGTGAATGAGGAGACCAAAAGGAGAGCACGATGATTTAGGGGTTGCTTTAGCTTTAGCGTGCATGCACGAACGCTACATCTGGTGATGACAGAGTGACTTAGTTAGGACATCGATTTGATCTCAGAGTGCAATCCACTCAGCAAAGGGGAAAATGAAATGGAATAGAAAGTGGGTTTGTGCTATTCACCTGAATAAAGAGCGTATTGATCCCCAGCGAATAGCGTGTCTGGGGGAAGTCGAAGGGACGCTGCAATAGCTTGCGAATTATGGGCGTGAGAACGAAACTCGAAGAATTTGAAAATTACCCCAGCGCTTTTGCGATGATGCAACCGCGTCGTTTGGTTAGACTTGGTTGTTGCTAACCAATATGACTTAGAGATTTCCGGTGGAAATCTCATTGGGTTAACGCAATGGAGTTGCCGTATGGCAAGTGGTACTGAATGCAATTATACATCATTTGTATAAATAATTAATTCAGTAATGCGTCCGTTTGGGATATATCTTTTTTTCGGGCGAAATTGGGTTGGAATTGTGGGTTGGTCCTCCGTGTAATGTAGAGATCCCCCACAACTTTCATGGTATAAATGCTCAGCTCGGATGTCAAAAACAGATACATGGTGTTCGCATAATCGCCTCGCGCATCTGGCACTCGCGTCGGTTCCTCCACGAGTTGGGTCAAGGTGTGGCTAATAGCAAACATCTCCGCCAGCCTCCCAGCCTCGTCGGTTCTGTTAGAATGTACCAACCAGCCGGAACTGTGTACATTAAAATCGCCAAGGACAACAATTTCAGAAGCTGGGTGGTTGATCTGTATCCAGTCGATGGTATGTGAAAGATGTTCGAAAAATGTCACCGGTCGATCGCCATTCGGGGAGCGGTAAAGACAACAAAGAAATTTAACAGAATTCCTCAGCACGAAACTCAACTATATGATGTCCATGCTATTGAGTTCCAACGCCTCCATCCTCTGGTAAGCTAGATCGGCCCGCGCGAAGACGTAGACTCCGCCCTTAAAACAGAATCTCGAATGTAAGTCGTATCCTGAGCAACGAAGATATGTCGAATTAGTTGACGATTCGACCTGGGTCTCAGGTAGGGCAAGGATATCAGGTTCCGCTGTTTGCAAATATTGGTGGACGGCGTTTACATTTGTATTGGTGAAACCGATGCTCCTGATGTTACAAAATGCGGTTACCAGTCAAGCGTGTGCGAGCCCGCTTATGCGATGATGAACCTCTTAAAGTTCGGCTATTTATCATAATATCTGGGGCGTTATAAGTTGGTGTGTCTGGCACGACACGGATTCCTTAACTCCGCAACGATGTTTCGACGCAGACGAGAATGAAGAAATAAAAACACAAACACCTCAACTGGTACTGATTGGAATTAATTTTATTTTGATTTGAATTTTATAGTTTTTTTTATTATTCACTATTATTATTTCTTTGATTGTTTACAATGGCTTAATTTTCCAAATTGTCGCGGACTTTATTGGTCAAAACACAAATGTCAACCCCGGTGGTTAATATTCGACTCTTTAATAAATTACTTTCTTGACCCGAGCGGCGTGACTTGGCACGGTGGAGATTGGATAGCGACCGACTCTAATTAGGGGAAATTCTGTATTCCATTTTGCACACAGGACAACCAAAAGAGATCACGCCTCTGCTCTCTCATTGTCACGCCCGTCGAAGTATGGTGTGTATCGGTTAATTCATAATTGACGAACGTGGTATAATGAGAAAACACAAACACGATGTACTGTGATCTCGAGGTGGCTTTGGTTGTGGGTGCTGATATCAACTGCAGATTCTGAGAATGACCTACTGCCCTAGTGTTACGGCTGTGGTGATCTCGGCGTGTATTGAACCGTATGGAAACAGAATTATGGAGGAGAGGAAATGTAGTCGGTGCTATTCACCTGCGAAAAGAGATCATTGATCCCAAGCGAATGGATGATCTGCAGAAAATCGATAGGACGCTACACCGGAATGCGGTAATTACCCAAGCCAATGAATGATGATGCGACCGCGTCGTTTGATTCGACTTGGTTGTTGCTAACCAACATGAATGGAATTTCCGGTGGAAATCTCATGGTTAGAGGAATAGAGTTGCCGTATGGCAAAAATGGTAGCTAAACTCAATTATGCATCTGCATAGGATAATTAGTTTAGCTATGCGTCCTCTGGGAAAACATGATATTTCAGGTGAATAGCATGAACGGTGGAATATGGGATAATATGACACGCTGAAAGCGGTCCAAATAAAACGGACATTGTGGTTGGAATTGTGGGTTGGTTCTCCATGTAATATAGAGAACCCCCACATATCTGCATGATGTCCCTCCTGACACCCCCCCCCCCCCCCCCCCACGCAGATCCGAATGGGAAACTAGTTCATCTGCCACACATTCGAAAAAGCGTCGAAGATTTCTCTCGACGATATCGCGGAATGTATAGCGTGACAGGGTGGCATCTCACCTTCGGACCAACTACCACATGAACCAAACTTTTCTCGAACCGATCCATCAGCCAAGCTCCGAAAATTGGCCAGGGATTTCACCCGACCATTTCACGGAGCCTATGGCTTGAAGGCGTTGTATTTCACCGGGCGACAGGGCGTTGGGACCCCACCTAACACACGGCCTTTAGTCGCCTCTTACGACAAGCCGGCCTAGCTGTGAGTATATTCTAATCCCCTACTCACAGGGCCAAACGCGTCGTTCGTTAGATAAAACAATACATGTTTATTACTATGTAATAACTTAGAAATTAATAATTTGGATTTCCTGGTAACTCATTGAAATATAAGCAATTGCTCCAATTAGAATGGGAAACGAATGTCTTAAGGGGTAACACCACTCTAGGAGTCGAAAAAATGGCTTAAATTTGACATTTCTTTGTAAGAGTATGGAAAAAGGAATATGATTTTGATTTTGAGGTTTGATTAATCCTGTATTGAAATATAAAAAAAAAATGTTATTGACATTTTAATACAAAATGGCGGCGCCACCGCATATGCCTGAATACACCTTTTTTAAAGAATCTTTTGCGAGCGGACCAGAGTCTGGAAAAGTTTTAGACCTGGAACAAAAAATAAAGAATTCCCTTAACTACGTATCATTGGCTAGAGACGCCCTACTCACAGGACTTCTGTGGTGTCATCTGGCTACAAGTTGACTTATATATCCGGAGCTGATTTTTACAGATGGAACTGTTGATGATATCTGCCAACTGGTCATTGATTTATGTGGTGTGAATCTTCCTTAAGAAAGCGTCAAACGTCAAACATTTGATGAGACTTCGTTTAGTGGAAGTCGAGATACAACTTTTGCTATGATTTTGTCCCAAAGATTTCGCGGAGCACTTGGCTTAATGGATAGTATTTTACTAGGCGCCTGAGCATTGGGACCCAATCTACCACAACCGCAATAGCAAGAGTCATCAGTTGAGCCTACGTATGCACAATCAAACGTATGGCACAAACTCATTACTAACTCACCCATTGAAGCGTCACTATGAGGAAATAACATCCAAGGCTTGACTTTGTAAATCCTTGGTCTAAGAAGTTCTACTATCCCAACGTCATCGATTCTCTTTGTGTAAATTCATTCGGGGAATTGTTGAACACGGAAAGCAACGCCATACTACTATTTGCATATTCGGAACCTAAGATCGTACGTTTATTACTTTTATCCGGAGCGACCCAATATCATTTCCTTCATACTATAATAGAATGCTACAAGTTGACACGTACCCGCCACCAAGAGGGGTGATTGCGCCAATATACTCTTCGTACATCAACTAACTAATGGTAAAATCTTTTCTCGTAAGTTGAACCCTCTACTCTTCAGAAGCGTTCCTTTGTTCGATATTGACCGACATCGAACTGGCTGCGGCGATCTTTGCCAGTCCGCCAGAAATATATATCCAAGCTATTCAAGGACGAAGTACTCATTTAAGGATGTAACTACCAGCGCTGGAATGTGTAAAAAACACCAGGGAGTGAATAAACTCAGATATAACTCTTGTATATTACATGCTGTGTATGTTAACAAGAAATAGGTGTTTTCATTCGTACTAAGTTTAATGTTTAGATTAACCATACTTGTTCTCTTGGAAAGAGCAAAACCACCACACTCCAAGGATTGGCGATATTGGTTCCAGTATGTCCTTTAATGCTAATGTTGCACTCCAAAAGAGAAAGATGTCAATGCGTTCTGTAACAACGTTTTCGCTTTGATATTGGTGGCTTTGAGTGATTCAGAAAATTTTTGTTGTGGATGGTTGGCAAATCGAAAGATTATTAACGAATAATATAAAATAGAGAAATTACACAATGTCTTCCGATTTCGCCAAAGTTTTGGGTGCTTTTACTCGAAAATTAACATTGTTAATGACATTATAAGTAACTCCAAAACATTTCGTTGTTGGATGAAGGCCAGGTTTGAATATTGAGATGGATTCTGTTTTATCTTTTAACGAGAGACAACTCCATCGATCGTTCCGCTGGTTGATAAATTGTTTGGCAAATGAAACATTAATATAAGCAGTGAGATTGTCGTAGTAACAAATTGGGTTTAAAATATTTTTCGGTTGTATAAATTATACTTTATTTATAGTAAGAACTTTATGGCTGTATCTATTTATGGTGACAATGTGGGATCTCCACTTGTGACTTTATCTACTAATGTTTAGCACGTGTTTGATATGCATTATTACTATCCCGTTGGGAATTTTAGTGGATACATGTATAAAATGAATTAAGGAATGTAATATCATTCCCAATTTTTCTCATGGGGTTTAGAATGCAAAACTAAGGCATTTTGGCACTTACATATTTCCTTGTACATTGTGTTATCTCTTTATGCACATTTCGTATGGAAAAAGTTTCCTTTCAGTTGTTGTAATCCCGCAACGATTTGTTGCTGCTCCATATTCTTACGTCTCTACGGCAAATCACATTGCCTTCGGGATAGATAATAGTAAAATAATAATAATAATAATAATAATAATAATAATAATAATAATAATAATAATAATAATAATAATAATAATAATAATAATAATAATAATAATAATACAGTAGAGGGAACCTATTAAACCAATTTTTAAATTATAAATTTGACGTAAAGTTCTGTCTACACAACCATGTAATACTCTCCCTCTTTTTCAAAAAACCTCATCTTATTTGATGACGAGTTTTTTCCTGTTATCATATAATAGATTACGCCGAGTAGACGTAAGGGACTCCCAGATTTAATCAGCTTAAAAACAAGTTCCTCTAATTAGACAGTGTCAAAGGCCTTTTACAACTTACCCAAACAGATGTTTGTATATTCCATTTTGCTGCTACTCCATTCAATTTCAAAAACCAGTTACGATGTGGTATGAATGGTTTCACTTCACGTTTTAAAATCAAACTGGTTATTCGGGATGATCTTATTATCCCCAGATCAGTTTATCATTGATTTATTGTCCGTTCCTTCAAATACCATTCGTTCGGAAGTAATGTAAAGTAGTTCAGTCAAATTTTAACAAGTTCCTTTTTCTTTCCTTCAAACCCTGTTTGGATGTAATGTGAACTATTACAATTTCCATTTAAATGAGGAAGATCTGATGCAATGTTGAAGACCCTTATGTGTAAAATACTGCAACCCAGAGTTTTCTAAACAATAGACCCCCAACAACTTTCTTTTTTTGAACTTTGTCCATGGGCTTATAACTAACCCCTAACGAGTCCTTGTTTTAAAGTGCTCATGAGTTTGGTCAAGGCTTACCATGAATTGTAAAACACTAGGCAAACATAATGATATTTTAGTCCGGCATGGTCCAAAATTCGTTGAATTGGTTAACTCCGAAATAATTTTTACACGAGCCAAATCAAAATGTTCCCGGAATTTATAAAAAACAATGGAAAATACAAGTTTGTTAATAAAAACCGATTTGCCTACAAAATTTGGTCTGTTTTTAGCGAACTGATTTACTCACTCGTCTGATAACTTTCAAATAATAATCCTTGTTCACTATCTGACCTTGTGGCTAGAATTGATGATACACAGCACAATACAAAATTGCCCATCGAGCGGTGAAGACGAAAGTGAAGCGAGTGCAATCATTAAACTAATTACTTGGTATCGTGTATCTAGGCACCTCAGGTAAACTGATCTATCTTTTTAGAGCCAAGAAATATTTTACTACGGCTCAACTTCTCCTTTATAAACCCCAAATTAGACCCACTCTCGAATATTGCTCTCATGTTTGGAGCTCTGATCCTAAATATATCCTCGATCTACTCGAGAGGATACAGAGATGAGCGATCCGCCTGATCGGGGACGCGGTGATGACATCAACATGAAAAAAAAAAATTAGTAATAATACTAAGTGTAAACAAAGTGTAAACAAAGTGTAAACGGAAACAAATACGTAAGCACTAGTGAATAAAACATTTATATAAATAAAAAGAGAAACTAACTGTAGTGTATCATACGCTCAAATGGCAGGTAGTGTAATGAAATCACCAATCGTGGAACAACAACAAAAAAATGTGTGCACCAGAGGCACAATCAGACATAACAATAATTTTACTGTTCACGCAAGCTGAGTTTTCCGCGTTTGAAAGAAATACTTCGAAATAAAAAAGAGAGATCAGACGGCCCGAGTGCATACTATCTTCTCGACACTGTCTGCAGACATACAACGATACACAGTGACCGAGTGCGGACGTGTTTTCGGTTCGGCGGTCGAATTAAATGAAAAAAGTTGCTTTTATGTGTCGCGAGTGGCTGAAGAGACTATTTGTGGACAAATAAATTACAGTGATAAAAACAGTCAAAACAAAGTAAATATAAATAAATAGAATCAATTAAAAGAGAACGAATCCACGTGTTGTGACAGTTAAAACGAAGAACACAGTTTAATACAAAAAGTGTGTGAATAACACGTTAACGGTATCTACGTGTGAGTGCGCGAGGCCACAATCTGTTTGTCAAAAAAAAAAAGTGAATACTTTCCATAATACGGACGTAGATCCAAAAACAAAAAAAAAATCAATAAAATAAAAAAATAAAAAAAAAAGTGAGAACACGCGCTCCATAATATGGACGTAAAACAAATGGATGCCAAAATGGTAAATCGGAGAAGGCAAAATACGGACCTAAACCTAAAGACTAAACGCCTTAGAACAAGTGAAAATAAAAATACAGACACGTCGATTGTCACCAGCAATGACGAAGACAACACCCATGGCGCCCAGTACTCAGGGCCTGGAAACCAATTCAAAGACCTAGATGTCAGCGAAACAAATGCAGACGCTAGTAATCAGATCGAGGTCCTGAACAGACTCATCCATGAGATTGGTCGTAAAAAAGAAGAACTGGATAGACAAATGGAGGAAGTTGTTAAACTAAAAAAACAACCTGAGCCACAACGAGCGAAAAACGAAAATGCTAGAACAACAACAGCAAGAACAAAGACAACAGCAACCCACGAAGGCAGAGAAAACACGACTAGATAAGGAAACTAAACAGAAGGAATCACATCAACAACAACAGCAGGAACCAAATCAACAGCACGAATCACACCAACAGCAGGAAACATCTCAGCAGGTGCCAGTCAAAAAAAGGGAGAAAGTACCTCCTATTTACATCAGCTATATGGAGACAAAGGATGTCATAAAATTGGGTGAGTTGACATGCAAAACTTTTAAAACAAAACGAATAAACGATTTTAAGATAAGTTTAACATGTGAGGATTTAGAAGGGTATAACAAAATTAAATCGGCATTAGGGAAATCGAAAAGCGAGTACTACACGTACACCCCTAAATCGGAGAAAACTGTCTCCTTGCTCCTCCAAGGGGTTGACCCTTCCTTTACTCCCGAAGAGGTGCTCGAAGAACTAAAGAGCTTCGAAAACGATACCTTGAAATTTACAGGTATGAAACCATTTTCTACAGCAAGTTCTAGAAATCGCAACCGTAGGTTGCCTTTCTTCATAGTGTCGCTAAGCCCCAATAGTAAAATTGACGGACTTAGATATATTAAATACATTAGTCACCAAACAATAAGTTGGGAGAGAATAAAGAAGTGCGACCGCGTATTGCAGTGTATGCGCTGTCAACGCTTCGGGCATGTGGCAGCGAATTGCAATATGCATTTCAGATGCGTCAAATGCCTAAATAAGCATATCATTGGAGAATGTCCATTGGGCAAAGAACAGCTACCGGATAGAAATAAACTATCCTGTGTCCTCTGTAACAACTCAGGTCATCCTGCTAACTTTAGAGGTTGCCCTAAGTACCAACAACTAAAATCAAAGTTGGAAACCAGAAAGAAGCAAGTTGAAGAAGAGAATCGAATGAAAATTCGCTCTTACACCAACTTCGTGGCACCAAGTGTGTCATACGCTCATATGGCAGGTGGAGTAAAAAATCCACCAATCTTAGAACAATCACGCAATATCATTAAAACGCCTGCTCCAGAGGCACAAACTGATATAACAGCAATATTACTGTCCATACAAGGACAGTTTGCTGCGTTTGATAAAAAATTCGGAATGATCGAAAAAAAAACTGACGGAACAAGTGGATCGAACGGACATTATCTACTCGACCCTGTTTCCAGACGAACCCACACTCTAATCATAACGTTCACTGCGACTGAATTAACCCTAAAAGTTATTGCTGTGAATGTTAATTCACTAATCCGCATGGAAAGAAGGGATAATCTCAGCAATCTGCTGGAAGCTGAACGCCCAGATGTGCTTTTGGCTAGCGAAACTAAGCTAAATCAAAGGCACAATTTGGGCTACCCAAATTATAAAATAATTAGACGAAATCGTCCATATTCCACTCAGGGGGGTGGGGTCGCTGTCTTAGTTAAAAATGGTCTACAACACAAAGTCGTTCACAGTAGAGATGTATACAAGTTCCAGGTACTAGAAGCCTGCGTTATAGATATTCCTTTGAAAAGTCAAAAGCATCTATGTGTTATCTCTGCTTATGCTCCCGAAGCGCCACAGTGTATACAGTTTATCAATGAACTTGATACCCTTTTTCGAAGTCTCAAGTTAGACTCAGAAACTAATTATTTCTTTATGGCGGGAGATCTCAATTCCAAGCACAGTGCTTGGGGTAACTTTATCACAAACACAAGAGGCAATGCGTTGTTCGACTGGTGGCAAACAAACGCTATCGAACATAAACTAGAATTGTACGCTACAAGTACCCCGTCATATCCAAGAGGAAATTCCTTCTTGGATTTACTGTTGCTGGACGAGCGAATACAACTATTAGATACGGATCTAACTACTCGAAATTGTCTTCGTACAATCGAGTACGATAGCTATCATTATGGACTTGGTGCTGTAATACATGTCCCAAACAAACATTCCCTACTTGAGCAGTACAAACAGATACATTCTTTTAATTTCGGAAAAGCACACTGGTCGCGCTTTGATCGGATAATAAAAAAAGAATTACGCTCCAATGTCATATATCCACCAAATGACAGAAATCTTCATAATGACAAAATAGATCATTATCTTTCGACGATGAACAACATTGTTACTAATCCAATGAATCGTTCTATCCCAAAAGTGTCTCACTCCGAGATCCATACAAACCGGTACAGAAACGCAACGATCGACGAGCTGTATAGGCAAAAGAGTACTCTGCTCTCTAAGTTATTTCTCAAATAATCCAGCAGTCTCTGCCGGCACCTTTCATCATAGGGGGAGACTGGAATGCTCGACATACATCATTTAATGACATCAAGTGCAACAAATACGGCTCCCAACTCCTAGATCTCCTCCCACTTCATCCATATCAAACAACCAAATCAACAATCGATTTCTTCCTAAAATCCACAGATATCTATTCATCTAATCCCTCTACAGTGTCCTTTACATTCCCATTCGATCATGGGTCCGTCCACTCCACGGTTCAAATCCCTTTGCTCGAATCCTATCCCAAATTTTTCCAAAACAAACTGGAAAAAAGTCTATAACGATATTGCTGCCAGTTTTTCAAATTATTCTTTACCGGCATCTTCAAACCTATTCCCTACTGAAATTGACCAGGCAGCTGTAAAAATAGAGCAAATACTGGGAAATGCTCTTTTTAGCCATACCCCTACGACCGTCCCTCATAACCACTTAGGAAAACCATTACCTAAACTCCTCACAAAATTATTGCGCATAAAAAAACAACTCCGACGTAAATTGCATATTAGCTACTCACCCTTTATTAAACAACAGATACAGCTTTTGACAACCTTGATAAATGGACAACTTAAAAATTTCACCGATCAGACCTACACGTCTACTCTAAACAGTATCAAACCAAACCGTGACCTATTTAAAAATATAATTCGACTAACTGGTCGTAAATTCAAGCCTCGAATAGACTATCTCATCCAACCAACTAACAGTAACATCGCCCAATCGGACACTGAAATAGCAAACTGTCTCGCTGAACACTTCTGTAAAACTCATAAACAAAACGATTCCCCCCAGTCACTAATTTCCACGACACCGTGAATGAATTCATCTCAGGCACACTGGAGCCATCCTTCCCACCATTCATTGATTCAACGAAACCAATAAAGCGTCACATCCCATGGGAACCGACACATTTCTAAACTTTACAGAATTATTTGAATTGATTACTTCGCGTAACAATAAAAAATCTACAGGCTTGGATAGAATCCCTAACCTTCTATTTAAAAGACTTCACCCGGAGAACTTACTCCTCATTCTCGTTCTTCTCAACCACATAATAAACGCTTCACATTTCCCAAAATGTTGGAAAACAGCGGTGATAGTCCCTATTAATAAATCCGGTTCTTCCAACAACCCGGCTAACTTCCGTCCCATCTCACAGCTAAATTCGCTTAGTAAGGTTTTGGAATGTAAGATATACAAAAATCTTCTCTCATTTGCTAGAGACAACTCCCTTATCTCGAACACTCAACTTGTCATGCTCTGCTAAAACTGACACATGATGTGACAATGAATCTCCAAAGCTAATCCCCAACAATATGCGTCTCTCTCGACATAGCAAAAGCATTCGATTGTGTTTGGATTGCAGCAAGCTACATTTAATGTTCGGATTAAACACCCACACCACAAAGCTTCTCGCTTCCTACCTTTCTGATAGAAAATTTATGGTGAAAATAAATTCAACTCTTTCGACACCATACAGTATAACCGGGGGTGTTCCTCAAGGTTCTATTCTCGGACCATTATTATATCTCCTTTATACTTCAGGCACCCCGCAGCCACTGTCACCTAATACAGTAATGCTGAACTATGCCGATGACACTTTAATTTATTCAAGCAGCAAGTTTTTCAAGGAGGCAAGAAACTGTATTAACAGCTATCTCCCGAATCTCTCAGCATATTTTACTAAGTGGAAAATCCGACTCAACCCAGCCAAAACTCAACTCATAGTGTTTAAAGGCAGAAATGCGAATTGTACTAACAACACCATACGCTGCCATAACAAAATCAGAATCAAATTAAATAACAATATAATTAAACCCTCCAAAACCTTAAAGTACCTGGGAATAACCTTCACCAACAATCTGTCCTGCTCCGCCCACACCAAAAACTCGATTCGCAAAGCCGCAATTCAACTTAATCTCTACAGAAAAGTGATGTACAAGCCGAATGGTCTCTCTCCCAAAGTTAAATCACTTATCTACAAACAGATAATCAGACCCACTCTCACATATGCATGCTCTATATGGTACCATATCACACCCGCCCAAATGGAGAAGCTACTTCAGACTTATCACTGGCCTCAACCGACAAATATTACAACAGTAGTTCGCTCTACTATGCCGCTAATATTGAACGTATAGATCGACGCTTCCTCGAGCTGTCCATCAAATTTATCGGAAATCTTTCCAATAATCCCAACCCGATAATAAATGCGCTCACATCGACTCCGTCAGATAACCGAACTGTCTCCACATCAGAACGTTCTTCACCTCTGGCAGGTTGGTTAATAGCTCTAATGAGATTGTATACCACAATACAGAGCTTTCACCTCACCAATTTAGATATAGTAATATTCAACCCTTCTCCAATATTTTGCGTTTCAACGAACAAACGGAAAGTAGTTCCCCAACCCACATCCCTGACTGACAATATCCTCACTAACCCATAACCTACCTATTGATCACTATGCTTCCCCCTTCCACACCACACTAACTTATTTCAATAATAATTAGGTAACTAGACTAAGTTAAGATAAGTTAAGTTAAGTTAAGTAAATTAGCATAGGTTAAGTAAATAACTATATCCTGGTTTTCTGACCTTTTCCAGGAAGATCTACCCACTAAAATCTTAATCCATAACCAATATATAACTTTTATCATATTGTTTGAAAAATGTACTAGTAAGTATATGTAAACAATTATAGCTAAAGTATCATAAGTTATCTGTATTGCTTATTGTAAAAATTATTGATGGTCAATAAATACAGAAATGTAAAAAAAAGCTCTCTAAGTTAAAACTGCTCTACAGACAATTCAGAGATCCAAATAGCCAGGAAATAAAAACAATTAAGTCATTAATTACAAATCTTCAAAAACTGATCCGTGACAACTATAGATCAGTAATCAATGAAGACTGGAACAAGAGAATTCAAGCCATTAACCCTTATGTCAATGACCAACTTTACCGACAGTAATCATTTCGTCGCAATTTCACGATTGCTCGGCCTAGTAGACGAATTTCGGTCCCATGTCTTAGATCATCTCCATTCAAACTTTTCTGAATGATAATTACGAAATTTCAATGAAAAAAAAAATTTTTTTTACTTTCAAATTGACATTTTAAAAAATCGAAATGGGTACCCGGGTACCCGGTCATTGACATAAGGGTTAAAGCTAGTGGACCGAATATGTTCCCACAAATAAATAAAGTCTTTCGAAGGAAGGATTGCGATGAGATCCCATGTCTGCGAGTTCCGCGGAACACATCAACTCTAACGAAGAGTCGAGGATCCGCAAAAAAAGGCGAACTCAATTGGCGCTTGTTTCAAAGCAGTGTATAGATTGAACGAATCGGCTCATTCTAACCTTGACCTGGAAAATATGGCTCTCCAAAAACATATTTCGTTACGCAATGAACTTAACAATTGGCGTCTCTTAAGTCGAAGTTTCACTATCTTTAGTGAAAATAATAGAGCGGATTCCCCGCTTAGAGATCTAAACACTAGTATATTTGTACACAAGGATGAACTGACGGACATTCTTAGATCGATTAAGAATAAAAAATCTTCTGGAATAGACAGTATTCCAAACATTGTTCTAAAGGATTTACCTCTTGAAGTAGTGAAGGTTTACACTATTTTATTCAATAACGCTCTAAATAATGCATATTATCCAATCCAATGGAAATCTGCAGTAGTCCATCCCATCCCCAAAAAGGGCAAGGACAGGAGCAATCCAGCCAATCTCAATCAGCTCGATTAGTTTGCTTCCGAACATCAGCAAGGTATTCGAGAAAATTATAAATAAAGCATTGACTAACTGGTGTGAGGAAAATGGTATTATCCCGAACGATCAATTTGGTTTTCGATCGCAACATGACACAGTTCATGCTGCGACAAAACTTGTTTCCGACATACAGTGGAACATGGCGAAGAGACAATGCACATGGGGCCTGTTTGGTTGACTTTGAAAAGGCTTTCGACACCGTATGGTTAGAAGGGCCTGTATATAAGTTATCAAACCTAGGTACGCCCAAATATTTATTATACATTATCTACGATATGATAATGGGTAAACAATTTGTAGTGAAATGTGGAGATATAATCTCTAACCAGACCTTCCACATCAAAAACGGCTTACAACAGGGAGCAGTGAATTCTCCCATTTTATTTAACATTTACACTAGTGATCTAGTGGGTTCTCTCAACCATGCAATTGCGTATGCCGACGATATTGTGGTGTATAAATCTGGAGAAAAGATTGATGTCATCAACAGACGATTTCCAAGACGATTTCAACAAAATCAAACGTTTTTGCGACTACTGGAAATTAATAATAAATTTCCAGAAAACAGAGACTATCCTTTTCAGAACGCCACTGTCCAGTGCATCAAGGGACACAAAACGGAATTGGAAAACATTTTCTATTGCGGGAAGTAATAATCTTCCACTACAAGTAAAAACTGTAGTCAGATACCTTGGAATCTGGCTTGATCAATATCTTTACTTTGATAAGCATACAGCAGCTGCTCTTACAGCAGCTAAAAACGCATATGCAATGACACGAAGACTCTTCCGTAGTAGTCTGCTGGACCCCAAGGTGAATTAATTTCATACTCAGCATTCATCCGACCAATTTGGTGTATGGTTGCCCGGTATGGTACAACATATCCCCATTTTACATGGAGAAGTTTCGGGTGTTCGAGAGGCAGTGTTTGCGTTCCTGCCTAGGAATGTATAGAACCCCAGAGTCGCAGTATAAGAAATACTATCCGAATAAAGTCCTGTATGACAAATCAGGACTAAACAGGATAGATAACTTCATTATGAAGACTATTCGTGGTCACGCAACAAGGGCAATGTGCAGCGAAAACGATCTCATTTCGGGAGCATTCTATCCCAATGATATGTATATGGAGAGTACTCTCCAGAATGGGTTCACTCCCCCAGAAGCGTTCCCTTTCTTGGATAAAAAAGGACTTATCCACGACAAACGTGGAGTCCCTATTAGTTACCACGCTTTCCGTGATGCCAGGGATAAACTCTAATTTTCCAGATCGCCTGCGTTTTAGTATGCCGATCGGTGAAAGAGATAAATCAATAAAAGATCGATCCCATCCCAACTGGTGGTGGATCAGTGATGAAGAAAGGACTACACGTCCTCAAACATAGTATGCCACTCAGGCGCACCGCTTTCCTTCCCCCTATCCCCAATTCCCAATTATTTTTATTTTATCTTTTAATTTTGTTTTTAATTTAGTTCTAATTTTTTATTTTTTTATTTTAATTTTTATTTGTATTCCTTTATTCCTTGTTTATGTTTGTCCGTTTTGTTTCATTTTTATTTTGCTTGTCAACCCCCTACATATGTAATTAAAAAAAAAAAAAAAATATTATAAATAATACAGGGTGTAGAAAAAATAGAATACATTTTAAAAGAGAAAACATATCAATTATTGTGACATGTTGTAAAAACAGTTATTGTACGCCGAAAGGCATATGAAATATGATAATGTGTAATTTAGAGTGCTTGCGAAGAGCCAGTAAGTTAATGTAAGAATGTTATTTGTAAAATAGATGTTAAAATTTAGTCTTAAGTGAAATATGTAATTGGATTGTTGAATAAATGTGCATATAAAACAATAAAACAAAAAAAAAACACTGTCTGCAGATAACTCCACACCAAACACACAATTTTCTCTTCGGCCTAAGTTAACCCTTATTGCTATGAATGCCAATTCACTAATCCGAATGGAAAGAAAATACACTTGCCTCTTGAAGCAGTGAATGTTTACACTGTTTTATTCAACAAAGCTCTAAATAATGCATATTATCCAAACCATTCGAAAACTGCAGTAGTCCATCCCATCCCCAAAAAGTGCAAGGACAGAAGCAAGCCAGGCAATCTTGGCTCGATTCGTTTGCTTTCAAACATCAGCAAGGTATTCGAGAAAATTATAAATAAAGTATTGATAAATTGGGGTGATGAAAATGGTATTATTCCGAACAACCACTTCTGTTTCAGATAGAAATACGACACCGTTCATTCGGCGACAAAACCTCTTTCGTATATTGGAATAGGGGAAAGGGACAATGCACACGGTGTTTGTTCCTGTAGTTGCGAAGTTCCCTGTGCTATGGGTTGGGTGTGTGGCAACCCTTCTACATTGGGAATATTGGGCATTATATGAGTTAAAGTTTGTCTCAACTCGGTATCTAAAATCGCTTTATAGGTGTATAAGTCGAAGAAGAATTAAATCAATCCTGCGAAGAGAGGTTGTTGGATTGGTTCCAATTCCAGGGTCTTTTCCATTAAGGAATCTGTGGCGTCTCTAACAGATACACGCGGCAGTAACAAGCAAATAGTGAAGAACACTGAACGAAAATCGAATAAGAAAATACCCCAGAGCCGTATACCATAGCGATAAAAAAACAATTCACATCAGTGGAATATACTTGAGTTTAAAAATCGAATTCTAAAATCGGCCAGTAGCCTGATGTGTTACGCTTAGGTTCAATTTTTGGTGGTTCTAGCTGTCATAGCGTCAGTTCGAATCACACGTTCTTCACTATTCATTCGAAACGCTATACATCTATCGGTACATCGCCTATCAGCGATAAAAATTGCCGGTGGTACGGATTTACCAACCCCTTTTTGTACCAACCCACAATTTCAACCAAATTTCAACCTTATTTCGACCGCTTTCAGCGCGTCATATTAACCTGTATTCCCCCTACAAGCTATTCCAGCTGCAAAACACGAGTTCCAAATGGACGCATAGCTAATCTCATTATTCTATGCAGATAATGCATAATTAAGTTTAGCTACCTTTTCGCCATACGGCAACTCCATTTCGCTAACCCATGAGATTCCACAGGAAACCGCATTTCAAGTCGGTTAGCAACGGCATAGTCTGTCCAAACGACGCGGTTACATAATCATGCAATGGCTGGGGCAATTCCAAATACTTCGAGTTTGGTTCCCACGATAATATTACCCTAGCCAATGTAGCGTCACTTCAACTTCTCCCAGACACGCTATCCACTTGGAACCAATGATCTCTTTTTGCAGTTGAATAGCACCAGCCATTCTCCTCTCCTTCTCATTTTTATCTTCCTATAGTTCAATGCACTCTGAGATCACCACACTCACCGAATTAGGTCAGTGGGCTATCCTCAGAGTTGCATTGGTACATGCACACAAAAACCAAATCCACCCCGGGATCATTGTACATTGTGTTCCGGTTCTCTCATTCCCCCTCTCCGTCGACTGTTGAATTAACCGAAGCGTTTATCCACCTCGATGGGCGGGGAACGTGAGAGAGCACCGAATGTAAGGACGATCTCGATTGGTTGCTTGTGGTGCAAACCAAAAATCCCAATCTGTAATTCAAATCAGTCAGTACTCAAACACGTTCGCAATCGATCACGCTACTTCGAGCGTCCAAGAAATAAAATCGAGTCACAATTGTCGTGTTGTTTCTCTCTCATTACCTTTCGTATACATATACAGAGGACAGTGGTTTTAAATCTTAGTAATAGTGAAATGTTCTGGACATAATTTGTTGCCGTCATTTATTTAGACTAAGTTAAATCCTAGATCTACAGGATAAGAATTCTAATAGATACAAGAAAAAAAATTCAAGAACTAAAGCAAACGCAGCGAAATTAATTTGTGTAAATAAAGTTTATATGTACCAAATGTAAATAAATGTGGATAGTAATAAAGAACAAAAAAAAAAGGAACGCTAACATCAAAACAACTCCAGTGCGTGTTATTATTACTCGTACAACATTTCTTTTCTTCCTTTAATATCGGCGAACCAAGTGTTGGGGAATCAAATGAATCCGTGCCCCTGTAATAGGCATACAAACTTCAACCCCCACCGGTGCTTTTTGCAAAGCCATCTAATTGTGCCTTTACGGCCTCAGACAATATGGGGCCATATTTTTGTTCCGCGGCTTTCTTACATTCCATTACCGACTTCTTCAGTTGTAACTGGAACGTGACTATTTCTTCTTTGCTGAGTAACTAGTAGTTTATTTACCAGGTGCTGGTAGTTCTCCACTGGCAAATAAACTTTTCTTAGCAAATCATCGGCTTCCTGGAAGGTTGGGAACTGTGTGGACGCGAATAATGCTGAAGCTTCTCCCCGCAGTCTGGTTGGGAAGATTTGCAGGAACACCATGTGTTCTTCCACCCAAAGACAATTTAATACCCTTCTGCAACAATCAAGAGAGATGTGAAGTTCGGCACCAAAGTTCGAGTTGCGTTCCCCAGAGAAGATGGGAAGTAGCTGTGCTGCCAGCTTCGCAACCTTTGTGTGATCTACAGCCATATCAAGAGTAAACGGACTTGATTTTGGTTAAAATAGGGAGTAAAAGAATATTCTACAGATCCAGAAATTGGGTTAGTACAGTTGCAAAAAGGGTTAACAAGGAAGTGTTTTTTGGAACAGAGACAGCCACTACTCCAAACATTGACAATCGCACAATATGAACAAATATAGAGACGACCGAAAAGTTGATTTCGTTTGGTCTTGGGATATTATTATTAAAAGTAAATTATTATTACTATTATTTCAGTTCTATTCAATTTTTATTAGGTAGATAATACATTTCTATTTTACAACTAGTATTTAAGAGTTTTAGGACAACAATTCCTTTACAACTATAATCTTTAATTTATATAATGAAGAGAGCACAATTTTAATGAATAATAAATAATAAATTATTAAGGGAAAACTACAACAAAAAGCCCTTATTTGAATCTTAAGACTAATATTGCACAAGTTTCCGGTTATTTTATGTAATAATGACCTCGATATAATTTTCATAGACAGAGTACATAGGTAGTGATTTAGGACTGGAAACGAGCGCATTGTCAGAAAAAGAACAATTGACGAAGAAGTTTCGAGTGATTTTGTCAATAACAAATTCTATCGGTTTAACGTTAGCGCTTTCATGAAGCTCATGTGCCGAATAATGCCATGGCAAATTCAGCAACAATTTCAGTATTTTATTTTGACACCTTTGCAATTTCATTTTGTGTGTGTGAATTATTATTATTTATTGGCCTGTAGGAACCCGAAAGTTCATGACCTCACCAACTCGACTCCGCCATCGTTCTCTGTCCTCTGCACTCTCCTTCCACGCCTGACTAGCCGATCCGATCTCCTCAAGGTTAAGCCTAATATTGTCCTCCCATCTCCGCCACGGCCGTCCTACCGTTGCCCATTCGCGCCACGTGTCTGGCCCATCTTAATCTTCGCGATTTGATTACTCTCACTATTGTAGGTTTGCGCTATAGCTCTTCCAATTCGTGGTTATGTAGTTTCCTCCATTGTCCTGCCTCCTCGTCATATTTACCTCCAAAGATACCCCTCAAAACTTTATTCTCGAATAATTGAATTTGTTTTCTTCCCGTTTTGTGAGAGCCCATGTTTCGCATCCGTACAGAACAATCGACATGATTATGTTTCTATAGACACGGAGCTTTATGTTACGTGATAGCAGTTTGGATTTCAGCAGTTTACTGTCTGCGTGCCCACCTAGCGTTGCCGGAGTGTAGTATTTTGTTAATTTCCTTCGACATTTCGTTACTGGCCGCCAGTATCGTTCCCAGATATTTAAATTCTTTAACTTTTTCAAATATCTTTCCTCTGACGTTTATATGTGTTCTCTGAGGTCCACCTGCTCTCGCCGTAACCATGTATTTTGTTTTGTCTTCATTTATTTCTAGACCCACCTCTTCTGCGGCTTGCATGATGATTTCACTGTTTTTACTTACAGTTTCTAGATTATCGCCCAAAACGGCGATGTCATCCGCATATGCGAGAATTTGTGTGACCCCGTTCAGGGATGATCCGGCCATGTTGTCGTCTTGTACCTTTCTGATGACATACTCGAGGTTAATATAATATAATAAGGTTAAAAAGACACGGTGAGAAGCCATCTCCCTGTTTTAGTCCGTCCCGGATTTCAAATGGTTCTGAGAGGTGGTTTTCTATTCTAACTCGCCCTTTGTTTTCGTTCATGCAAATTTGAATGAGGGCGGCATTTTTTTCGGGATTCCCACCTCAATTACAATATGGTGGAGTCATTGCCTTGCGACTGAGTCATAGGCTTTTTTGAAGTTAATGAACAGTTGGTGAACCGTCTCTCCGTATTCCCACTTCTTTTCCAGCAGTTGCCTTATTGTAAACATTTGGTCGGTTGTTGACCGGTTCCTACGGAATCCGCATTGGTAGCCTCCCAGTATTTCTTCTGCGTACAGTGTGATTCTTGTTAATATCTTGTATGTGGTTGGGAGCAATGATATTCCTCTGTAGTTTTCGCAGTCAGATCTGTCGCCTCTTTTGAAAATGGGGACGACTATTGAGGTTTTCCATTCTTCCGGAGTGACTTCCTTATCCCATATTGTTTTGATGAGCTGGTGGATCTTTGGCGGATGTAGTATTTCCATTTTGCATATTCCTTGGGAAGTGTTCCGCCGAACACTTTGGACGCGACTCTAATAAAAAAGCCAGCACATGTCCTCAAAAAGAAAACCACAACTTGTCTACTTTTAGTCTTAATTTTATTAGTTCAAACATTACTTGATTAAGACGGTCGTTACTTCATTAAAAACGGACACTCGCGCGACACACTCCTGATTATCTTCCTTCCGAACAAGAACTGATTCAAATTTCCTAAACTCACCCGATTGTTCTCTTTCCTTTTTTTGGTTTGGAGCGATTCTAACAGATACACACACAATCCACAAGCAAAAATAGTGAAGAACACCGAACGTCACTATTTTTTCAAACGCTGTAGTTTCTCTTCTTGGTGATTCTCTCTTAATCGAGAATCACTATTAATCGAAAATATCTCCCCTAGAGGAGATCGCACCCTGTATCTGTGTCCTGCGATTTCCTGTTTGGTCGCAGGCCAGATGTACGGTTGCACCCTCACACACAGACGCGGATGTTGCTGCCTGTGTGGCCGGAGATCTTCCTCGGATCGCCAGAATTTTCACACCTTCTGCGGAATTGATTTTGTGTATATTCCGGTGTGTGGTTTATTATTCTCGGCCATCTCTGGGATCGTGGTAATTATCGTCGGTTACGATAATTGTATTTATGTTGCGCCATGGGACGGTGTTAACTAGTTTATTGCTGTTCCTCTGCAATGGCCGTTGTTTAGGCGAAGTGCCTTGCGGTAGCGTCAAAGGTTTACCCAATGGATTGATTTACGGCAGTTTGCTTATCGCCGGGGATTTGTTGTTTGTCGACATCTAGCGCAGCTATGCCAACCACTTGTGTTTATCCAGCTAATGGATCGCTACACAATTTCTATACTGGGTCGTGTCCTTCGATCGCCGTGCAGGCGTTATGCAATGGAGGCTTGTGGCCCCCGTATCTGTGGATACGTGGGGTTGTTGACACCAGTATGAATGACACCCTTAGCTAGGCGAAAGGGTGGACCACGGGAGGCACGTGTCTGTGGGCAGGTGAGGTTTAGGCTATGGTGCATATGTTCCTTGGTGGAACGACAGTATTTCAGCCTACTGTGGTTTGTGCCACAGATCTTTCGAGCGGTTGTCTCTCCTCCATGCTTCACAAGCTCTGCCGGTATGTAGTCGACTCCGGGAGCTTTGTTGTTTTTCAATCTATTTATTGCGTCTACAACTTCGTTGAAATATGGCTCTGGGATCTGAGCGTTTATTTGTGGTTGATGGGTGCGTACATTGAACAGGTTTTCAAAGTACTGCTTCCATCTTGTCACAATATTGTTTGTTTCTGTGACCAGACAGCCGTTTGTGTCTCGAATTATTTTGGCTCTCCTTCGGTAGCCATTTCTAATTGAATTTACGCCGGCATACATACCTCTCATGCTCTTTGCTTTGGAATTTTCTAGGATTTTTTCGATCCGAGGCTTATCCCATTCGCGTCTTTTGCGTTTGAAAAGTCTCATTGTCTCTTTCCGAATCGTCGCGTATCTTTCTGCGTTGACTTCATCATATTTTTCTAAGTGGATCGATCACTCTGAGGCGTTTACGTTCTCCGATCTTCGCCTTGCACTCATCGTCAAACCAAAGTTTGGACTTAATTGTTTTCTTAAATGCTAATACCTTTTGGGCTGTTAGTTTGATTGTGCCTCTGATCGATGTCCATTTAGTGTCCACACTATTGGCTTCCTCTTCCACTCGTCGAGTGGTATCCATGTGGCTTTATGAATTTTCTTGTGCTTGAACATCGTGCTTTTCACTACCAAATCTTTTGACGCTGCGAACGTGATAATTCGAATTCTATTATCATTTGAAACGTCGTGTAGACTTTCTTTCCCTATAGTTGGTTGGAAGATGTCTTCCTTTCCAATTTTCGCACTTAGGTCCCCGAGGAGGATTTAACATCGAATGATGAGATCCCATCGAACTTCCTCTAGGGTCTCGTAGAATGTGTCCTTCGTTTCGTCGTCTGTAGATTCTGTTGGGGCGTATACGTTTATAAATACATAATTGTACCATGTGCCCCGATATTCGGTCATTAATAAATTTCACATCTTTTACATGGGGCGTAATCTTCTTACTTATGATGAAGCCGGTTCCGAGGTTATGTGTATCGATACCTCCACAGGCCAGTGTAAACCCGTTGGTTTCGATTACTTGATGTGGGAGACGGACTTCCAGAAGCGCGACGATGTCCATTTTATATTCTTTCGCGTTTTTTACGACCGTTTGTACCGCGCCTGGTTTATATAACGTTCGAACATTCTACGTGCCGACGCCTATATCCCACTTTTTCCGTATTTCCCTACGTCTAATTTTTGGCGAGTCGGTGTTTTCTTGATAATTTGTTCCCTTATGGTAGTGTCGGCTCATCACACCTACGCCTACCGGGTTTTTCGTGAGATTGTTTTTTGTATATTGATCATTCATTTTTGTTCCCACGAGTCTTGGGGTTTCAATTCGTCCGCCATATTAGAGCCCCTCTTTGATATGATAAGGTCTGCTTACTGCTCCGAGACGACCCGGTGTCAGAGAGCCGCCGTTATAATACAGCCGGTATACCCCTGGCTGCAAACCATCCAATGGGCACGGTGACGCGTAACACCCGGGATTAGCGGTGGTAGATCTTTGTGTGTTACTCCTCGCTAGCCTGACCAAGCGGGGGATTAAAAGTAAATTACGATTGATAAAACATGTAAAAAGTTATTAATAATGGAGGTTAAATGTTTTAATAAAAAAACTTAAATAAATAGTACTTAATTTATGTCCCTGGCCGTTGTTGTTGAGGCTGTTGCTGTCCGTTAGTACTTCGGCTGCTGTAGTTTATCCACCTTAGCTGTATTTGTTGGGGTTGCTGCTTCGTCCGGTGGTACTTTTGCTGTTGAAACGGCTGCTGTATAACTACTGTTGTCCACTCTGTTTTGTCAGGTAAGCTTCACTCCCTACAGATGAAAGTTTCACCCTGGTCTTTCGCATTGCTCAAAGTTTGCCTCCGGCATTGGAATTCGCCAGGTTTACTGTCTTGAGTCTTTAAAAAAATTTTTTTTTGCACTGTTCCCGGTGTTTAGCCTCGGGGACGCTTTTCTTTTATTGTTTGTTGTTTTTATTAAATTTTTATTTATTGGTTTTTAATTTACTATATCGTACCTCCGAAGCCAGACTCAGCTCCGGACGAAGGGTAAAGGTGTCTTGCCCAGTACGATTGGAAGTACATTATTACTGATCCTACCGGCTGCGCCGATTATGTAGGATTATATTTTTAATATGTGCTTAGCTGAACTCAGTGCCTTCCTTCCAAGTCTCTGGCGGGGTGTTTAAAATGAAAAGGCGATTTTTTCCTTTTGTGAGTTCGTTCCAGTTATTTTATTTATTTTTAATTATAAGTTGTTGGCCTATTGCTTCGGCCTCCGGCTCCGAACTGATCTGAAACGACAAAAAAACAAAAAAAACAAAAAAAAAATGCGGTGGCGAGAGGCCAACCTTAGGGAGACAACGACAAATGTGTCCTTCAACTTGTCTCTGGCTTCTGGTCATCTTGCGACAACCAGAATCAACCACATCCGCAAGGATGTTGGGCTCGGTCTCGAGATATCTGAAAAGAAAGGGGGAAGGAGGTATCTAAGGATAGTGTGGGCAGGGTTAGTTCAACTGTTCTCTAACTACTTGGATGGGGGATGGTGGAAAGAAATCGTACAAGACCAGTAGGTCTTGGGTGCGGTAGTAAACGCAGATCACGTCCTTGGCGTCTGATAATCTGCGCTTTGGTCGTGTGTATGTTCGTGTTTGTGCCGTCTTGTATTGTGCGTTCGTGTGTGTGGTTTGTTAATAGTAGACCCTATGGGGTGGGTCCAGGAATCCTCTATTATAGAGGAGAATGTTGTTGGGAAGGGTGCTTTCTTCAGTCTTGTACTGAAGAAGAATTGTGGTGGTCTGATCCGAAAAGATCAAGAGAGAGAAAGGTCAAGAACACCAGTCTCCCGTACAAGTGGGTCCTCGCTGTTCTGAATACTGATATGAAAAAATAAAAAATGAGTGGCGAGAGGGCCGACTTTGGCGAGACAAGGACAGATGTGTGCTTCATCTTGTCTCTGGCTTCTGGTCATCTTGCGATAACCAGAATCACCCACATCCGTGAGGATGTTGGGCTCGGTCTCGCGATATCTGAAAAGAAAAGAAAAAAAAAAGGGGGGGGGGGGGTATCCAGGGATAGTGTGCACAGTGTTAGTCCAGGTGTTCTCTAACTACTTGTATAGAGGGATGGTGGGAAGGAAATCGTATAAGACCGGTAGGTCTTGGGTGCGGTAGTAAACGCAGATCACGTCTTTGGCGTCTGATAATCGGCGCTTTGATCGGTGTGTATGTTTGTGTTTGTGTCGTCTTGTATTGTGCGTTCGTGTGTGTGGTTTGTTAATAGTAGACTCTATGGGATGGGTCCAGGAATCCTCTATTATAGAGGAGAATGTTGTTGGGAAGGGTGCTTTCTTCAGTTTTGTACTGAAGAAGAATTGTGGTGGTCTGATCCGAAAAGATCAAGAGAGAGAAAGGTCAAGAACACCAGTCTCCCGTACAAGTGGGTCCTCGCTGTTCTGAATACTGATCTGAAAAAATAAAAAATGAGTGGCGAGAGGGCCGACTTTGGCGAGACAAGGACAGATGTGTGCTTCATCTTGTCTCTGGCTTCTGGTCATCTTGCGATAACCAGAATCACCCACATCCGTGAGGATGTTGGGCTCGGTCTCGCGATATCTGAAAAAAAAAGAAAAAAAGGGGGGGGGGGGGGGGTATCCAGGGATAGTGTGCACAGCGTTAGTCCAGGTGTTCTCTAACTACTTGTATAGAGGGATGGTGGGAAAGAAATATTATAGAGGGGAATGTTGTTGGGAAGGGTGCTTTCTTCAGTTTTGTACTGAAGAAGAAATTGTGGTGGTTTGATCCGAAGCGATCGAGAGAGAGAAGGGTCAAGAACGCAAGAGTCCCGTACAAGTAGGTTCTCGCTGTTCTGAATGTTTTCGAGGTACTTATATGCTAATTGAAGCCAGTACTCGTCGATATGGGGTAATGGAGGCGCCTTCGTATAGGTGAGAGTTGGGACAATGACGACCCTCAGGCCTTCTAGAATGATTGGTGCATCTTCTGAGGAGTTTCCTTTCGAAAACCCGAAGTCTTTCCATCTGAGCCGAAGATATGCAGGACCATATGGGAAAGGCGTACGATATTCCAGATCGGATTAGCTGCTTATAGCAGAGAAACTTACCTTTGGTGTCAACTTTGTTCCTCCACTTCAAGATGTTGTGCAGTTGCTTAGACCGACCGAGGCCCCTTTGAAGAATGTGGGTCACATGTTTGATGAAATTCATTTTTGGGGTATAAGTGACCCCAAGATATTGCATCTTGTCCTGTGGTCTAATCGTAGTATCTCCCATTTTTATTCGAATATTCTGTGAATATCGAGAAGCAGGTTGGGAGTGTTTACTACTCAGAATTATGGCTACTGCTTTGGATGGATTAAGTCGGATTTTCCATCGACTGTAATACTGATACAGTTCGTCCAGGTGACGGTTGAGTCGATTTGTTGCGAGGTTAGGGCCTTTGGTTGACGTTTACACCAGGACGTCATCCGCGTAGCATATCTGGTTTACTCTCCCGCCCACAGGGCGGGGAATATCGGAGGTGTAAATATTGAATAAGATGGGGCCTAGAATAGAGCCCTGTGGTACGCCTGCAGCGGCGTGAAAAGTTCGGGAAAGCTTTCCATTCACTCTAACTTGGAAGGTTCTGTTTCGAACGAACTAGTACATGATACTACATATCGTTCTACTGAGGCCAGTATTCAATAGTTTAAAAGCGAGACCTTCGATCCATGTCGTATCAAAAGCTTTTTCAATGTCTAGGCTTACCACAACGGTGGGTTCCTTATTAAAGAGCCGCACGCAGACGTGGTTTTGAAATAAATTGAGAGCCATAGTGGTGCTGTGCGCTCTTCGAAATCCAAATTGGAAATCAGGTATTAGGTGCCTGGTACTGACAAAATTATTTAGTTTCTCGTATATGAATTTTTCATATATTTTGCTGACGCAAGTGAGAAGCGAGATAGGGCGAAAGGTTGAGGGGTGATACGTTGGTTTCCCAACTTTTGCTATTGGACAAATAATAGCGTGCCTCCAAGCTTGGGGAAAGTACCCCATGTTGTAAGCATGGTTGAACAGAATGGAGAGCTTTATAAACAATAAGGCAGAAAGCCTTCGCAACGAGTGGTATGACATGTTGTCGATACCGGGTGACTTCTTAGGGTGTCGAGATTTAACCAGGCTCTGTAGGGTATTTGGTGTGATGAAACCGTGACCATTATCACGTGTGTCATCGAAGTATGCACTGTTAGTTGGGTCAAAGACAACAATTGGCTCGTTGAAGTCGTCCAACTTACTGTGGACCTCTGAACTAATGATTGCATTAGTATCCGGGTCGTCATCTTGGAGAGTAAGTTTGTGATTGTTTTCGAAGGTCTCTCCGATGATATTTGCTTTATTGGTGTCGTTATTGACAACAACACCATTGTACATTATTGGTCCAGTGATGCGGGAAGTGCCACATATCTTTTTAACATTTTTATAAACGTTCTGGTCCATCTGAATACCCTTCAGTTTGTCTTCCAATTGTCGGGTACGATTGTTTTGGATTCTCTGTTTTATCAGTGTACCAATATTATGAATAATGGATCGCAATAATGGTTCCCTTTGCGTGAAGCGGTGATGTTGCAGTCCAAGCAACATGAACCAAACAATAATTAAAAGAAAATGAGTTCACGTCCATTCATTTAAAAATAACCCAAAATGAATGCGACATAACTGACATAATTCCGATAATCATCAACATCGGAATCAATCCCAACAAAAACACCAACAAACCAAGTCCAATCTAACAACCTGATAGTGATAACCTACATCAGCGATCAGCGTCATCTGCCAGGAAACAGCAACATCTGCTCTTCATTACCTTCAAAAGAAAACGGACTCTGGTTGTTGACCTCAACAACGGTTCAACAAGACGAGGAAGAACCTGTTGTTTTGATTGGAAAAGGACCGGTATTTTGAAACATCGATTAGCAACGGAGGAATACTGTTTTTTGTTCTGTTACCTGCGGTCGTTTTTTGGTGTCTTCGAGTAATGAAGACTTAGTCTCTTCTTCGTTTATCATTGGTGCTATGTAATTCGGTATCATCGTTTTAGTGTCTGGATTTTGAATTGTTTAAAGTGATCGTTTTAAGTGGCAATTATTAAATATAGTAAAATAAAGTAACTTATTGTAAATTAAAATAATTACAAGTTTTCTTTTGACACAATCATTGTGGAAACGTGTAAAAGGCTGTCCCCAGAGCCAACTAGTGGAGTTGCCTTTTGCTGTCACCAGAGCGTGAACCAACTAATGGAGTTGGATGGATTGCTGTTCCCAAACCAACTAGTGGAGTTGGCTTTTGCTGTCACCAGAGCGTGAACAGGTGACGATATCTCATTCTGCAGAGCTTTTTACGCTCCCGGATGAGACGAAGAGTGAAGTCGTCCTGGGGAATCTGATAAGTCTTTTCAAGTTTGTACTGCGGGACATGAGTCTCCGAGGTTTCAACTGGAATCTCGTGAAGTCGTTTTGCAGCGTTGTTTATCTCAACCGTCGTTAGGTTCCTGTCAGTGGGAAGAGAGAATTGGTGGAGTTTATCGTTCAGTGTAATATTGAAGTTGTCCCAATTTGTCCGTCCATAATCGGGTATGTATCTGATATGAGCCCGGGATGCTCGATAGCCGCGAATGAATGTGTTCACCACCAGACGTCCGCACACGTCTGCGGTTTTATTGTTTTCTTTTCGCTTGTGTCCTTCCCCCCCGGAAGACTAATTCTTGCTTCGACACGACCTTCCTCGTTGGAAGTCTAATTATTACTTTCTGTATGAAAATACAAACTCATTCTCCTCTTCTTATTTACAATTTCGTATGAACGAAATCAATCTGTTACCCTTAGTTACCTATATGGGGGTGATTCATTATTCTTGTTAACTGAAACTATTGCAGCTGCTTATGTATTTTAGGATAACGGAAATTGTGTTCAACATTATTATATAGGTTGAAATTTTGTATGTGCATGTTATGTTATGATATGAAATTTGGGTATTAGGAATGATGAAAAGTATTTCTAAAGTATGAGGTATTGTATGTAATGCATATATTGTAATATGTAAGAATAGATTCAAATAAAAAGGGATTTGGGATTTACTCAATATGTAAATATATTGGTAATATGGGAATTGATTAATATGCAAATGTATGAACTATGGAAATTGATAAATGAGAAATTGGTTTGAGATTAAAAGATATTAAATATATATGGCAAATAAGGATTTTAGGGTGAAAAGGATATGTTAGGATTGATGTTAGGATTATGGGAAGACAGTAGGGCTTCGGAGCACTACATCCCACCCTTCTTCGTGAAAGAAAATTATTCTTGAAGAGGATAATTTTCTTTGTACTATGTGAAGCTAAAATAAATTTGAGACCTTGTTGTCTCTTTATTTAATACTAAACTGTTACTGCAGATGATTTCGTTCATTTACAGTATTTAAGTTTCCTTAAGATTACCTAGTCTTATTATTTTACAATTTTCTATTCTAATGTAATTTATTTACAATATTACTCTTCCTTGAGTAGTTATAAATTATATTATATAAAGTTTCTTAAGAAAAATTTTTTTTATACAAATAACATTTTTTTCTAATTAATTTAGTACAATATTGTTAATTAATAGACAAAATGAATTTTCTTTTGTTTTTTTTTTTATAAACAAAATGATTTTTTCTCTTCATTGTTATTTTAATAAGTTTCCTATTCTAATAAGTTTAATTTACAATTTTACAAATAAATTTTCTTTTTCTAAAATATACTAAAACTATTTATAGTTCTTTATTATTAAACCAACAACTCTTTTTTTCTTTTCTCTCTCTCTCTTTCTTTCTCTGTCTCTCTTTTCTTTTTACCCCCCATTGATGCCTTGCTCTATCCGTGTCGTAGCGTACAGTAGAGACTTTTTTGTTGCCTGGAGAAAATTTTTTATAGAATAGAGGCATATTAATAATCAATTTTGTAAATTGAGGTGCCCAAAGGAATTAAAAAACGTGGTCAGTTATATTCAGCTATGTCTGAAATCACCACTTCAACCGACTGACAAACTTTACAGAAATGGGGAATTCCCTCCTGAAATTACTGCATTGAAGTAAATAATTCATGTAATTCATCCAAACAGTCCAATAAACCATGCTCTACATAGTTCATAATTAGAAACCTGACTAATATCTAAATATCGCCGAGATATGTAAAATAAAATATTTATCACTGTCTGCCTTTCGTGATCAGCATGAAAATGTAAACCACCTGCTGATAATGAAATGCAAAAAACTGATTTAGAGATACGGCGGCATGAGGTTGCATAAATCTTCGACAATACAGCCCATAAAATTTCAAATTTTAAACTTTGGTTATCTAAAAGATGCGCACTTGATTCAGTGCAACATTTCGTCTAAATCTTCTCAGTTCGTTGGAGGCACAGAGTTCGTCAACCTCTTACGACCTACATCAATACATTATGCATTTTGTTCGGCTCCACGCCAAACGTGAGTTTGCCCGCTTATCTTGTTTGTTCAAACGATCAAACAACATACCACAAGCTGCGTTGGTGTAAAATAACACCGACGAACTTCGCAGTCGCCAGAAATACTTGGATATGTAAAGCAGATGTAATTAGCGTGAGACGTTAGGTCAGATGGTGTAACGATACTAGGTGTGATCAACACAGCGTGTATGGGTTGTACAAAACGTTAGCACCTGTGTCGATAGCGTTGGAAAGACATTAATTTATTATTATTTATGCTTAACGGTCATTATGGAGAAAACTTCAGACCACTACAAAAGTAATGTAGAACTTCTAAAGCTGTTTGTATTTTTAAGGCATTTCAACTTTTGCCTTTTTGAAAATATTTGTTTTTTATTTCTTAATATTTAATATAAAAATTAAATAAATAAATATAAACATTTAATAATAATATAATTTAAATCCCAGAACAGTTTATATTTCCATAAGGTGATACGGGATTTTTAAAAATTAAAGGACATAGGTTTTCTTTATTATTTGTTTTGTTTTATACAGACGTCCCTCGAGTTACACGATTCATTGCTTCCGTGTAACTTGAAACCGCGTAAGTGGAAACTCGGATTTCGTATGTACATATGTACAAAAAAATCAGAACGGTTAATGCACTGTATATTTCCACTTTTCAAGAACAGGAAGCAAATTTTAGTAAATATATGATAAATACTTATTATGTATATAATTTATATATTAAATACTTATAATTTTGTCCTATTTATGAAAATTGTTAAAAACCCGCGTAATTCAAATACCATGCAACTTGACGAAAAACCGCATTTTTTTTCGTGCAATTCGAAAATCATGCAACACAAGTACCATGTATCCCGAGGGCTACCTGTATATAAAAAGAATTATCTTATTTAGGCTTTTGAGCCAATACAAGGCCAATATTTAAACAATATTCTATAACATTTTCATTAAGCATTTTCAAAATAGTATAGTGGTTAGTATACCCGCCTGTCACGCGGGAGACTGAGGTTCGATTCCCCGTCGGGGAGCCCCTGGCGCAAGACTAATGACCTTGCGCGGGAAAAAAACAAATCATTATGGAAAATTTAACAAGCCTCAGGACTTGCTAAATAAGGCCAAGACCGGTTCCCGGTTGTAGTGCCGATGATGATGATGATTTTCAAAATTCATCCGTCGAGATTTGATTTTCGGAGATCCCCTGGAAAAAGAGTTCGAATTGTCACGTAATTAAAACCCCCTGAATCATCGAGCTGATTTGCTTCCTTTGTCTAAAAAACCGATTTCCTAAATCCCACATACCAATTTCCAATTTTCTATAATCACCATCATACATTATGCTGTAACATCAGCGAAACATTGGCAGACGACGTTGTTTCTACGTAGCGAAACTGTTTAGTCCATCCTCAAATTCCTTTGCACATCCCGATGAAAAGGTTTTCCCAAAAAGTACAGGCTCACTTGGGAATAGTTTTAACATCCGGTGCAAAGTGTGCTTGAGTATAATTTTCTACCCTCTCTATTTTCCCTTTCGGAGTGCACTTCGTAATTCTGCATTCTGAGAATTAGCAAAATCTCTAAACGAGGACACGCAGTCTACCCTTTGGTTTAGCTCTTCGTTGCAAGCGAAACCAAATCAACCCCTAACCCAAGCTACTCTCCTTTGAAATTTTCCCATACTCTCCGGGTTCATTGACTGCTGAGTAAATTTGCGAGAGTTTAATCGCATTAGTTGGCGGGAAATAGGGAAATGGGGACGAGTTTTTTTTCTTTTGGTTTCAGTAGGAAGGTGGAAATCTTCAAAAGATACCTCTGGACCGATACAGAGGCATACCGGATTTTTACCGACTGAAACCACCTCCCGCAGGCACATATTCCCGTTGACCCTCCCTGAACTTTCTTTTAGATATTTCATCGCGGGGCGGGGCGGAGTTTACCTGTAACTCCGCTCGTCGCGTCGCAACTGCTGCATCATGTCACATAGAATATTGTAGCGAGCTTAGGGTTCGCTGGATTAATTATTTTAAAATAAATAAGAGCCGTTAAATCGATTTTGAACTAATATAACACTTTATTAGTCTGTAATACAACCGTTACTTATACCGTACACTTAACGATTTCTTTACTTATCGCTTCCGTACTTATCGCGTCTTTTACTGCTTACTTCTCACTCGAGACTTATCGCTTGCTTCACTGTCTTACTTATAACTCAACTCCCGATCTGCGTGCGACGTATTTATACCGTTTTTCCTCATTCTGATTTGGTGTATCGTTTCCGTCCGTTCCATAGTCTTGAATGTTCTATTCCAGATTTCCAGTACTTCCTAAAATAATCTAGTACTTTGTTTCGAACTTTCTCGAAGATTCCTGTACTGATTGTCATATGCGTCACAATATCATTTGCTACGGACCATGCCTGTTTTGAACTCAGCATGTATTCTATTACTCCTGCCGGAGTAACTGTCTGTCTCATGTGTCTCTCCAAAATCATGCGTGCGGTCTCGAATCTCACGCAGTCTGTGAGTGCGTGTTCCGCATTTTCCGTTTTTTCTATGCAATATAAGCAGTATAGGTGATTCACATGCTTACACTTGTGCAAGTATTGTCGAAAGCATCCATGTCCTGATATTAGCTGAGTCAGGTGGTAATTCAGCTCGTCATGTTTTCTTTTCACCCATGTTTCTACATCAGGTATCATGATTTGGTCAATCTTCCTTTGGTGGAAGAATCTTACCTTCGTTGCCATTCTCTGAGGCTTGAGAGCTCTAATTCTGCCCGCATTCTTCGACGATTCTCGTGTGAGACCTCATGCAAGGCAGCGTTTTCTTTAACTGCAATGTCAAGTGGTTTCTTCCCGGCCAAAACATTTATGACATCTTCGGATACCGTTCGAAATGCAAAGCTTACTCTTAATGATACCAGCCAATGTGATGAGTTCACTCCCCTCCTGTACGACTTATACCATATGTGACCATATGTGAGCTGCATACATTATAGTGGAGGTGTTGACACTGGTTATGAGTTTCCTTATGTGGGGCCGATGTCTTCCGACATTGGGTAGCAGTCTCGCCAAAACTTTGCATACTCTTGCCGTTTTTTCACTCGTTTTCCTCAGGTGTTCCTTGAAGTTCAACCTGTTGTCGAGTATAACACCAAGATATTTAATATAGGGACTGGATCTGATTGTTTGTCACTACCAAATCAAGATGTTCAACTTTCTTGCGGCTGCTTATTAAAACTGCCTCCGTGTTATGTCCAGCTAGTTTCAGTCCAGCCATATCTAGTGAGCATTTAGTGCTCTGGATCGCTTGGGAGCAAATATTCTCCAGGTCATCTAGATGTTTGAATACGACCACTATTGCCAAATCATCTCCGTACCTAATGATTCTAATTCCTTCTGGTACATTGGCCCTGAGCACACCATCATACATGATATTCCATAACAGCGGACCTAATACAGGTCCGTGGGATACACCCGCTGTTATTATATATTCCTGTTGTCATCCATCTATGTCATAAAGCAGTCTTATATCCGAGAGATAGTTTGCTAGTAACCAAGTAAGGTGAAATTTGTGGATCACTCAACGCTTCTAGAATCCGATTCCAGGTCACCGAGTTAAATGAATCTTTAACATCTAGTGTCACCACCGCGTAATATTTTTTCGTACCTCTTACTCATCGTGCTCCAGCTATCGCATTGCGAGCGATTTCGCACACCACAGATAGTCCCTTACCGGTTGATCTACTTTTCCAGAACCAATACTGCCACTCCGAGGACCCCGATGTCCCCTCAACGAATTGTTGATGGACAATTACTCGCTCCAGCAGTTTCTCCCCTATGTCCAGCATGCACAACGGGCGGCAGGACGACGGCACTTCTGGATGCTTAACTCCTTTTGGTATAAGCACAAGTCGCTGTTTTTTCTATCGTTGAGGAAATTATCCTGTTTGAAGGCAGGCCGTGAAGAGACTGCTGAAGACTTCCGGGTTTTTAGTTAAAGCGACCTTCACCACAGCGTTAGGAATTCCTTCCAATCCCGGGGTCTTTTAACAAGCCTTGCAGCCAAGAGCACCTCTTCGGTGGTCACGGGAGGAATTTATCTTCCAGAGATGTTCCATTCCTCTTGCGCTCCCAACACCTCATCACACTGCGGGAAGAGCGCAGCAACGATTTTTATCCATATCACTTTTACTCTTTTGCATTTGACTACTGTTGTACTCTTTTCATGACTATTCTGTCGGCGCAGCTTCATGGGTGGTTATTTAATTCATCCCTTAAGGAGCAGAACGCCTCATATTTATTCTTGCGGATCACATTCCTCAACTCATTTCGTTTGTTGACGAATTTCGCATGTAATTGTGGGTAGGTGTTACGGTTTCTTGCTCTTTGTGGCAAGCGTCTCCGATCGCATATGGGCGATTTCTGGGTTCCACCAATTTAACCAATGCTCAACACATCAGGCCACTGCCGCTTGTACGAATTCGATTTCTAAACTCAAGTACACTCAACTGATGTAGAATTGCTATTATTGCTTGGTGTATGGCTGATGCTTTTTCTTATTCGATTTTCTTTCGGTGTTCTTCACTTTTGCTTATTGTATCTGTTAGAGACGCCGCACTACTCCCCCCTCAGTAGCTTTGCTACGATCAACTTCGTGTGCGAACTACCGAACGAGCGTGCGAGAGAACGTTGGAGCAGGCGAGTGTGCCGTGTTCTATGCAGATACCGTGATCGTAGTAGTAAAGTCCTGTTTACCTATGGGAGATTGTGGGCTATTTGTACACAGATCACGTCGGGATTGTAGCATTTAGCAACGATAGTGAAGAAGGTAATTTGAACACACAATGAAACGGCTGAGAAGCAAAGCATTGAAGCATCAGCCTACTGGTGCATGTACGAATTCCGTTTGTAAATTCAAGTAAATTCAACTGATGTGGAATTGGTATGTTATTGCTTGCTATACGGCTGGTGCTTTTTCTTATTCGATTTTCTGTCGGTGTTCTTCACTATTTGCTTGTGTTTCTGTGTGCATCTCTTAGAAACGCCACAGCATTACTTGTGGTAGTTAGCCACTTCATGACTTTTCCAGCCTGTCTGTTTACATCGAACTCTGTGCCAAACTGTTCGAATTGGTCTTCCAGTATATAATCGAGTAGTCCAGCATCGATATGCTTCACTTTCCATCCATTTTTGTGGGGCTTCTTCAACAATTTGTCTGTGATGAATCATCTGTGTGGTAATATTTCGTATATCACGGCTTGGTGGTCACTATGGTTGTAGGTGTCCAAAACTCGCCACTCCATACTTCTTGCCAACATGGAGCTGGCAAATGTGATGTCGATTTTGAACCGACCTCCCCCGTTTATGAAGGTGTCACCAACACAATCATTAAGGGACACCACATCTAGGAAGGCTTCTACTGTTTGTCATTCTGCTTCCCCATTCTACTGCCCAAGTGTTGAAATCTCCAGCAACTATAAGGGGGCTCTTATCTCAAGCTTCTTGTGTTACCCTGTCCAAAAATCATTTGAATTCTTCTATTTCCCACCTTGGGGGAGGGTAACAACAGTAGAAATAATCTTAGCATAGGCGAATCCTTCCTACCACTAGACACTTCTGTATTCTATGGGGGGATTTCCAGTTTTCCAGATGGCCGCTATTCCGCTCTTGTCTCCTTCCCATGTAATTGTACCAGGCATTTTGTACTACTTATTGATGGGTACCACGTCTGCACCATATTACTTAACCGTTTCGAAAAGGAGAACTTGAGGGGCTCCACAATGGTTTAAGTTAATTTGAATACACTTAAACCTGTCCATTTTATTTTTATTCAGGAGATTTGATATCGCGTTTTTAAATGGTCGGCATTTGTAACTCCCTGCTGAGTGGTGGTTACCGCCCTCGCACCCTGACTCGCAGAACATGCATTTGGTTTTTGCATTACAGCTCATCGCTTTGTGGCCAGTTCCACCGCATTTCAAACAGTTTTCCGAACGATCTTCTTCGGATTTGCAGGATTTCGCCACATGACCGCATTGCCAACATCTGAAATATCGTCTGGGCGTGATGTGTGCGATCGGGAATGGGCGATCGGTATAAAGGGGCGCGAATGGGCAGAGAAGGTGTAGTTTTTAAAACAAAGAGAGACAAATCAAATGAAAGATAATGCCTTAGTGTTCATCGATACAAATATCGTATGTCGAAGGAATAAAATTGTTTAAATAAAGTGATAGTAATTTTTTTTCAAACAAAATTACAGTGAGCAAAAACTGTAATATACTCTCACCCAATAAATCATTGAAACCCAAAAAAAAGAGAACATTATAGTGAAAATTCATTATAATAAATGCGTCCAACAAAATAAATCATGGAATAAAGACCAGAAAAACCCATAGGTCGCCGCCACAACAGCCACCTACGCGGTAGGAACAGTGTGAAGTAAGCGAGGAAGCAACACGAATCACATTGGAGGCGCCATGCGTGTAACCATTATCATTTAGTAATTTAATAATATTTGTGTGGACTCGAAAATCTACATGCAGGAGAGTAAAACCTAAATACTTTCTGTCACTAGGTGACTGTAACATTCTTTAACTAATAACATTAGATAGTAAAGGGTTTATCAATAAAGATAACAAATTTTCGCTGGACAGCTCGCTAACCGCTTCGAGATGTATTGCCTTGGTTGCCAACCATACGAAGAGACAGATGTAGCATTTGACTCGCTTCGCGCCGCGTCCTTTCCATGTCCGAAGAGTGATAGGGCCTCTACAATCAACGCCGGTGTTACTAAATGGCCGTTCGGGATTAATCCTACTGGCTGGTAATGCCGCCATTTGTTGAGATAGCAACCGTTCCTTGTGAAGAACGCAAACCGTGCATTCAGCGATGACCCTCCGGACAAGTCCTCGACTCCCTATGATCCAGTATCGGGAGTTCACTGCTGATAGCAGTAACCGACTTCCAGCATGCATCAGTCTCAAGTGCAAATCTCTCACGATGATCTTTGTCAGGTGATGTTGCCGATGTAAGATTGGTGGATGTCGGCGTTCGTATTCCATCCTTGCTACTTCTAGTCTACCGCCCACCCTGAGGGTACCTTGGCCATCGATGAATGGGTTGAGCGCAATCAGTTCGCTTCGTCTTGATAATTGTTTTCCGGCTCTAATGGCCGTTAGGACCGCCTCGAACAATTTGGTCTGAGCCGTTCGCAATATGATGCGTGTGGCCACTCTCACTTCTTCAGCATCGAGAACGCCCGATCGCTTGACTGACCTGTCGCACCCTTTGCAGCTACTGTTGTCGATGAACCGCTTCAGCCATGCTACTGTTTGTACCGTTCGAGTGAAGCTGGAGAATCTTCTTGTTATGGACAGCTCCTCTTGCTGGATTACGAAGCACGATGCCTTTCGCTCCTCGAGGTCTACCGGTGTTCCGGTGTCAGCCTCTCGGACTTGGTGAGTGGGCATCCCGGACAACTTCAGCTCCTTGTCTCACAGAAAAGCGGGTCCCCGCCACCACAAATCTGCTCCGGCGAGCTCCTTTGCTCTAAACCCCCTTGATAGGCAATCCGTTGGATTTGACGCAGTCGGTACATGATGCCACTGGTCTCTTGGCAGGCTTTCCAAAATGTACGACGTACGATTCGCGATGAATGTCTTCCACCGCCTGGGATGATCCGATAGCCATTGTAGCACTATAGTGGAATTGGTATATGCGAAGCATTGAACCTCGCTAAGTTGAAGCGCCTTCCTCACGAACGAAAAGCCGACTTCCCAAGAGCTGGGCGCCACATAACTCGAGTCTCGGGAGTGACACCTGCTTAACTGGGCCACCTGTGCCTTTGCCATGATGATACGCACTTGGGAAGCCCCGTCCTCCTCAAATCTGACGTAAAGGACCGCTCCATCCACCTTCTTGCTTGCGTCCGAAAATCCATGTAACTGAAGGGGCTTCGGATCTCCCAACCAACGTGGGATCTTCACCGACTCCAGCGCCGGAAATCCTTCAAAGTACTCCTTGCACTCTCTACGAATCTTTTCATCCATGGATTCATCCCAATCGACACCTCTAAGCCACCGTTTTTGCAATACTAGCTTAGCTGGCACCACCACTGGAGCGACCAATCTTAATGGATCATATAGCCTGGAGACCTGTGACAGAACCTTCCCCTTCGTGAGCGATGATACCTCCGGAATCTTCTTCACCTTGTAGGTCAAATAGTCCCGCCCGGGATGCCAATTTGAGATAATTTAATTCAATATTTTAAAGCACAACATATGGCAATTATATTTCAAATATCACATGATTTAAATGCCCAAAATGATCCGCTTCAGGATTGAGTTCGATGAACCCAATTTTCGGTGACTTGTTACAGTAAATCCGGCCTAATTTCATTAATGGAGCGTTCGATATTAAATTTCAAATCATCTCTAGTTCGGGGTTTGTTGGGACAGACCAACGACGAAACTCAAAGGTACCAATTCACCACTTCTTCCACAACAATTATCTACTCCATTTCTAGAGGGTACAGATTCACGAAATTTTTCTATAATGCTATAATGTCAACATCGTTATTGCGGAAAAATAATGACTAATTTAACTTTCCAAAAAAGTCGTTCAGATCTTCCTAGTTCGCTTTCTCATAGAACTACGAGGGTTGCCTTTTATATTTCGGGATTAGAGAACAAAAACAAATATTGATCATCGAAAATCACTTTATTGTTTTTCAAAATATTCCCCATGAAGATCTATACACTTTTGCATGCGTTTGAACCAATTGTCGAAGCACTTTTGCCACTCTGATTGAGGTATCTCCAACACATGCATTCTGAATGCAGCAACCGCTTCTTCAGGTGTCGAAAAACGTTGACCTCTCAGTTTGTTTTTTACGTACGGGAATAAAAAGAAGTCATTCGGTGCCAAGTCAGGACTATACGGCGGATGACCCATCAAATCGATGTTTTGGGAGCTCAAAAATGCAGTTGTCGCAGCCGATGTGTGAGAGCTCGCATTGTCGTGGTGAAGAGTGATCCGTCTTCGGCGGTTGGTTTTCCTGATTTCTTGGAAGACAACTGGCAAACAAATGGTTGTGTACCACTCAGAATTGACTGTCCTGCGTTGTTCTAGTGGTACGGTTGCGACATGTCCAGTTTTTCCGAAAAAACAGGCGACCATTTGCTTGGAAGTGCTTCGTGCGCGAACAACTGAACTTGGATTTGGCTCATCTTGAAACACCCAGACAGTCGACTGCTGTTTACTTTCGGGCTCATACGCGTAAATCCACAATTCATCACCTGTCACGATGTCATAGACGTGTTTCGAAGCACCGCGACCGTATTTTTTTGCGCTTTTCTTTCGACCATTTGACACGATCCTTTTTTTTGGGCGATTGACAAATTGTGTGGGATCCAACGCGAACAAATTTTTTTGACAGTCAAATGTTTATGCAATATTGAATGTATGCTGGTCCCACTAACGCCTAAGGTTGTCTCAATCTCACGATAGGTCACATGACGATCTTCCAATATCAGTTCGCGCACAGCATCAATGGTTTTCGGAACAACAACTGATTTTGGGCGACCTTCACGAAATTCATCTTGGAGTGAACTACGACCACGATTGAATTCACCATACCATCGATAAACACTGGTCCTTGATGGAGCTTCATCGCCAAAAATTGAATTAAGTTCCTCCATGCACTGTTGCCGAGTTAATCCACGCCGAAAGTTGTAAAAAATAATCGCACGAAAATGTTGACGATTTAATTCCACTTTTGGGCCGAGATGAATCTTTTAAGTTACTGTAAACAACACAAATAGCGCTCGTATGTCAAAACGTTCTGAGTGCGTATAACCTCAAAAATGTCCAACTTTACGACAGAGCTGTCAATTGCCGGATTGCAACACTAGGGTTGCCAAATCCCGAAACATAAGAGGCAACCCTCGAATACTGTCCTTTTGGGAATGTTCTCGTTAACGTTGCTGTTGATAAGATAAAATTTAGCTGACACGACACAGTGGTGTGAAATGGCCAGGGGCGAAGAAACTTCAATAGTGTATTTGTTCCGGTGGGGGTTAAGAAACAGGACACTGGTTAACGGAATGACCATCTATACCTGGTTAACGGAATGACCATCTATACCTGGTACCGTGTTGACTCATTGACGAGTTGAAGTAAACTATTTGAATGAACAAAAAGCTGCCGGAGTGGCAGGCCCACTGAGGGTTGTACACATTTAAATCTCCAGCCATAACGAGTTCAGTGTGTGGATATAGAATGAAGATCCTCTCGATAGAACCAGATAGAGCATCAAATTCCAAGTTTGGGATTCTGTGCAGATAGCAGTAACGTATGATACGCTTACGAACGTAAAGTTTTACCCACGAGAAATTAAATTCTGGATCGGAGCAGAGCCCATATTGTGGCACGTATGTACGTATTTTATTGCTAGTTGTAATCATTCCTTGGTGTTCACCCAAAGGAGGATCATGGTTATCCCGAAGTAGGAACTGGATTTCTTCAGGGTTCGGTGTCTTCATTCCTTTTTCGTGCAGGAAGGAATGGGTGGCTTCTGAATAGAATACTTGTCTTTTTGACTTCCCAGGGTTGCCTCGCTTTCCCTTAGTTTCCCAACTTGGGCGCATGTTACTACATTGTACTTTATAGTGTGGGAGCCTCACACAATTTTGCGGGATGCGGCTCAAGGCATGCAATGCGGATTGGTGTTATATTTACGGTGACGGGATCTAGTTAAACATAACGTGGGATCTTTCACGTTAAAAACTCCCTTTAGTGGCGTATGATCCATGCACATAGTGAATATATAATGTCTAATACCCCTTCTCATGGTGGCGAAATTCTTTTCCACCTTACTCAAGGTTCTACTGCCATAGCACGGCAACCACTGCTTCATTGGTCGCATCCGTGGTCGGTTTAAAAGCTTTGCTAAAATCTGGATAGATTTACAGTGGCGGTGAGACTAACAGCGCCTTTATTTTATCAAATGTCTGTTGACATTCGTCTGACTAGGTAAATTTCCCGTCCTTCCTTAACAAGTTAGTTAAGGGGCGCACTATTCTCGAAAACGTTGGACAAAATTTCCGATAGTAGTTCAGCAGGCCTGGAAACGATTGGACGTTCTTTACTGCCTTGGGTTTGGGGACTATTCCGGATACTAGCAGTCGTATTGGGATTTGGCACTGCCCCCCTTTCTGACATGGCCTAGGTAAATTACTTGTTTCTGTAGAAACATGCATTTCTCTGGCTGGAATTTGAGATTGTGGTATTTCAATTGTTCGAATACTCTCCGGAGTTTGTCATTATGGTTTTCTAGGTTCTTCCCATAGATGACAATGTCGTCCAGATAGACAAAGCATTCGATACCTTGCAACCCAGTTAGGACATGGTTTATTCGTCTCTGGAGGGTACCCGGTGCTGTATTTGGACCGGATGGCATACGTCACAACTCACAATGCCCGTAATTAGTGCAGTCTTATCACGATCCTCTTCATCTAAGACTTGGTGGTAGCCACTGGCTAAATCGAGCGTGGAAAAATAGCGTGTTTATTCATTTATTTATCTGATGAAGGCAGAACCCCCGTATATTAAGTTTAATACAAACAACAAAAAGACTTAACAACTAACTTAAAACTAAAGAATAATAAAAAAAAATACAAGAAAGTGAGTGACCGTGCTGGTTTAAAATGTCCTCTATTCGGGGGAAAGCATACGCTTCTCCGATGGTTTTGTCGTTCAGTTTTCTGAAATTGACCGCACCTCTCTATCCGGCTTTTCCATGGGGGCCCGCTTTCTTAGGAACTATCACGGGCTGAGTCCACGGGCGGTTGCTAATTTGAATGATCCCATTTTCTACCATTGCCCGAATTTGCTCGGTATTTGTGGTAATATATTTTTGGGTGACAAGTATGTAAATTTTATCCTAAGATTGTCTATGACCTAACTTCCCTAATGGTTGCTGTTTAAGCGCAGTCCGCTGAAACCATATGGCGAAATCGCCGCAGTTGGTGAATCAAAGACGCTGTTGGTTTTTGATTGATTTATTATCGAAATTGCTGGGGTATTTATACTCCCAATCAACCACTCAATTATTTATAAATTTCTTAATCTACTCATACAATTTTTGCTTAACAAACCATTTCATTCTTAATTCATAATTCACTCAATACAATTTGCTTCTGTGCGATTCTATTTTCTATTACCAGCTTAGCGCATAGTGTAAGAACAATGACACGATTTGACTCAATTAATTTGTGAATCACTTGCCACTGGCAAGCTCGCAAGCGGGTGTCATATGATTCAAATCGTAACTGGAGCAGTTCATTTCTTTTACTCAATGAAAAGAATCGACCTTGAATTATTGTCGACAACGAATGCTGGTTACGTGACACTTGCTAATTGTGGCAAGGGCAGTTGATTCATTTGATATTATTCATCATGGTCATTTCATGGACATGTTGTTACACTACACCTAATTCAGGCAGACGGTATGACCTTTGGTTTATAGGTGCTTGGTCCTGTACCAAAGATGACTCATGCGATATCGCACTTACGAGGATAGCCTGAAAAGTGTCCGACCTCAACGTGAAAATAGCAACACTCGTCAATAAAAGCTAATACAAGCATCTTTTGACAGTTACTCACCAACATTTCAGCCATTTTGGACGAGTAGGTTTTATTTGACAGTAGTTTGAGTGGGTCGACGTGAGTGTTTTTGTGAAAATGGACAAAATTGAGTATCGAGCTGTCATTAAATTTTAGTTTTTTTTTTACGCCTACGCAAATTAAAGATGTGGTGAACTCTGTGTACTAGGACTTTGCACCATCATTTACCACAGTGACATTTTGGGTAGCAGAATTTAAACGTGACCGTGAGAGACTGGGAGACGATGAATGTTCGGGACGTCCAAAAACTGCAACAACTACCGACAACATCTAAAGTTACTAAATGGTGCTAGACGACCGACGAGTTACCGGATTAAAGTGAAAGAGATAGCAGAGGCTATCTCAAAAAGTCCAAAGAACGTGTTTGTCACATGTTAAATCAAGATTTACGCATGAGAAAGCTGTCTGCCCGTTGGTTGCCGCGTTAGTTCACGTTAGACCAAAAACGTGTTCGAATGAACATTTCCAACGCGCTCTGGTGGCGCAGATTAGGCGCAATAAATCCGAGTTATGGCGCCGATTAATTACTGCCGATGAAACTTGGATACACCATTGTAGCGATTCTAACAGATACACACACAATTCACAAGCAAAAATAGTGAAGAACACCGAACGAAAAATCGAATAAGAAAAATACATCAGAACCGTATACCAAGCGATAAATAAAAATAATTCACACCAGTGGAATATAGTCGAGTTTGGAAATCAAATTCTAAACACGGTCAGTAGCCTGGTGTGTAACGCTTAGGTAACATTTTTTTCGTGATTCGAGCTGTCATAGCGTCAGTTCGAATCACACGATCTTCTTCACTATTATTTCAAACGCTATACCATTATATAGTCATGGAGTTATCTTAATCGATTATCTTCAAAAGGGAAAAATCATTACAGGAGCATACTACGCATCATTACTTAACCAACTGAAGGCAGAAATTGTGGAAAAACGGCCACATTTGCAGAAAAAGAAAATTCTGTTTCACCAAGACAAGGGGCGGTCTCACACCACAGCGGTTGCCATGGCGAAAATCCACGAATTACGGTATGAACTGCTTGACCATCCGCCTTACTCAGCAAATCTAAGCGACTTCTTTTTGTTCCGTAATCTAAAAGTTGCGCTCAAAGGACAGAGATTTTCGTCAAATGAGGAGGCAATCACCTTCGTGAACAGTTATTTTGCAGAGAAAAACGTTGAGTACTATTTGGACGGGTTAGAGAGATGGGAGCATCGCTGGGAGAATTGTGTAGACTTACAAGGAGACTATGTAGAAATATAAAAATGAATTTGAAGAAAAAATGTCTTGTATCTTTGTTAGGTCGGAAATTCAGCCCACCCATGTATATACGTCAGGTAGTCGCCTTCGAGATGGAAAATGCCGTTAAACTCCTCACATATTTCCACTATTGATTAGCACTCTTGAGGACTTAGGTTTGTTCCTAAGGGGAGTTCCTCGTATAGTTGTGGGTACCTTAAATCTTTTGTTGATTCATGAGGCGGCTCACCTTCTTAGAAATGATGCCTAATGAACTGAAGGTATTCAGCCTCCGAAGTCTTAATCACGGATACGGGATTACTCGATTCGTTATCAGAGTTAATTCCCGTGTATGCATCTACTCGCTTACCGGTATGTATATTCTTCCGGTTTTCCAAAGGAAAGAAGGAATATTCCTTTGTTGGAAGCTCCACCTTTATCCGGTCAATGGTCTGGGGGTAATCGAAGATGTTGGGGGCCTCAATTTGGGCACTCTTCGTCCTTTTAAAATACAATTAGGGAGTAAAATCCATGATTGTACTCTTTTAGGTATCAAGATTACCTCCTCCCGGATTTTATTGGGAACCCAATTATCTTTCGTGAGTGGCCTGGTACTATGATCGGTCTAGTCAGAAAGATTTTTACCTCCGAACGGTTTGTTGGTAGACGTTCTACCGACGCTTTCCCTTCCTTAACGCCTTTTGGCTTTCGTGGTTTTACCTTGTTGTTGGGATAACTATCACCAGACAATTTTTCGCAGCCCTTCCCCCGTGTGGGTAGGGTCTTCGGGTGACTGCTCACAGCGGTCTGGACCTTGGTACAATAGGTCCCCTTAGTACTGTTTCCCGTTCGGCTGCCTTATGTTAATGCCTTCCTTTGCTATTATTTGCAAAGTTAATGGAAACACTTTGGGGATTAATGATTGTTTTGGGGAAATTCAAAACAACCTCCCAGTCCATTAACCTTGGAGTTGTGCACAGAAAGTCGTTACCCAACAGGTCGTCTTCCGACAACCCTGACAAGGAGTATGATGTAGTTCGAACTTCCACTGGCAGCATGGCCTAGACTTTCCCTTCTGGGCACCCACTGCATATTTACGGTGCAGTGTTTGAATGTTTAATAGGCTGATCTCAGCGCCATTGTCCACAATTAGGCTCGTAGTTGCTTTACGTCCAATGTCCAAAGGGATTTGGACAACTGGGACTTTTGTCGGCGGAAACTGAGAACAGCTTTTATTGGGTTGTGAGTTTAATTTGGACGGGTTGGGGGTTTCCGACCCGACCGCTTGGTGTTTCCCGACTTATTTTTCGCTTTTTGTCGACACCCTGCCGCCGTGTGGTTGTGTCGACTGCGAATTTGGCACACTTTATCGCCCTTATCTTGGGCAATGTCACTTTGGTTGCGGATTTGTTCTGTACTCTCAGAACTAGAACGGCTTCGGCCTGTCTTGTGCCTACGGGGTCTTTGTCGGTTTGTTGTGCGTTTTGGGTTTTCGCGTGTATTTATTTGGCGTGTTTTGCCATTTGTGACCTCCCTCTGTGGGGATATAAGTGGCAATGTGCCAGCGTATGGCACGTATTCCTTATATCTCCCATCGATCCGTAGAAAGAATTTGTTCGAATAATAACGTCAGAAAAGAGTTGCTCGAAACCCCAGGTTTGTCGTATAGCCATTCGTCTCTCGAAATGCGGCATCGCTGATTTGATTATAAACGTTATTATCGGGTTTACTGCCGAAGTACCTTCTTCCACACATGTATGTGCACATTTATTGAGGAATGTGTAATTGTAAACATTTATGGGACCCACGTCCACTTTCTGATTGTATCGAATCCGATGAGCATATTGGACGACATCTCCTTCAAGTGGATAGATAAATAAACAATTGAAGTCTAATTCAAATAAGTGAGTTAAGACGCCAAAGTAATCAATAAGAAAGATAACAGATAGTACTGCCAGCAAGCATTTTAATTTATTGAAAATATTCACTAGCGGGAACATTCCGATGGCGTCACACAACACATAACTCAGATAATATTTCTAATAATTATTAATCCTCACTTTCAACCATACAACGTACAAATTGAACCGACTTATTTAACATAAAAATATTGAAAGTCCGCGGACGAGCGTAACGCATAAGCATGCACACGCGGCGGCAGTTAGCGACACAACCTAACTAACCTAAACACGTTAATCGACTGACTTGAAAAGGGAAGAAATTGGATACAACCAAAAGAGAACATACTTCTGCTCTCTCATTGCGACGTTCTTCGATGTGTGGTAGGTTACATCGGTAATCTGATGATCGAAGAGAGCGGGAGAATGAGAGAACAGAAACACGATGTACGATTAACTTGGGGTGGATTTGGTTGTATATGCATGAATCAATGTAGTTCTGAGCGGAACCCATTGACCTGATTCAGTAGTATGGTGAGTTCAGTGCACATTGATCCATACGAAGACAGAACTGAGAAAGAGAGGATAATTAAGCTGTTGATATTCACCTGCAAAAAGCGAACATTGATCCCCAGCGAATGAAGTGTCTGGAGAAAAGCCGAAGTAACGCTAGATAAATATTATCACGTGATTCAATCGAATGTTTTGATAAATTTCCCCAGCAGATCTGCAATGATGCGACAACTTCGTCCGGCTGGATTTGGTTGTCGCTAATCGACATGGACACGAGTTGCCGTATGGCAAAAAATGTAAGCTAAACTCATTTATGCATTGTCTGCGTGGTACAATGAGTTTAGCTATGTGTCCTTGGTGGAAACATGCTTTGCAGGTAAACAGGTAAGTAGGGGGAAATGGGGTTGATTTGACGCGCTGTAAGGCGGTCGAAATTAGGTAGGAATTGTGGGTTGTTTCTCATATAGAATAGAGAAACCCCCAGACCTCCATTCGTGGTTAACCGTGTAGGTCGGTGGGGTATGTTATCTCTAGGTACACTCTTTTAGATTAAGTGATTTTTGTTTGTTTGCCCCAAATTCAAATTTACTTTACCTGCACTGCTTGTCGCATTTTAATTTTTGCAACATTTTTTTTATTTCCTATCTTTTTTCTTAGATTCTGAATTATAGGCTAGACAAAAAATGCTTAATTTCTAGCTCAATTATCTTATATTATAACTAACTGGTCCTTCGTAGACGCTTCGAGCTAAACATAATATGACTATTGTTCACTTTGCCTTTCGGCGACAGAACTTTGTTTGTGGCTTTAGTTATGAATATTTGTAACAAAGAAAAATTAGAAAAACTTTGTGCCGAATTTGTTTTTTTTTTAAATTAACTTACTACAATTTTTTTTTAACTTTATTTAAAAGAACTTAACTATCCTATCCTAATTCTAGACAAGTCTGTGTAAGCTGGCTGATGATACAGTTATTGTACCGACATTGGAATTCAGGTCTCTATTTGCCATTCAACCACCAGAACTGTTGGTGCTGTTTAATATTATAGTCCCGGTCTCAGTGGGAGATTGCCCTACTGAATCGTAAGAGCTCTTCTTCGATGCTCGTGACTTCCGGTCGTAGCACAATCGGATGATCAACTTACATGATAGATCAGCGGAATTCCGGATCCATCCTGTATTAGCCCATTCATATCCAATTCAAGGGATGCCTCTAGTGGAACAAAGCCTTTGGGACGCACCCTCTCATAAAAAAAAAGTGTTTGGATAATAAGCCCGGAAAACTAGGTCATTGGACGAGCACATTGTTCTCGCAATGTGTCGTCTGATTAATTTGATCATAAAGTTATCCACCCTTTTTATGCAGGTTTCATTACATAAAGTCTCATTTGGATAATACTTTCTATAGTCCGATTCCGGTGTTCGATATAATCTGAGACAAGTTTTGAGACACTTCCTTTCGAACACCCAAATCTTTTCCATCAAATTTGGACCTATGTGAAACCATACTGGGCAATCATATCTAATCATTGGTCTGGTTAGTGTCATGTCACGTGTAATTTTTACCCTGCTGTCAAGTTGGTTACTGTGGAATAGGCCTTTTTTTATTTTAAGTCCGTATTTATTTTAATTCAAAATCAAATTATACATATTTGTTCATGAAGGCCTAAATGCATGTCCTATTTTACAACTATTGTTGTTATGTTAACCTACTGGTTCTTTGCAAGCACATTGAATTATACATTATCTAGTTTTTTTTATGCCTTTCAGCATACAATACTTTTTATAATTTTGTTTACAGTGTAAATAATAATCCGTCAATACGGATTCCGTGGCAGGCGGTCCACGGGAGACCTTTTGACCCTTATAACCAATATATAGACATCTGGGATTGAGCGGCATGGTGAGTCAAGAGCGGTCGCATTGGATATCTACTACTACTACTACTACTATTTATTGGCCTGTAGGAACCCGGAAGTTCATGACCTCACCGAGTCGACTCCGCCATTGTCCCCTGTCCCGTGCGCTCTCCTTCCACGTTCGACCATCCGATCCGATCGCCTCGAGGTCAAACCTAGCATTGTGCTTCCATCTCCGTCGCGGCCGCCCTGTCGGTCTCTTTCCCGTTGGCTTACCGTTAAGAATTCTATGCACGGTCCAATCGTTGCCCATTCGCGCCACGTGTCCGGCCCATCTTCATCTTCGCGACTTGATTACTCTCACTATTGTAGGTTTGCGGTATAGCTCTTCTAATTCGTGATTGTGGAGTTTTCTTCATTGTCCTGCCTCCTCGTTATATTTACCGCCAAAGATACCCCTTAGAACTCCATTCTCGAATACGCGGAATTTGTTTTCTTTCCGTTTTGTGAGAGCCCATGTTTCGCATCCGTATAGAACAATCGGCATGATTATGGTTCTATAGACACGGAGCTTTATGTTACGTGATAGCAGTGTAGCGGTTCCGCCCAACCCTACGGTCCACTTACCTAAAAAAACCCCATAATTACTACCCAACTTCCTTTAGTTCGCGAATGCAACAGTATTAGTACCTGTAAATGCTTCACGCATTATATAGATCATCATCTATAATATTAAAATCCCTATAAAGAAAACTTACCTTTTCACGCATCCCTTCGCATACAATTTTCCGTAAGATTTCTTTATTTGCTTATCTGTTATTCTAAACCAGATAAGCAAATACTTTTTGTCATAGCAAACGTTTTTCTACCTTTGGCCAAAGCAGACTCCACATCTCTGTTCAATTACAGATATTGATCTAGCCAGATGGCAAGGTTTTTAACCACATCCTTGGTTTCCTATTTACATTTTTATTCATGCGGTCTTACGATAATTAACTTTCGCCAGTTTTTTTTTATGGCGTTCGTGGCTTTATACAATGGCGTTCTAAAGAGGATGGCTTCACATTTCTGGAAGTTGATCTTAAGTTTCCAGTCGTAGCAATAGCGCTGCAATTTGTTGAAGACTCGCTATAGTAAATTATTTGTGATCTCATCTTTGGGAGCTGTTCTGTAAATTATGAGGTCGTGTGCGTACGCAATAGCATGCGGAAGTGTGTCTAATAAGTCGCTAATGTAAATGTTAAAAAGAATCGGAAAAATTACCGCTCCCCGTTGCAAGCCATTCTTGATATTATACGTTATATTGGAGGTCACATTACCGCTTTTGGCCATGAACCTCATGTCCTTTAACATATCATAAAGTACATATAGTAGAGGCTTATTGATGCCATGTCTGATCAGTTTGTAATATAACCCCTCGGTCCAGACGGTATAGAAGGCTATTTCCAAGTTGATCAGATAGGCACCTGTGTATTGGCTCTTACATTTATTCCATTCTATGTCGGAGACCAGTTTAATTGCGGCATGTGTGGTGTCATGGCCTCTTTTAAAGCCGAACTGGTTATTCGGAAGGCTAATAACCTTGTCCGGAAAAACAAATTATTATGGAAAATTTAACAAGCCTCGGGACTTGGTAAATAAGGCCATGATCGGATCCCGGTTGTAGTGCCGATGATGATGATGATGATGATGGTTATTCGGAAACCGTCACCTGCCCATTTGAGCAGAGCTTTGTTAAATGCCTTTTAAAATACTTTACTGATGCTTGGAAGGAAACTTATCGAACGCATGTTCATTGGGTTTGTACAGTCTTTGTCCGTTTCTGGTATGGGCTGTATGATTACTGTTTTCCAACGCGCGGAAAAGTGTGCATTATTTAGTACATAGTTAAACAGGACTGTGTACATATCTATTGCTATTGGGGGGAGGTTCTTGAATAATACTTTACTGATGCTTGGAAGGAAACTTATCGAACGCATGTTCATTGGATTTGTACAGTCTTTGTCCTTTTCTGGTATGGGCTGTATGATTACTGTTTTCCAACGCGCGGGAAAGTGTGCATTATTTAGTACATAGTTAAACAGGACTGTTTATATATCTATTGCTATTGGGGGGAGGTTCTTGAATAATACTTTACTGATGCTTGGAAGGAAACTTATCGAACGCATGTTCATTGGGTTTGTACAGTCTTTGTCCTTTTCTGGTATGGGCTGTATGATTACTGTTTTCCAACGCGCGGGAAAGTGTGCATTATTTAGTACATAGTTAAACAGGACTGTTTATATATCTATTCCTATTGGGGGGAGGTTCTTGAGTACAATGTTTGTCATTCCATACATTCCCACTGACTTTTTCTTTCGCAATGAATCGAAGATATTTTGGATTTCTTCCCATGTTATTAAAAGGCTATTAGCCCCACCGTTGGCATTCATGTCGATTGACAGATTATCATCACTGAATTCAGTAAAACCGAGATTCTCCGACTGCCAAAATGAAATTACATTTCGGAGGTGCAGGCGATTCAGTTCAGCGCTGTCCTGATTTCGGTGAATGTACATTTCGTGAAAGACCGCTCATACAGTGCTCGCCTTTTCTAAGGAATCTTCGATCACGAAGAGCTTATTATTGAGGATAGCGTTCTCTGTATCTATCCCAATCTTGTTTAGCAGCTGCTTGTTTACATCGTTACGTGGTATTTGGAGACAATGAATCTCGTTTTGATTATTTCTCCTGGATATTTTATTCATTTGTGGGATAATATTCGGGTTAATAGTTTTTATAGCTCGAATTCTGTTGTTCCAATACAAATTTGTTGCTAATCTATAGTTAGTTTTATGTAATTGTTGGAGGTCTTTTAATCGGGATTTCAGTGATATTATCTTCTGGTCTTGTCTGCCTATAAACTGTGTGAAATTTTTTTATTTTCGATAGCAGTCTGCTCTTTTTCTTGTGGGGTGCGTTTATTGTTGTGTTTCTGTGCATCTTTATGTGATCTGTAACTGTTGTTTTGGGAATTGTTTTGTCCATTGTTTGTTTTACGGTTTCGTCCATTTGTTGAATGTATTTGTCGATTTCCTCATTTGTCAGATTTCTGTTTATTGGGAGATTAAAGTCACTCGAACGAAGTTCTCTTGTTAATGATCTGGTGAACCGTGGCCGTCGTTGTAGGGTTGCGGGATCACGAATTCCTCCAGATCTGCGAGATCGTTCGGAAGATTTATTACGGCCGTGAACGCACAGTGGTCACTGTCGTATTCAATTGTCCGTAAACAGTTTCTGTTTCGTCTGTTGGTGTTAAGTAATCTCAGTCGTAAGTCAATAAGCAAGATATCTAAGTAAGATCTACCTCTAGGGAACGATGGGTATTTCAGCAGGTCAGTTTTATATTCTATGCGATAGAAATCTAACCAACCAGCTAACTGATTTCCCCTGGTATTAGATATATAATTTCCCTAATCTTTATGTTTGGCGTTCATATCTCCACCTACGATGAAATAGTTTTTTTCCACGTGTAGTTGCAAGCATCGAAAGAGAGTGTCTTTGACTTTGTATTGGAGTCCTTTTCTGATAAAGATTGCGACACCTTGCCCCCGATGAGGATGAACATCAGGTCCAGCATCAATTTTTGCGGCTTTGCTACGTGTCATGGTTGAGTTATTTGACTGTGCTGACCATAGTTTCGTTGCTACAGTGGCCGATCGTTTTCTTGTCGTTAGTAAGTAGTTGTAGCAGTAGTAGTAGTTTTATTTTTAATATGGTTTGTGCATTAAATTTTACAATACAATTGACAAATATTATCGACTATAATAATATATGGGCTTCTCGATAGTATTGTGGTTAGTATACCCGCCTGTCACGCGGAGACCGGGGTTCGATTCCTCGTCGGGGAGCCTCTGGCGCAAGACTAATGACCTTGCCCAGACAAAATAAATCATTATGGAAAATTTAACAAGCCTCAGGACTTGCTAAATAAGGCCAAGACCGGTTCCCGGTTGTCGTGCCGATGCCGATGATGATGATAATAATATATACGAGTAAGAAAACTAGAAGGCATTCAGTGTTTTTATACGATTAAAGTAACAAAACAGAGTTGAATGCCTCTTTACAATGGCAATCAAGTGAAATATCGATTTTTAAGGTGGGGTGAGTATTACCGGTTCAGGAATAGTTGTGTAGTACATTCAAGAACCGCAAAGCTGCATAAACATCTTACATTAATTCAAAACAAGATAAATTTAAGTACAATTTGTTAAGTCGGTTGAAGGCAAATGAAAGGATACAAACTGTGATTAAACCAGAATACCAGAAATACAAGAATCTAAAGTAGCATAGTCCAGGATGAGACGCCATATCTTCACTCCTTTTAGAAATTCACCAGCGTACTAGTGCTCTGACTGATGTAGGTAACTCATTGAACAATCGAAGTAGCAACGCAGTAAAGAAATCACGATATGCTGTAGTACGGAATTTGGGAACAGCTAACATAAATAAATGGGCTCCTCGATAGTATAGTGGTTAGTATACCCGCCTGTCACCCAGGAGACCGGGGTTCGATTCCCCGTCGGGGAGCCCCTGGCGCAAGACTAATGACCTTGCCCAGACAAAATAAATCATTATGGAAAATTTAACAAGCCTCAGGACTTGCTAAATAAGGCCAAGACCGGTTCCCGGTTGTAGTGCCGATGATGATGATGATGATGATAACATAAATAAATAATTACTCCTAAGATTATATCGGGAGATTAAACGAAAATTAAGATTTCCATACCTCAAGAAGAATATCTTTAACACTTTAAAACAATACAATTGTCTTACAGGAAGAATATTCAGGATCCTGAACAAGGGCAAGGATGGGTGCCTGGTAGGCTTTCCACAAATTGTTTTAAGAATTAATTTCTGCAGGATTAACAGTAGTTGTATTTTATTTATACAACTATCACCCCAACATGCAATGCCATATTGTAGCTTGGAATGGAATAAACCATATTAAATTATGCTCAAAAGCTTAGTGGAACAGACATTACGTAAAATAAGCGAAGAGTGCTATTGCTATTACTATTTATTGGCCTGTAGGAAGCCGGAAGTTCATGACCTCACCGACTCGACTTCCCTATCGTTCCCTTCCCCGTGCACTCTCCCTCCACGCTTGACCAGCCGATCCGATCTTCTCAAGGTCAAACCTAACATTGCCCTATAGCGTTTGTTACGACAATGAAGAAGGTATGATTCAAACTGACGCTATGACGGTTAGAATCACTAAAAATTGAATCAATGCTTAACACATCAGGCTACTGCCGCGTATACAAATTCGATTTCTATACTCAAGTACACTTAACCGATGTGGAATTACTATGTTATTACTGCTTGTAATACGGCTGGGGCATTTTCTTATTCGATTTTCTTTCGGTGTTCTTTACTATTTGCTTGTATATTGTGTGTGCATCTGTTAGAAACGCCACAGTCCTCCCATCTCCGTCGCGACCGTGCTACCGTTCTCTTCCCCGTTGGTCTACCGTCAAGAATTCTACGCCCATTCGCGCTACATGTCCGGCTCATCTTAAGGCAAAGAGTGCATCAGAAATATTTTCTCAGTGTATTCGTGTTTTCTCTTCAGCACTTTTTCTTTGTTTTGTTTTTACCCCCTTTCGTCATGTTAGGTGTCTTCGGTACACCGCCGTTATTTGAAGGAAAAACAATTACAAAAACTATTCGCACTTTACACTTATTGTTACTAATAGGCAATGAACATTTTTCTTGAGCACACTTGTTTCCACTTTTCCACGACACTCTTGTGTTCTTTTTGTTCGGATTTTGGCTTTTCCTGTCTTGAAGCACTTGCTAACCATCAGGTTAACACGGCAAGATAGTATGGCCTAGCAAGATTTGTAATTCGTGCCATATACCATATATCTAGGGTGCTGCACTTGTTACATTAGATTGATTGTGTTTGTTTATATAACACTTTGTGCGATAACAATTTTGGGTAATTTCTCGGTTTCTCTAGAGAACTACCAGATGTAATCAACAATTCACCGAATTTACTGGGAGCACATTTTACACGATTTTCGCCTTTTTTATTTTGTGTAATTCAACAAATTCACCTTGGGTCAGGCTACAATTCTCCCGCGCTGTACGGCGATAACTAACAATCACCGACGAAAGAATCACAGATGACGAAAACTCGACATTATCCCCAAAGAACAATTCTGCCGATAACATTCACGACCAACGATCGACTGCCCTTACCCCAGAGCTTTCTCTATTCAAGATGTCTTAGAAGAATGACATCCAATTTGTACAAGTTTTGAAGAAACATTTTTTCCTATGTACCTAAATATATGCTAATTATTATTATTATTTATTATTATTATTTATTATAATGCAAGTAAATTACATGGTAGCTTAAGTCTAATAGCACTAGCGACTAAGGCTTTCGGCTAGATATGCTAATTAAATTCCTTAAACATTATTAATCTGTTTCCTTTTCGCCCTTAAAAAAATTGTCGAAAAAAAAGCTTCTAGGTCTGTAACAGTGGTGTTAGTTCTTAAATTCACCGTTTGTTGTAATTTTTTCTAAATAATTTATAATTAATAAACTTTTGCGCTGCGGTTGGCACCTATCTATCTTGCTTTAGGACATGTTCGTATCATTATATCGACTAAGGAAAAAATTCTTCACTCTTTTTCAAGTAAATTTGTTATATGATCTATTATACATTCCAACTTCCTAGTGTTTGCCTTCACGGAGTACAAAACATGTTCATGACTTTTCACAAAAGGTAATTTTCCGGTGCATGAAAAAGCAGTTGATCTTGAGTCAATTTTGAGTTGATTAGGTGTTTCTTTCAACCATTTAAGGATACCAGAGATGTCGGCGGTGTTATTGAATTGTTAGAAATCGAATAAATAAATATCAAGCCCTTGAGATATCAACGAACCCATGCAGCTGCTCATAAAATTAAGTTTAACGTTCTGCAGCAATCTTTCCGCTGGCGTTTCATAGCTCAAAATCTCAAAATCATTTAAAACTAGCTTTTTAATCCAATCTTATTAACATAGTGACATATTCAATGCTGCTTCTATGAAGGCGAGGCAACAATCCGCTTCTCTTCTTAACCTTGACCGAATGTGTACCTATTAATAAACGGAACAATTGCTTAATGTATTTCCTGATTGCACTTCGATTGACTGGATAGATTCCATAAGCGCTCAGAAACAGATTTTACCATAATATGATAACCTTTACTATTTCTGACAGGAACTGGTATAGTAGAGGGAATTGCGGACAATTAGAATATTTTGCGGTATTTGCATTTCTATTGATGCTCTGATGGTATCAATATTTCTTTGCAAACTGGTGCCATTATTTTTTAGGTACACAGATGCGATGGATAGTCAAAATTCTTTGTATTTGATCGGATGTTAATAAACTTCATAGCATTATGATATTTGGTTTAAAAATGCGCATATTTTATGTAATAGAATGTATTATGTACTAGCTGGAATAATATTAAGGTATACTTCGAACATGGCATGCGGATCAAACGAGAAAAGATAGGGAAATCAGGTTTTCTTGTACAATACTGTAACGAGCTTAGGGTTCGCTGGATTAATTATTTTAATAAATAAGAGCCGTTAACGCGATTTTCTTTGTAAACACTTTATTAATCTGTTAATAACAACCGTTACTTGATTTTCGCTAATAATCCGGTGACACTTCCGAGACTTATCGTTTTCTAACTTATTGTTTTCTAACTTATCGCTTTCTAACTGCCTACCTCTTACTTATCTCCCCGTTCTGCGTAGGACGTATTTATACCGTTTTCCTCATTCTGATTCGGTGTTTCGTTTCCGCCCGTTCCATAGCCTCGAATTTCTATTGCTCATAGTCTCTAATTTTCCCGTACTTTCTAGAATATTCTAGTTCTTTGTTTCGGCCTTTCTAGAATATTCTAGTACTGATTGTCATATGCGTCACACTACCCTCCACCTAGATTAATTCGTCCCGAACTAAGTTCACTGGTCTCCTGGGTTAACAAAAAGTCGCCAGTCGGTCACGATGTACCACTTCATTTTGGCGTTCGGTTTTCGCTGAATCCTATAGACAACGTCGTTAATTCTTGTGAGAATCTTATACGGTTCTTCCCAATGTTGCTGCAACTTCGGAGACCTCTCCTTTTGCCGATGAGGGTTAGAAAGCCACACGTTATCGCCTGCATTAAATCCGGATGCGGTGGCTCGAACGTCGTACCTTGTTTTCATTCTGTCACTGCTGTTGCTCCTCTATAGTATAGTGGTTAGTATACCCGCCCTCACACGGGAGACCGGGGTTCGATTCGCCGTTGGGGAGCCTCTGGTGCAAGACTAATGACCTTGTCTGAAAAACAAAAAACAAATCATTATGGAAAATTTAACAAGCCTCAGGACTTGCTAAATAAGGCCAAGACCGGTTCCCGGTTGTATTGCCGATGATGATGATGAACTCATCAGAAAGGTTTGTACATATTTGTCCCAATCTCGTTGGTGATCACTAACGACCTTCGATAAGTGCTCTTTCATTGTTCGGTTGAACCGTTCGAACATTCCGTCTGGCTGCGGATGTAAGGGTGTGGTCCTGGTTTTCCTTACGCCCAGCGCCGCACAGATGCCTTGAAATATCTGTGATTCGAAGTCTCGGCCTTGATCGGAATGAAGCTCACAGGGAACTCCATATCTGCTGATCCAATTATTGATAAGCTGCTCAATGACGGTTGTTGCTTCTTGGTTTGGAATTGGAAGGACTTCCACCCACTTGCTGAAGTAATCCATGATAACCATCATGTATTTGTTGTTGTCGTTTGTTTTTGGAAATGGTCCTGAGATATCAATCGTAATTCGCTCGAAAGGGGCACCAACGTTGTACTGCTTCATACCGCTCCTTGGTATTGCTGTTGGTCCTTTGGTCGCAGTGCAAGTTGTGCACTCCCTACACCAAGACTCGACGTCATCTCTCATGTGAAGCCAGTAGAATCAAGATCGTAATTTTGAAAGTGTCTTATTAACTCCCAGATGTCCACCGGAGGCCCGTCGTGCATTTCTGATAGTACATCCTTCACTTTTGGTGGTGGGACTAGAATCTGCATTCGATGGGATTGTCCATCCGCGGCTTCCCATTTACGTTTTAGGATTCCATCTTCCACCAGCAAGGAATTCCATTGTGCCCAATATGCTTTAAATGTTCCACTCTTGTCGGAAATATTGTTCCAAGTTGGCCGCTCGTTCTTCTCTTCGTGTTCCAGGATTAGCGACATATCTTCATCCTGAAGTTGAGCTGCACGTATAGCATCACTCGTCAACCCATCTAGTACTTCTACTTGTACATTTCGAAGGTCGTACGCCTCTTGATTTTCTTCCGCTCTATGACAATGTTTACACTCTGGCTTACATGGTTTTCGCAATTGTTCGTCCTGCAGTGTAATGGCAACCTCCAATTTACCAATTCGCAGTGTGCTTTGCCCGATATCTAGAACAACTTGGTGCTCCTTCATGAAATCCATTCCAAGAATGCATTCGTCCGTAATATCGGCAACCAAAAATTGGTGAGAGATGGAAATATTGCCCAGCAGTATTATGCTCTCGGCTTCTCCGTAGACTGTAGAACATTCTCCTGTGGCAGTATTCAAAGCGTATCTTCTATTTTTATTCAGGGCTATTTTGCCCATGACATCCGGCCGAATTATGGATCTCGTTGCTCCAGTGTCGATTGTCACTATTGTTGTCTTTGCGTTAACAATCGTAGTTATAACCAACCTTTGGTTATCCCGTTGGAGTTGTGATACAGTTACGGTGCTGGGGCTGCACATTCCACCAGGCGACTTTCGCCCCGTAAAGTCTGCCCTTACAAGTTTTCCCGAGCTATTGACCTCAGGTTGGTCCGTTGATAGTCTCCTCTTATGATTAGCGCATGAGCAACAATTCTCACTCGATGTTTCATTCATTCGTCGACGTTTCCTACAGCCTACAGAGATGTGGCCGACTTCGCCGCATGTTCAACACCTCATATCAGATCTCGGGGTTCTCCGTTGTACATGCCCGATTCTTTGGCAGGAACATTCCTCGACGGACGTTTCTCGGACTCTATATGTACTCCTGGTAGCCAGTTTAGCAGATTCATATGCCAATGCGAACGCCAGTATTTCATTAGTAGTCTTCTTTTCCGCCAAACGAACGGCATGTTGCAAGTCCCGATCTTGGAGTGCGTTTATAAATGCATCCATTGCTACCTCGTTCAGAAATTCCTTAGTCATATTTGAATAAGACAAGTTTCCCAATCGCTCAATATCTGCCTGCAACTGTTGAAGATTTTCTCCAGGTTTCTGCGTTCTGCTCCGCAGTTGCATGCGGTAGATCTGCTGCATGTGGTTGTCTCCATACCTAGCTTCAAGGCCATCTCTTACCGCTTGGAAATCTGTTTGCTTCTCTGCTGGTATGGTTTGTAGCAATTCTGCAGCCGCCCCGCGGAGTGACAAGATTAGTAATGTTGACTTTTGCTCATCCGACCATTTATTGTAATTGGCCGCAGTGTCAAACTGACATATAAATACGGAGAAGGGTCCCGTTCCATGGAAGGTTGGCGGTTGCATCCTTGTATCTTTGTAGTCATCCTGATTGCTAGACGATGTCTTATTTCTCTCAACACACTCAAGCTTCTTTTCGATTCACGTTATTTCATTGGTGACTTTCTTGAATTCAGCTTCGTTTTTTAGATCCAGATTTTCTACTTCGTTTCGAATTTCTTCCTTAAAGTGTTGAAGATTACATTTCATCCAATTTTGTATTACTGTCTGTAGCTTACGCGTCCAATTTTGAGTAAATATCTGTAGCTTGCGCGTGGAATTTTGAATTTTGCGCGTCAAATTTTGTATTAATATCTGTAGCTTGCGCGTCCAATTTTTTCATCATCATCCTAAGCATCTCCGAAATGTCAAACTGTGGTGAACTCTTCTCCGTTACATTGGCTCGCTGTTTCTTCTCCATCCGGATAGTCTGTTCCATAGCCTCGAATTTTCTATTGCTCATAGTCTCCAGTTTTCCAGTACTTTCTAGAATACTCTAGTACTTTGTTTCGGACTTTCTAGAATATTCTAGTACTGATTGTCATATGCGTCAGAATGCATTAGTTTTCAATGCTTGCAGATTATAATGATGAGGAAAAAGAAGCACACAATTGTGTGATTCGGCTGAAGAATAATTCTCTGAGCTTATAAGAATGTTAGTTGAAGTAGCCAATTTTTGTTTTTTTGTAGGAAGGTGAACATTTTTAAAAGATATTTTTGGAGCAAACCGGATTTTTACGAGCTAAATCTGGTTCAGGGCGTCGTCCCATTTTTCCCCGTGGAACTTTCCATCTATATATTCTATCAAAGGATGAAATAGAATTTATTTCATACTCCGCGCATCATAACACATCTGCTGAATTGTGCCACATATCATGTTATCTCCTACTGACACAACGGAGTAATTATCCATTATGTCTATCGAATGTCTTTTGTGCCACCTTGAATCTCACGCATTCTATGAGTACATGTTTCTCGTTTCAGATTTTACCTTCTTAGTTCCAGTAATATGGGTGATTGGCATGTTTGCCGATTATCAGCTTCCTGATGTGGGGACGTGGTACTCGAATATTGAAAAGCAGTCTTGTTAATACATTCCATAATCTTGCCATTTTTTCACGTGGTTTCCTTAAAGGACAACCTGTGCCGATGGTAGCACCGAGACATTCTATAGAGGGATTACATGTGAATATAAATCCTTTTATTTCTATGACAGGATGTTCAATTTTCTTTCGACTGCTTGGTAAAACTCCGCATGTTTTATTTGCGGCTAGTTTCAGTCTGGCGATATTAGGTCAGCTCTATATTATGCCAGTATGATCGAATAATCTACATACCCAATGATCCTTACTCCCTCTGGCACATACATCACGAGCATCCCTTACATGATGGGTGAGTGGCAAAGTTCTTGTGTTCTTTTGACACGTGGTTTTTGTAATGCTACAGTGCAGCACACTGGTCCTAATATACTAATAAAATACACAGTTCATACATAGTGACCGAGTGCGGACGTGCTTTCAATTCGGCGATTGATTTAAATTAAAAAGTTTCTCTTATGAAACGCGAGTGCTTACACTAAAAAGACTATTTATAATTTATTTGCAGTTATAAAAATAGTCAATTCAAAATTAAAAAACAAACGAAGAGCGTAACAGTTCTATTAAAAGGGGTCGACCCTGAAATGGAACCGAAGGCTCTGCTCGAAATGCTTCAAAAGCTTATGAAGCATGAAGATCTCGAGTTTACCGCGGTAAAACCGTTCACTACAATCAAGGCAAGAAGAGAAAACTGTAAGCTACCCTTTTTTTTGGTCCAATTATCACCGAGAAGAACAATTGGTGGTCGAAGGAAAATTACAGTCCTGGATCATCAAATTGTTACATGGGACAAATTAAAAAGAGGGAGAGACATTCTGCAATGTATCCGCTGCACAAAGGTTTGGTCACGCAGCGGTGAACTGTGAAATCCAGCATCGTTGCGTAAAACGCGGACAGGACCGTAAGGCAGAAAAATGCCCTCTGGGGAAAGAAAGGGTAGAAGAGAAAGCCCTTCTATAGTGTGCAGTGTGTCGGAATGAACGGCATTCTGCTAACTATCGAGGATATATCTAAATTTCGACAATTAATGTCGCAAAGTATGACTCGGCAAAAACAAAAAATAGAGACAACTCGAACAACAACAATGTCCGTAACGCTGCAACGGTCGTGTGCGCAAATTGTGGCCAGGAACATCCAAACAGGATACAACACTGGTAGCCACAAATACTCCCACACAGACTGAACCAACATCACAAGCAGACGTGTTCACAATCATGCTCAATCTGCAGAGACAAATGGCACAGCTGCAAAGTTAAATAAACGAGATCTGCTAGCACTTGACGAGTCTAAACAAAAAGTCAATATAAACCCTCTAACCAAAACATCAATCAAAGCTCTTGTGGTGAATATAAATTCACTAATAAGAACTGAGATAAGAGCCAATCTTTTCAACCTGTTGCAATATGAAAACCCTGATATACTTCTGGCGGGAGAAACAAAGTTAATCTGGAGACATAAGGTATAAAAACTACGATATTATACGAATAGATCGACCTAACTCCTCTCAAGAGGGAGGTGTGGCAATTTTTATTAGAAAACGAATCAATCATAAAGTAATATATAGTGGAGAAGTACGCAGGTTCCGCTGGAAGCCTGTATCGTACGCATACCCCTTTAGCAAGGAAGTGGTTTGTATGCGATTGCGGTCTATGCACCTGGGGAGCACCAACTCTCTTTATATCAGAGCTCGAGACACTCTTTCGATGCTTACATTTGCACCTGGACAAAAATTATTTTATTCTAGGCGGAGATATGATCGCCAAGCATAAAAATTGGGGAAATTATATGTCTAATGCCAGAGGAAATCAGTTGTCTGGTTGGTTAGATCAGTATCATATAGAATATAAAACTGACCTGTTAGCTACGGAATGCTACTGTCCGAGTATAAAGCTGACATAACAGCATAACAAGAAATAAGATGGACGGCGAGTGGGGTTATTCAAAGAAACGAGTAAGATAATTATTACAGCTGTCATGCAAAACACCATGTGCTCGGGGTGGGCTTTCTGCTCAGCCAAAAACTGAAGCCTGCCATCATCGGCTTTAATGCAATAAACGAAAGGCTATGCAATCTTCGCGTGCGAGGCAAGTTTAAGAACATAAGTCTCATAAACGTTCACGGACCTACAGAGGTGTCCTCTGACGAGGAAAAAGAAGAATACTACGAAAACGCCGAACAGGCCCTCAATGCCTGCCCAAGATACGATGTGAAAATCGTTCTTGGTGATTTGAATACGAAAATAGGTCGGGAGCCAGTTTTCAGACACCACGCAGGTAGTTTGCATGAGAACACTAATGACTAATGAACTGGCAGCATAAAAAAGCTTGGTTGTAGCAAGCACCAGGTTTCCGCGTAAAGATATCTACCAAGTCACCCAGGTATCACCTGATGGAGCCACTCCCAACCAAATTGACCACGCGTTGATAGATCTCCGCCACCCTTCGAGCCTAATGACGGTACGAACGTACCGAGGTGCCAACGTCGATTCGGATCAATATCTTGTTGGTACAGTTTTCCGAGCGCGGATTGCCTTACGGAGACGTATTGCATCGGCGGATCAGGTTCGAATCAACACGGCTGCCTTACGCAATGAGAATACCGGTAACACATTTGGCCATGCGTTAAGACCGCCCTCGAAGAGCTCGACGGGGGGAGAGTAAGTCCTGGGGCCAGAATGTTAGGCGTAGAAGAGAAATGGACACGTCTTAAGAATACTGTCATTAGTACTGCCAATTCCATTGTCGCGGCTCTACGAAACCCACAAAATACCTTAAGGTAAATCCCTTAGTTCGCCCATGCATACTTTTGTCCTCAACCGCACGTGCTCTCTTCCACGTGGGTTGCATGTTTTACCAAACTCGTTGTACCTACACGACGACAGTTCCCTAATGTAGAAACAATTACCTGTAAGCACCGCACCCGAAAATAATGATATCGGCCAGGTAAAATACCCTCGGTAATTAAGCACCAGGAAAAACCCAAAGATACCGCCGGGGTAGAAAACGTCATCAGGTACGGAGAAAATACAAGAAGGTCGAACGAGGGGAAAGAGAAAACAACTTGACGAATCTTTTTCGGTGAGAATTTTTGCCATCGCGAGATATATCATTCAGCACGATATTAACCGCAACGAGAGTAAGACACAGAAACTTCGAGAAAACGGGCGAGTGTGTACACGCGAACAAAAATGTATTAAAAAATATATCCAAAAAAGAAAAATTAAAAAAAAGAGAGTAAAAACGTCCATATTTCTTTTCGGTGTGGACTATGTTCGGCGGAACATAACGAATACATAAAAACCCGCCAAACCATTTTAGGCAGTAGTCGTAGAGAACGGAGCCACTGGTTTGATGATGAGTGCAATCTAGCGACTGAACGTAAGAATGGTGCATACCGGGCAATGCAGCGTCTCATAGGACACGGGTACGCGAGGAGCAATACAAAGAGCTCAGAAGATCAGAAAAAGACTTCACAGACAAAAGAAAGGTGCCTAGGAAAAATAACCTTGTCTGTGAAATAGAGAAAAGTAGAGAGCGACGTCCGCACCAGGCGCGACAGTTTTACCAAATAATCGCAGTATGACGCAGTAGACACCACGCCACACTTACTGCAAGGATAAAGAGGATAATCTTATCACCGATTCGATACGAATGAAGACATCCTGGAACGATGGGAAGTGCACTTCACTGAATTGCTAAATGCTCAGCACACGGAAGAATTGGAGGCTCCACCAATGCAAAATCAAGACCAAATGCTGCCGCCACCAAGCATTGAGGAAACATTAAAAGCCATAAGACAGCTCATTTACCTGCTCTATTTAACATGCAAAATGACCGGTAAGACGATAATGCCTATGGTGTCTTGACTCCTTGAGGTATGAACACAAGTCACTGGTTTTCTATTGTTAGGAAACTATTCTACTATTCCAAACTGAACTGTACTACAACTATTCTAAACGTCGTGCTTCCTCGCGACCGAGAGAAGAGCATTGAATGCGGAGTTTACGAAAGAAATGTCGACAATATTTTTAAAATAAGTTTCACTTTATTGACTTTCGTGCTCTCCTAGGGACGGTCTTCCCAAAACTGCCGCTTATAATTTACTCACTATCCTCTGAACTACTGTACTCCATTCATTCTATCATTCGGGATTCAGATATTAGAAAAAAGGAAAAAAAGAACAAAAGGTCAAAAATGCACTTTAGCAGAAAACAATGGCTAAGAATTTTGTATAGGCAAAATTCTTGAGAGCGGGTTTGCGAATGGGCATTTAATGAGGCAAATATAAGCGCGCGACAATGGTATGGTGGAAAAATGGTTCGTTTTGTAGCGTTTTTGTGGGAAAAAGTAAAAATGGAAAAGGAATTTTAGGACTAGTGTGGATGATATGGGGATATTGATTTGTATCCACTATCGATATGAATTTGCTTGTAGGAAAAGGAAAAGTGCAAAATGTGTGGGGGAGGGAAATGCTGGGGCTTCGTGGAGCTCTACAGTAGCAAGGTGGCTAAAAGTATCTCCACCACTCACATTTTAAGTTAAGTTGATTTAAGACTGCCAACGAGACACCACGTACGCTTCTGCCTCGTGATCCGTACTATCGGATCACTTGTGCAATCCGTTTTGGGAATCATAAATATACCCAAGATACCAAAATTGCACTATCGCTTCGCGCAACAAGTCTTAGTGTGGGATCCTAAGCAAACAAACGGAATCAAAGTTATCTGTGCGATCCTAAGCAAATAAACGGATCTCCACACACGCGTCTTAGTGCTGTGAAAAGTGCGAAGATATACACGCGAGTGGTTTGCAGTGCGAGAAAACCTTCTACTCATTCCATTCCTTGTGTCTGTTTTCCTTTTTTCGCACCATTGTTTGTGTGCCTCAGGCATAGATAGTCTCGATTGGTTTATAATATTTGGAGAGTTTTTGGTGTTTTTTTTTTTTTTTTTTTTTTTTTTTTTTTTTTTTTTTTTTTTTTTTTTTTTTTGGTTTCGGTAGGAAGGTGGAAATCTTCAAAATATACCTCTGGGCCGATCCAGAGGCATGCCGGAGTTTTACCGACTAAAACCACATCCCGCCAGGGACATATTCCCGTTGATCCCCTATGGGAATGGAAGATGGAAGTCAGCGAACATTAAGCCAATTCCCAAAAATGGTGACAAATCCTCCCTTTCTTCTTATCGACCCATAGCACTAACTTCTATTCTCTCGAAAGTAATGGAATCACTTATCAACCGTCAACTTTCGAAATACCTGGAATCAAATGACCTCCTCAATGACCGCCAATATGGCTTTCGTAGCAACAGGTCCACAGGAGATCTGATGGTGTACCTTGCCTAAAAGTGGAGCCATTCCATACACTACCTCAGTGAAAGCAAGGTAGTCGCATTGGATATTTCAAAAGCCTTCGACAGAGTTTGACATCCAGACCTTCTATCCGAATTGTATTCCTTTGGAGTGGACTATTCCCTATCCCCATCAAATTAATGCAGGTGTTCCCCAGGGTTCGGCACTCACACCTACTCTCTTCCTGATCTTTATAAATGATCTCTTGTCAATTAATCACAACCAAATTCACTCGTTTGCTGATGATAGCACGTTGAATTTCTCATATTCATACGAACACTCCCGTCCAAACTCTTCGAACATCATTACCAACCAGCAAGTTATGCTTGATACATTGGATTCAGACCTCAACAAGATATATCAATGGGGATTATCTAACCGAGTAGAATTCAATGCCTTAAAAACTTAGTGTTCCCTCTTGTCGTCAAAGGCGAACCCCAAAGTAAATATACTGTCTACGAACGGCACTTGCATCAACGAAGCCAAAGAACTATCAATCCTCGGCACTCGAATTTATTCGACTCTTAATTGGAATGACCTCATATTTGAAGCTGTGAAAAGTGCTGCCAAATGTATGGGGTTCCTTAAGAGATGCAAAAGATACTTCACTCCATCCAACCTGGCCACTATTTACAAGGCGTATATTCGTCCAAAAATGGAGTTCAACTCCCATATCCCATGGTCAGACGCATCCAAAACTCCACTACACGTGCTCGACAGGGTGCAAAAACGAGCAGTGAAACTTATTGGGGACCCCGCTATGGGTCGATCAATTCTGTCGTTAGAACATAGTTTCATGCCTATCTCCTTTCTATAGGTATTATCACGGTCGTTGCTCAACTGAACTTGCTGCATGTGTCAGCCCCTTCAAACATTTTCTCGCGATGCCCGTCAATCTATGAATGCGCATCAGTTCACGTCGAAAGTGGACTTTATGCGCACAAATAAACATAAAGAGTCATTCTTTAGCCGAACCACACGAATGTGGGATGCTTTGCCTGATCATGTGTTTCTTGGTCGTTGTGATGTCCAGACATTCAAGACTAATATACATCGACACCTCCTTTCCTTATCCACCTTCTCTCCATCCGTTCGCGCTGTGCTCTGACATTTAAGGGTATTTCAAAATCCCCTTTTGTGCGCGCGTTAGCGTTAAAAAAAAAATTTGAAATTCCGTCTAGCTTTTTTAGACACTTGCTGCCATGAACACCTGTTCGATGGAAACTGGAGGTATTGTCCTTTCACTTATATGTAATATCTGATGCGGTCCTCTCTCTTCATACTATGGGAAGATAGCAGCAATGCATTCTTTTGGATTTTATTACTGTGATTTTGAAAAATTTTCATCGCTATCTTGTTGGCGGTGTCCTTGGGCATATTATTAGCCCTTATGGCGTAGAATGCATCATATTTTCTTTTCCAGTTCATATTCCTCAATTTCTTAGATTTGTTGACGAATTCTGCATACAGCTGTGGGTAAATCTTACAGGTTCTTCGTGTTTGTTGCAAGCGTCGTAACATGTTGCACACCGCTCGTATTTGGGAAATTTCTGGATTCCACCAATATATTGGTTTGGTAGCTAATGATGGTCTTGACATGGCAGCATCACATGCGTTAGTTAGCCACTTTATTACATTTCCAGCTTGCCTGGATCGATCTTTGTCTTGCATTGTTCCGTTGAGTTTTGCATCATAAAATCAAACAGCTTGGCATCGACATCCTTTTGCTGTGCCCTCCCCACCAATTTACCTGTGAAGAATTCCCTCAGCTAGTCGAAACGAAGTTCATCCAAGACTTCGACTCTCACACCAGACGTCCCTCTTTTGATTCGTTTTTCGATTTTTCAAACACAACTCGGTTCCTTTATCGTTGAAACTCGGTTTTTGTACAATGTTTTTGAATAGTCTTCAAGTGATTGCAAGAATTCGAAAATATGCGAGCCACGTGTGTCCAAACATTTTCTTAATTGTGTTGAGAAGAGAGCACTTATAAACGAGGATAATTATAATTTTTGATGGCACTGTTTTACCCGTGAAGGGTATTTTTTCTTATACTAAGATATTTTTAAAGGTCTACACGAGTAAATAGAATTTTAATATTATTTTTTTTTTCTTTTGATTTTGGTTTGTGGCTTATATCTTTAATATTGGAATTTGCACTGATTCACTGATAGATGAAAATTTCCTATCTTTCTGGATAGGAAAGTATCAAAAAGATATCGAGCCTCAAGATATACTACTAAAACCTAGGTGAAGTGTTTCTACAATAGCTGAGGAACTGATTATTGGTGTGAAAATCATGCTATGTATTTATTAATTTTTTTTTTTTTTACACTAACGCGCGCACAAAAGGGGATTTTGAAGTACACTTAAATGTCAGAGCATAGTGCGAGCGGATGGAGAGGAAGTGGATAAGGAAAAGAGGTGTCGATGTATATTGGTCTTGAGTGGCTTGCGATCACAACGGCCAGGAAACACATGATCCGGGAGAACATTCCACATTCGTGACTCTCTATGCTCTTTAGGTAAATGAGTCTAAGCAGTTCAATTGGGAGATGATAATGAGATGCTTCGAGTACAATCTCCAGAGATCTTAAAGCGGCCATCCGACAGGTGGCGTATTTAAATAGAGTTGACATATCAAATTTTGTGTGATTAGAGGTACAAATCTGCCTAATTAAAAAGACCTGTTGGTTGTACTCCTTATCCTCAGTGAATTCTAGTTGCACTCTAGCAAGCATATCAAAAAGAATCGTTTTAAATTATTTGTACAATTTCCTCAACTAACGCAAACGTACAATAGGGAGAGTAATCAGATCGCGAAGATCAAGATGTGCCGGACATGTGGTGCGAATGGGCAACGATAGGACCGTGCCTAGAATTCTTGACGGTAAACCAACGGGAAAGAGACCGACAGGACGGCCGCGACGGAGATGAGAGGACAATGTTTGACCTTGAGGAGATCGGATCAGATGGTCAAGCGTGGAAGGAGAGTACAGCGTTTGAAATAATAGTGAAGAAGAACGTGTGATTCGAACTGACGCTATGACAGTTTGAATCACCGAAAATTGTACCTAAGCGTTAGCCATCAGGCTACTGGCCGATTTTTGAATTTGATTTTTAAACTCGACTATACTCCACTGATGTGAATTGTTATGTTATCGCTAAGGTATACGGCTCTGATGTATTTTCTTATTCGATTTTTCGTTCGGTGCTCTTCACTATTTTGCTTGTGAATTGTGTGTGTATCTGTTAGAGTCGCCACAAGAGTGCACAGGACAGGGAACGGTGGCGGAGTCGAGTCGGTGAAGTCATGAACTTCCAGGCTTATAAATAAAAATAAATAAAAAGAAATAAAAATGAATTCCATGAACAGTCGCTTGACTTGAAGTTAGAGCAAATTCTTATTTCACATGTTTGTGATTGGTTTTTCTTATTTCATCATCATCATCATCATCATCATCATCGGCATTACAACCGGGAACCGGTCTTGACCTTATTTAGCAAGTCCTGAGGCTTGTTAAATTTTCCATAATGATTTGTTTTTTTCCGTACAAGGTCATTAGTCTTGCGCCATTTCTTATTTCATTACAGATGTGTTATTCAGTTCGATCTTGCGGTATCAGTTTCAATGACGTAGAAGATCATATTTTTATTAAGTATTGGATCCAAAGTCCTCGTGCAGTCTTCTTTTGAATGTGATGCATCATTTTCAGTCGGCACTTAGTTACTGTTAGCGATGAATAAACTCTCGCGTGGAATGACCTGCGGAATTCATCCGCAATAAAATTGGAAAATACGTGGACAATGTTTGAACTGTAGTTCACTTTAGCTTATCTAAGATGAGTGAACGGTTCGTGAGATTTCCGGCGAAGTGTACAGCCTCTTATCAAGTGGTTATCACTTTGCGTCGGTTTACTTTTCAATCATCGAACCTTTAGAAGACGAGAAAATATTATGCCATACAATAATCATTGGAGAAATTATGTTTAGTTCGTTATGTGGTTTTATGACGCATTGAGTTTTTTTATCTCTATCCAAACACCAAGGGTGATACTTGATTCCCAATTTGTGGCGACGATCTTAGAATGATCAAGAAACTGATCAAAGTGTGCTGAACATTGTGGTTAAACTGACCTGTTCCACTAAATACCACGAAGTTGTCACTGTCAATGGTATATTTGCGGATACCTTCTGTATTCGCAAAGCGTTAGTCTTAAACTAGCTCAGAGGCTTCTAGATTGGTCTGTTTCCAAGTCGAACGTGTTGTCAGGTACCCTTGACGGGTAATTTTATTGAAATGAAAGTATTTACTTAAGTCGAAATATTGTTAATTTGTTTGATGTTGTTGTTGCTATTGTTGCCATTAACACAACCGAAATATCTGAAAAATGTTCAATCATATTCTGCACGTCATATCGTTTCTTGGCAGCAAGAAGAAAAAATGATCGAAGTGAATGACTCGGTTGGAGGTCAGTAAGCTAATGAATCCGAATCCAAATTTTTAACCACGTGTATGTGAGTGTTTATCTAAAGTGCTAGCAAAATGTTTAGATTTGATATAGCGATGGTATTGGAATTGCTTAAGTATGCTTAGAGCCAGAAATTGGAGATCCCGTCGACCCGCCCGCAGCAATAGTATCCGCATCCGTGCACGGGTTGCGTTGCATTTCAAAACGGATCGGAATTAATTACATATTCAAACCGGACGCCAACCGACTGATTATTTTATGTATAAAATGTTTAGACGGCTTTGTATAATGATCGAGCTTGCCATTTACGCTTCGGAAATATCATAAATTTTAAGATACTATCGAATAATTTTCTTTTAATTTATTTAAATTTGCTCATAGATACTTTTCGGTTCTTCTCGACACTGACTGTTTATTAGCAAAGTGGCGAGAGATAGAAAAAAAAGTCAACACGCTATTGGAGGTATATAATTGTGCAGTAATTTAAAATCATGCGATTTTATTTTTCGACTCTAGAACGTCCAAGCAGTTGGGTTTTTAATACCCCAATACTTCAAGTGTTCGTGACACCTTCTGCCTGCAAGTATTAAGAAGATAATGCTCGTCATGTGGGCTAAATTTATTCTGGTTAGTATTACGCCTTAAAATTGTCAACGAGTTGAGATCAACGTATTTGAGTTATTTAAGACGTTTGAATGGGCATAGAGTTCATAAAGGCTTTTCTATGAAGGAGTCGTCATCGTACTTTAATATTATTAAGGGTCATGTTATTGACCGTTGAGTTGTCATGAGAGACTCTTATCATCTGCGTCACTATAGCAGTCGTTTTGATTCCGATAGTACTCGGTTACGATTGTGAAATGATACTGAGGTAATTTTAGCTTTACGCTTATCTAGCTAGTTACTGATCTCAGACAACATTGTTGATTACTAAAATTAACAATTTCGCATATTTGAAAAACAAACGAAGTCCTTAACAGAAAACTAGACAAGTTGAAGTCCAGCTAGAGTTATTTTGTAAAGGTAGATAACCTTTGTTTTTAACACTATTAGTCTCTGTAGGCAAATTCACTGTCTTAGCTATATCAGTTACTATATTCAAGGGAATGTTATCGTGATTGAATTTTGAACACAAATTATTTACAAACGATGACCGTACTATTGACTTTTGTGTTGGTGAAATTGTTTACATTTTTTTACAAGAAACGCGCATAATTGGACTTTGGAAACACTTAAATGTCATGGGAAGGAAAAGGGAGAAAATAAGGATACAAACAAAAATGAAATAATAAGCACGCGTTGGACGAATTATTAATAGCCTTTTAATATTTAATTTGCCGATTTTTATAAAATTTTACACATTTCTTTTAGATAAGATTTACCACCCCCTAGGACGAAGGATTTTTTTGCAATGATTAGAACTTGGTTAAAAAAAAAATGTCCGATGTTGTAACGCAAATCGTGATTTTGAATTTAAAATTCTTTAACAAATTCAGGGCTCCTCGATAGTATAGTGGTTAGTATACCCGCCTGTCACCCGGGAGACCAGGGTTCGATTCCCTCTCGGGGAGCCCCTGGCGCAAGACTAATGACCTTGCCCAGACAAAATAAATCATTATGGAAAATTTAACAAGCTTCAGGACTTGCTAAATAAGGCCAAGACCGGCTCCTGGTTGTAGTGCCGATGATGATGATGATGAACAAATTCAAAATTAATGTTTTTTTTTCCAAAATCCTCGTCCACCCCCGAGATAAAGTAATCTAACTAACAGAAGCTCTTTAGTTTTTTTATTTCATATGATTCTGTTTCATGTTATCATGTCCACAAGAAGACACTTTTTTAGGACTCGAGGAATAGTTGTTAATAAAAACCTATAAAATGATGTCTTTTTGTTTTTTTAAAGTCTTTCTGGGACAAAATAAACTCTTAAACACCAGCAAGAAAACCACCAACTTTTTGGGAAAGTTGGAGGTTAATTTTATGCCCTAATCGCAGTGGTGTATTGGGAGGGGAATGCGGTGGAACGACGTTCCCTTACCTTTTTTCAGAATCGGAACGCGTTCCAGTACGTTTTTACTAGACATTTTTTTAATTGCAAATGAAAATTATATTTTAAATTGGCGAATTTGAAAAACATTTCAAAAAATATGTTAACTAACAGAGTATTTATCTTGCTTTTTGTGTTAATCCATATATTTATTTAATTTATTTAAGTGTTAATTTATTTAATGTTATAATTTGTTTGTTTGCCTTGTGTGTAAACCCAATTCGGTTTCGGTGGTGTAGACTTTCACAAGTTTCGAAGTCGAACGCCGTCGAGGTCGAATTGCGGTGTCAGCGTTGACAGGAGGAGAAAAAGTTTGTTTTTGAAAGAATTAGAGAGAGGTCAGCGGAAAAGTGAGATATTTTGAGGAAATTTAAATATTTTAAAAGATAAAAATATGGTTTAGTGCTAATTAAATAATTTAAGTTAAAAAAAAATCAGCTATTGAAAATTTAAAATGAGCGAAAAACGTAAACAACCCACTTTGGGCAGTTTCTTTGGAAAAAAACTTAAAACGCAACAAGAAGAAAATGTACGAGGGTTGCCTCTTATGTTTCGGGATTTGGCAACCCTAGTGTTGCAATCCGGCAATTGACAGCTCTGTCGTAAAGTTGGACATTTTTGAGGTTATACGCACTCAGAACGTTTTGACATACGAGCGTTATTTGTGTTGTATACAGTAACTTAAAAGATTCATCTCGGCCCAAAAATGGAATTAAATCAACATTTTCGTGCGATTATTTTTTACAACTTTCGGCGTGGATTAACTCAGCAACAGTGCATGGAAGAACTTAATTCAATTTTTGGCTATGAAGCTCCATCAAGGACCAGTGTTTATCGATGGTATGGTGAATTCAATCGTGGTCGTAGTTCACTCCAAGATGAATTTCGTGAAGGTCGTCCAAAATCAGTTGTTGTTCCGAAAACCATTGATGCTGTGCGCGAACTGATATTGGAAGATCGCCATGTGACCTATCGTGAGATTGAGACAACCTTAGGCGTTAGTGGGACCAGCATACATTCAATATTGCATAAACTTTTGACTGTCAAAAAAATTTGTTCGCGTTGGATCCCACACAATTTGTCAATCGCCAAAAAAAAGGCTCGTGTCAATTGGTCGAAAGAAATGCTCAAAAAATACGGTCGCGGTGCTTCGAAACACGTCTATGACATCGTGACAGGTGATGAATCGTGGATTTACGTGTATGAGCCCGAAAGTAAACAGCAGTCGACTGTCTGGGTGTTTCAAGATGAGCCAAAACCAACAAAAGTTGTTCGCGGACGAAGCACTTCCAAGCAAATGGTCGCCTGTTTTTTCGGAAAAACTGGACATGTCGCAACCGTACCACTAGAACAACGCAGAACAGTCAATTCTGAGTGGTACACAACCATTTGTTTGCCAGTTGTCTTCCAAGAAATCAGGAAAACCAACCGCCGAAGACGGATCACTCTTCACCACGACAATGCGAGCTCTCACACATCGGCTGCGACAACTGCATTTTTGAGCACCCAAAACATCGATTTGATGGGTCATCCGCCGTATAGTCCTGACTTGGCACCGAATGACTTCTTTTTATTCCCGTACGTAAAAAACAAACTGAGAGGTCAACGTTTTTCGACACCTGAAGAAGCGGTTGCTACATTCAGAATGCATGTGTTGGAGATACCTCAATCAGAGTGGCAAAAGTGCTTCGACAATTGGTTCAAACGCATGCAAAAGTGTATAGATCTTCATGGGGAATATTTTGAAAAACAATAAAGTAATTTTCGATGATCAATATTTGTTTTTGTTCTCTAATCCCGAAATATAAAAGGCAACCCTCGTACAAGTGCTCGAAACTAAGGAAAATCAAATGAATATTCCATCAACATCAACAGAAAATTTTCAAAAAGAAGCAGAATCCCCAGTAATAAACTGGCCGAGTATTTGGACTGCAGATATGTGCTTTGAAAAGAAAAAAAAATATACTTGGCTAAAATGCGATTCCGGAAAATTAGGATGTCTGAGTTGTTCGGCTATTCAAAATTTAGGACCTTTAAAGGCGCGGGGAGTAAACATCTCCAAAGAATGGAGTGACACTCAGGTATCAGCTTATGGAAAGGATAGAGCTGCACAAGTAACTTCTTCGCGAAAAAAATTCACAAACATTGTAACAGTATTTCACATACAACAGCTGAGAGAATCTTAAAAGAGGCAGACGAGCAAAAGCTTGAAATTATTGTAGATAAGTTGAATGATTCTGAAATTTGTAGTACCAGTAAGGTTTTTAGAACTGCTTATTATATTGCTAAACATGATCGTCCATATTCTGATCATTTTGATTTATTAAAACTTCAGAAAATGAATGGATCTAATATAGCTCACGGATTACGATCTAGATTTAGTGTTACAGAAAGAATTGATCATATAGGAATTCAAATGAAATCCAAAATTTGTCAACAAATAGTAAAAGTTAAAGGAAACTTATCTATTATCATAGATGAATCTAACACTTTAAGTAAAAAGTCAGGTCTTATTGTATATTTAAAATGCGAGATCGATAAAATGAAAGATCCTCATTTCTTGTTTCTTGATTTAATTGAACTGCAGGATCAAACAGCTAACACCATAACAGAGGTTCTCTTAAAATGTTTGGAGAAAAATGGTTTTGGTGATAATTATTTAAAACGCCATTTAATTTCATTTACAAGCGATGGGGCCAGTGTTATGTTAAGAAGAAAATCTGGAGTAGGAACAAAACTAACACGGAAATATCCGAATCTAATTACCTGGCATTGTCTAAACCATAGGCTCGAATTGTCGGTAGGAGATGCTATTTCTGAGATTAACGGGGTTAATCATTTTCAAATATTTATGGACAAGTTATACTCCTTATATAGTCAATCTCCGAAAAACCAAAGAGAAATTGAAACATGTGCAGCTGCGCTCGGTGTGGAAATTAAACGTATTGGACGTATATTTAACGTCAGATGGGTGGCCAGCTCCTTTAGGACTGTATCAGCAGTTTGGCAGAATTGGTCATCTTTAACCCATCATTTCGAAAATGCGAGTAAAGACAACAACCGCACTAAGACGGAACAGTCCATGTTCAATGGATTATATAAAAGAATATCATCGAAACAATTTATTCAAGATTTGGCCTTAATGTATGATGTTCTATTCGAGCTATCTATTCTATCATAAGCATTACAAAAAAAAGAAACTTCGATAGTATATGCAGACAAATTGATTCGCCGCACAATTATTTATTTAGAACATTTAAAAAATCCTGAGAAAGGGAAGAAGTCGTTGGAAGCAGCTTCTGCTTGTGAAATAATGCAATTATCTTCAATTACGTTAACAGATAATAAAATGGCAAAATTGATTCACAGAAATCAATTCCTAATTAGTATTATTAATAACTAAACCCCACATCAGCAAGTTGTTTAGAGTCAGACGGAATTTTGACTTCCGACAGTTCCGACATTGTTAAAGAATTGCGAATTCTTGGACCAACCGAATGGCCATCTGAATTTAATTTGGAATTTGGAGAAAAGGAAGTAGAATCTCTCTGCCAACGCTTTAATTTACCCTTGGGGAAAACATTAAATGCCTTTAGAGATTACTTGGCTTGTGGTGGTCGTAACATTTCAGACGATTTGGAAACTTTAAAAAAAATATTCTAAAATTATAGCCTGCAGTTCTTCAGAATGCGAGCGTGGTTTTAGCAGCATGAATTTAATTGTAACGGAAAGAAGATCACGCATTTTAATTAATCATGTTGCAAATTTATTGTTTTTTTTTTTTCCTAATTCTTTTTACATGTATAATATTAGGGGTAAATGTTAAACCCTTTTCTACAATCACAATCCTAAAATTAACTTACTGGCTCTATTCGAGCTCTCTAAATTACACATTACAACTTGATTTTTATATATGCCTTCCGGCGTACATTTTTTTTTGTTTTGTTTCTTATATATATATATATATATATATATATATATATATATATATATATATAATAAGTCATATATTAGAGGGACTCCTCGTTTACATCTATATGTATATATTATTATTAAATTTTTTTTTTTTTTTTTTTTTTTTTTTTAATTATTATAACAAACAAAAACTTCAAAACGAAACGAATAAAACATAAAATAAGTAATAAAAAATAAAATAAAATAGCTACACAAAAGTAATTGGGAAAGGTGGGCGGGGGGGGGGGGGGGGGGGGGGCAAGAGGAAGGAGAGCGTTGCTCTTGAGAGGCATACTATATCTGAGGAAGTGAAGTCCTCTCCTCGTTGAGAAGCCACCACCATTTGGGAGATGTTCGATCTGTGGCTGATTTATCTCTTTCACTGATCGCTGTGCTAAAACGCATTGGAGATATCACTATCGTGGAGAATTCGTTTGTCCCTGGCACCACGGAGAGCGTGGTAAATAATCGGGACTCCATGCATGTCTTGGATAAGGCCTTTTTGATCCAAGAAAGGAAACGCTTCTGGGGGAATAAACCCATTCTGGAGGGTATTCTCCAGATACATATCATTGGGATAGAATGCTCCCGAGATAAGATTATTGTCACTGCACATTGCCCTTGCTGTGTAACCACGAATAATTTTAATTATGAAATTGTCTATCCAATTTAACCCTGATTTGTTATACAGGATTTTGTTGGGATAGAATTTTTTGTATTGCGACTCTGGTGTTCTATAAAGTCCGAGGCAGGAACGCAAACACTGCCGTTCGAACACACGAAACTTCTCCATATAAAGTGGAGATATATTATACCATACTGGACAGCCATAAATCAAAACTGGTCGGATGAATGCCGAGTACGAAATTATTTTGACTCTGGGGTCAAGAAGACTACTCCGGAATAGACTTCTTGTCATAGAATATGCGCTTTTAGCTGCGGAGAGGGACGCTGCTACGTGCTTGTCAAAATATAAATACTGGTCTAGCCAGATACCAAGGTATCTAACTACAGTTTTCACTTGCAGTGGAAGGTTATTGTTACCTACAATAGAAAAGTGTTTCCAGTTGTATTTTGTATCCCTCGAGGCCCTGGATAGGGCGTTCTGAAAAGGATAGTCTCGGTCTTCTGGAAATTAATCTTTAATTTCCAGTCGTCGCAAAATTGTTTTATTTTGTTGAAGTCATCTTGAGGGTGCCTATTGATGACGTCTATTTTTCCTCCTGTTCTGTACACCACTATGTCATCGGCGTACGCAATGGCGTTTTCGAGAGAACTTACTAGATCACTAGTGTAAATATTGAATAGAATGGGAGAATTCACAGCTCCCTGCTGTAAGCCATTTTTAATTTGGAAGGTCTTGTTGGAGAGTATGTCCTCGCATTTCACCACAAAATGTTCGTCCATTATCATATCATAAATGATGTATAACAAATATTGCGGCATACCCAGGTTTGTTAACTTATAGACAAGTCCTTCTAACCATACGGTGTCGAAAGCCTTTTCAAAGTCAACCAAGCAGGCGCCTGTACATTGTCGTTTTGCCTTGTTCCACTGTATATCGGAAACAAGTTTCGTCGCTGCATGAACTGTATCATGTCGCGCTCGAAAGCCAAACTGGTGGTTGGGTATGATATCGTTTTCATCACACCAACCTATCAGTGCTTTGTTTATAATTTTTTCGAATACCTTGCTGATGTTGGGAAGCAGGCTGATCGAGCGCAGATTAGCTGGGTTGCTCTTCTTCTTACCCTTTTTGGGGATAGGGTGGACTACTGCAGTCTTCCAATGGGTTGGATAGTATGCATTGTTTAGAGCGTTGTTAAACAAAGTAGTGTATATGTTCACTGCTTCGCGAGGTAAATGCCTTAGAACCACATTTGGAATGCTATCTATTCCAGATGATTTCTTATTTTTTATTGAGCTAAGTATGTTTCTAAGTTCATCCTTGCGCACAAACATATTTGTATTTTCATTTCTGACGGGAGAATCCGCCCTATTATTTTCGCCGAATGTGATGAAACTATGGTTTTCGGATCGCCAGTTGTGAAGGTGATTGCGCAGTGAGCAATGTCTTTGACGGGCATTGCTTTCAATTTCAGTGTTAGCATGAACTGATTCGTTAACTCTGTACACTGCTTCGAAACAGGCTCCAATTGAATTCGCTTTCTTTTGCGGATCTTCGACTACTATTACTTCATCATTGGAGTTGATGTGCTCTAAGGTGAGTCCTGCGTTCAGCATTATCTGACAATTCTCGGGAGTCCGTGGAATTCGGAGACAGGGAATGTCATTGTGATCTTTTCTTCGACATATTTTCTTGATTTGTGAAAACATGTTCGGTTCGTTTGCTTGGACAGCTCGAATTCTGTTGTTCCACTCCTCATTTATTACTGCTCGGTAATTATCCCGAATCAGTTTTTGAAGATTTTTAATCAAGGACTTGATATTTTGATTTCATTGCTATTTGGGTCACTGAACTGCCTATAGCACAATTTCAGCTTTGAGAGCAGGGTGCTCTTTTGCCTATACAAAGCATCGATAGTTGCATTTCTGTATCGGTGGGTATAGCCATCCATATGAGCTACTTTGGGGATGGAACGATTCATTGTGTTACTAACAATATCGTTCATAGTCAAGAGGTAATGATCGATTTCATCATTACGGAGGTTTCTATTAGTCGGCGGGTCTATGCCAATGCAAATTTATTGTTTATTAAACTTCATGGACCATCCTTGGAATTTTGGGATCCAATTCTCTACGTAAAAACCTGGTTGCGTTCTCATCGAACCGCTACTGACCAGCAAACTAAAAGAGCAGGGGCAAATGATAAAAATGTGTGTGATCCTATTTGGGAGTTTTTGTAGTACACCATAAGTGTACTACACAATAATAATATCTTTCTGATTTTCATCTTTTTTTGAATTTTTTTTTTGTGTTCGTTAATATTTTGTATAGTAAGAATAAGAAAAAATAAAAACTTACATGGAAAAAAACAGTTTGCTGAAAATAGGACTATTTTTTGCTCCCACTATACGTTCCCTTACTTCTTATTTCACCAATACATCACTGCCTAATCGCTGATTCTAGGGCATAAATTTGATAAGTACTACAACCAGTAGTTGTATCGTATTGGTTGATAAATACTACAACCATTAGTTGTATCGTACTGAAACTTCAACCGCGATTTACTTGAAAGTACAGTTTCAACTCGTGCTGTAGCTCAAAATGTTATTGATCGATCTGGCTGACATTTTGGAAGGCTTCTTTTTGTAACATTATCAGAAGGCTGTACTTCAAGACTTAAGGATGTCACGAAAATAAATTACTTTCTGTGTAAAAATGATGGAGAAATGTCAAAAATTTGAACGTTTGATGAAATATCGCATTGGATTTTTAATTGTATACTTTTTTGTAGTTTTATAAGTTTAACCTTCAATTAGACATTTCAATAATCGAAAAAATGTATTTTTGTTTTCTGTTTGAGATCAATAGAAAAAATATTTCAAATGCAGAATTTTACAATGCCACTCAAAACCTCCTAAAACAATACCCTACAACGTCCAGGTTTTGTTTGGTGGAAAAAATGCTTTTCAAACACTCAAATGCTGTAATAAAATAATGTCAACATTTAAAAATGATTCGCTTATTTTAGTATCCTTTAAAATGTTCATAAAAAAATGACTCGTTTCGGGGGTTCGGAGGATTTGTTCCCTTTTATCCACATTTTAAAGAACGAAACAACTCTTTTCTAAGCCACGGTTTTGTTGTCCTTTTCATTTCATCTCTTTCGACACGAACACAAGCAACTGAGAACGCAGGTTTATGAACATTTCGAAAATATCCGCACACTTGTAACTAGACTTTCGAAAGTGACGTGGACAGAGGACACAGTGCTTAGGAGCAAAAATTTAAGCATATGAACAATATTCGAACACGGTTTAAATTTGATAGGAAGAAGGGAAGAAGATATTGTACTGAAGTGAAATTCTTTCTGGATGACTTTACAATATGTTACGCAATGAGACGCTACATCCACATTGATCGCGAAGCTGGATAAATTGAATATTCCCATAGATTTGATGACATAACTGTCCATTGTAACACAACTGGCCATCTGATTTTTTTTCTAAACATCGTGTAATATGTCTTTTTTATGACAAACTCAACGACATATGCTTTTCCTTATTATAGATTCAATTCAATTTTTATTAGGTAGATAATTACATTTATGGTATATTTTACAACTAGTATCTAAGAGTTTTAGGACAGCAATTTGACAATAGCACAATTTTATTATTATAGAATTTTCTTTATACATCGGGAGTTGATCTGATTGAATCTCCTTCAATGCAAAGTAACGCGTTTTCTGGGCAATCACTCCATAGTTTTCTGGGCAAACTGGGAAAATGAAGAAATTACTGAACTATCGTCTGCAAAACGGCAGACCTTGTAACGCATCGGGACTACCAAGTTATTTAAATGGTAAAGAAAGCGTTACGTACAGTGGCGTAACTATACCATCTGAGGCACATGGTAAATTTATCCCTTAATATAAAAAAGCTTCACGTTGTTGTCTCATCTTTATAAATCACGAAGTAAAGTCGATTGTATACTTACCGACACTATCATAAATATTACGTACATTTTTGGTTAATTATATATCTAGTAAATTTTAATTTAAATTAAATTAATTATTTTATATTATAATGAGAGAAAAAATATTTCTAGCAAAATATTTATAATTAAAATTCCTTTTTCGGGCTTTTTGTTCAGCGAAAGTGTCAATAAAAAGATCAAAGTTCAAATTACAAACCATAGAATTTCTGATGGCTAGAATAGCCAAGTTGTGTAGCCCTTCTTGTCCCATAGAAATCCTTAAATAGGCTTTTATTTATTTTAATTTTGAAAATGATCGCTCGGCACTAGCTGTAGTCACCAGAATTCTTAGAAATAACATAAACACAGTACACACTTCAGGAAACCTACAAGACAAACTGATTTTATATGATTAATAAATCGGCAAGTTCTCTTATAAAGGGTGGTTAAATTTTAAGGGCCGATGTTGATTTTGACTAAAACACAAATTATTTAGGAAATTATTGTCATTTATTTTTATTATGATAATATTGGTATGGTTCAATTATGTATGGAACAAAATATCGGCCAAATGGCCGCCGCGACCTCGGCGGCACACCTCCATCCGATGGTCCAAATTTTCGATGACGCTGAGGCATAATTGAGGTTCTATGCCGTTAACGTGCCGAATTATCTCATCCTTTAGCTCTTGAATTGTTGCTGGCTTATCGACGTACACCTTTTCTTTCAAATAACCCCAAAGAAAGAAGTCGAATAGTGTCAAATCACATGATCTTGGCGGTCAATTGACATCGCCATCACGTGAGATAACACGGCCATTGAATTTGTCGCGCAAAAGAGCCATTGTTTCGTTAGCTGTGTGGCAAGTGGCACCGTCCTGTTGAACCCACATATCGTCCGCATCCATATCTTCCAATTCGGGCCATAAAAAGTTCGTTATCATCTCACGATAGCGAACACCATTCACAGTAACTGCCTGACCGGCCTCATTTTGGAAAAAATACGGCCGGATGATGCCGCCAGCCCATAAACCGCACCAAACAGTCACTCTTTGTGGGTGCATTGGTTTTTCGACAAACACACTTGGATTATCATTCGCTCAAATGCGGCAATTCTGCTTATTGACGAATCCACTGAGGTGAAAATGTGCCTCATCACTGAAGATGATTTTCTTCGAAAATTGATCATCCGCTGTTGCCATCTCTTGCCACCATTCTGGCCATTGACTACGCTTGAAATGGTAAAAGGCTTTAGTTCTTGAGTCAATTGCACCTTGTAAGCGTGTAAATGCAAGTCTTTATGCATAATGTTCATCAACGACGAGCGTGAGAGGTGCAATTGTTGGGCACGATGACGAGTTGAGGTGGACGGCTCTTCAGCCACACTATCGCGAACAGCAGCAATATTTTCTGCAGTACGAACTGTACGAGCATGCACTGGTGTTTTCACATCTCCTACAGACCCGGTTTGCTCAAATTTTTGCACGATTTTTCCGATTGTACGCACATTTGGACGATTAAATTGACCGAAAAAATTACGGAGTGCACGATATGCATTTTGATTTGAACGCCCATTTTCATAATAAGCCTGAATAACTTTAACGCGTTGCTCGATTGTGTATCTTCATTCCATGGTTCAAAGTGAGTTAGTCTGAAATTGAGAAATGTCCAATGAACTGCAGAAAAAAACTTGACGTTTAGGTGTGGTTCACATTTAACATCGGCCCTTAAAATTTAACCACCCTTTGCGTGTTGACTTTTCTACTTCGTGTTAAAAATGGATCAAAAACTGACGATATGTGTTTTTTATATAAATCAATAAACCTAAACCTATTCTAAAGAATGGCATGTTGCAAGACAGATAAATTGTAAACGATTTCTTTCATTGCAAGGAAACGCGATTTCAGTTGTGTAATAATGATATCCAATAGACTATAGAATACGTTCACTTTCATCGCAAATTTCATCCAAATGCCGTTTCACCTTCCTGACTAGTTTTAGGATCTTTGTAGAAAACGCATTTATTATGCAAAAAAATTTACAGATTTTACTTATGACTAAATGCTAAACTCTATTTGCATTAAATTTTTTTTATATTAACATACTGGCCTTTCACAAGCACTCTAAATTGCACAATATGTCTTTATTTCTTTTTGCCATGCGGCGTACAATATATATATATTTATATTAGTATACCCACCTGTCACGCGGGAGACCGGGGTTCGATTCCCCGTCGGGGAGCCTCTGGCGCAAGACTAATGACCTTGTCAGGAAAAAAACAAATCATTATGGAAAATTTAACAACCCGCAGGACTTGCTAAATAAGGTCAAGACCGGTTCCCGGTTGTACTGCGTTGATGATGATATATATATATATATATATATACATATATATATATATATATATGCATGTATATACATATATATATACATATATACATATATATATATATACATATATACATATATTATTATTATTATTATTTATTGGCCTGTAGGAATCCGGAAATTCATGACCTCACCGACCCGACTCGGCCATCGTTCCCTGTCCCGTGCACTCTCCTTCCACGCTTGACCAGCCAATCCGATCTCCTCAAGGTAAAACCTAACATTGTCCTCCCATCTCCGTCGCGGCCGTCCTACTGATCTCTTTCCCGTTGGTCTACCGTTAAGAATTCTACGCACGGTCCAATCGTTGCCCATTCGCGCTACATGTCCGGCCCATATTAATCCTCACGACCTGATTACTCTCACTATTGAAGGTTTGCGGTATAGCTCTTCCAATTCGTGGTTGTGGAGTTTCCTCCATTGTCCTGCCTCCTCGTCATATTTACCGCCAAAGATACTACTTAAAACTTTATTCTCGAATACGCAGAATTTATTTTCTTTCCGTTTTCTGAGAGCCCATGTTTCGCATCCGTATAGAACAATCGGCATGATTATGGTTCTATAGACACGGTGCTTTATGTTACGTGATAGCAGTTTGGATTTCAGTGGCTTACTGACTGCGTGCCAACTAGCGTTACCGGAGTCTAGTCTTTTGTTAATTTCCTTCGACATTTCGTTACTGGTCGTCGGCGTCGTTCCCAGATATTTAAATTCTTTAACCTTTTCAAATATCCTGGCTCTGACGTTTATATGACTCGACCAAAGATAGTTTTCGCAGTCAGATCTGTCGCCTTTTTTGAGAATGGGAACGACTATTGACGTTTTCCATTCTTCTGGAGTGACTTTTTGGCGGGAGTTCGCCAAAATGTCAATCTACAACGAACTCCCCCCAAAATAAATGGAGATGGCACGGAATCGATAGCACGCGGGTCACCAGCAAGGGTAACGACATAAAAGTCTACCACTTCAACACAAACATATACGGCAAACCGCGCCATCACAGAATGTGTCCATCCCTATTTACTTTGGCGGGAGTTCGTTGTAGATTGACACTTTGGCGTATTTGTATGTTGTTGTCAATTAGTTGTGGGAGTGTTCCGCCGAACACTGTACACGCAAGAAAAACACCACGGAGCTAACACAACGTAGAAAATGAGACACAAAATGTTTTTCTTCCCTAAGCTATAACGGGGTATAGTAAATAAAAAATATCTGCATCAGTTATTACTAGAGTCTCGCTAAGTGCAGGGATTGCTTGTTTCTGGTTACAGACGTGGCAGAGAGAGAGAGAGAGGAGAAATTGCATCTTAGGCCGCGAATATTCCAAAGATCGACGTGAAATTCCCGCTTCATAGAAATTGGGACACTGAAAACCAATGCCGCCGGAGAAAAGGATGCAAGTTGGACTCGGCGATAGATAAGCGAAAGCAACCACTACAGTGTTATGCCCGTGTAGTAGGTGCCCCACTAGATCCGTGCCGAAATCCCGGTCACATCCCTTTCATGAGGAATAGTACGCCACTCAAAACACCGAAAACTCTCCAAAGATTATAAATCATTCGCTATGAAAACTTACACATAAAATATAAAATACAAAAGTTGATATTGCTTAAAATATTTTAAGAGGTAAAAACCCATGTAAATACTAAGGATGAGCTTCTAAAGCATCAAGGATGCAAAAGCGTCCTTTATGTCATGGATATTCATAAAATATTGTAAATGGGGAATTTAATATAATTAGTTAATTTTTAAAGCTTTAATTTAAACGTTTTATTGCACGCAAAGGTTTATTAACATGTAACATAATTAGAAGAAGTATTTTTATATTTATCCTTTCAGATATTTGTGTTCAATTAACTGCAATATAGCACAGTTCTAAGTAACCCTGGATGAAGATAGAAATCCCTTAAGGAAATTTTACATCATAAAATCAAATCATCTTATTTATCCCGATTTTCAACGAAGTGCGACTTGAATATTGGAGTCCATACAACTGGTCATACATTTTCAATTTCATAATTTCAGTTGTTGTTTGATCATCTTTTTGTGCTTGCAAATAGGTCAATGAAGTTTCTTGTGCTGCAGTGAGCTGTGAAAGGTGTTCCAAGGTCGACATCAACGGTAGGGCGTAACTATTTTTGGGTTTTCTTCTCAATACACTGATTCATTTGGCCACGTCATAGGTAACTGATGTGCGTATTAAAGACATGTAATTTTGGTGATTATTGCAACATGCTGTGAGAGGATCTCTGATTCAAGCAGATTAAATACCCATATCGAGCGTTGGAACATGTTCAAGAGCCAAGACCTTTTGAAGGGCAATATATTACACCGAAATATTTTGTCCATGTGGGTGCACCTTAAGGCTTATTTTGTACATGAGTAACATGCACGCAAAAATGTCCCTTCATTCATAGTCATTAATATGACGGTGTGATGTAATGATTTACAAAATCACCTGGGGACGTACTCACTTCTTAATGATTTACATTAACTCTTTGCATTAGCACTTCTCTCAAAATTTAGATAGTAAATAATCTTTAATTTGCTAAAACTAAAAGATTACTATTATTTTTGTAAACTACGAAGTCGAAGATTCTTTGCTGGAAGTTGGGGCACTCTGTAATGTAATTGGTTTGTCAATAAACAACAAACACCTTGGTATTATAAACCAAAACCAGTTGCGTTTCCTACATTTGAGTACTATTAAGTTATTCTACATATTACTCATAAACTTAGTTAATCATAATTAACTCTCAGCAATTAGTGGAAATAAACAAACCGAGTAATTAATTGGGTTTTCAGCTATCGGGAAAAACTCAAAAATAAAAACAAGTTACAGCAATCAGGAAACATAAGGAGACTACTACCCGAATTAAAGAAAAAGAAGAATTATCTATTGTTATCTACCTGGTTAAATTCATAGGCGCTATACCAATGTTTACTGTTGCTAGAGGTAGGACGCTTGTAGGCAGAGGAAATTTGATTTGAAACAAATCCAACAAGCTCGATGTGTATTCTTTTCTATAAACAGTGCCGGATTAAGCCAATCGGGGGCCCTAGGCCATTCAAATTTTGGGGCCCTCTTTTTTTTAATAATCGTAAAATTAATCGTTATTGATGCATTTGTATAATTTAAACAACTAATTCATATCATTTTAAGGTTTTCAAATAAAATAAAGGAAATCATTTTTTTCAGTTGAATTATATATTTTTTGATTAAAAATAATTAACAGTATATTAAATTATAAAATAATCTTTGGACATCTCTTTGGAAGATGAAAGCGACGCTCGTTTTCAACAAACTTTTTTTCTACATCTTTGATCAACAAAATCATTGATGATTTCTTCAAAATCAATTTGACGAAGAATGTCCGATTCAATGGACATCACACTTAGCATGTCTAATCGTTCTTGACGCATAACACTTCTTTGCTCGTTTTTGATGCGTTTCAATTTTGAAAAAGAGCGCTCTGTCGAACAATTCGTGATCATCATCATCATCATCGGCACTACAACCGGGACTTGTTAAATTTTCCATAATGATTCATTTTTTTTTCCGGGCAAGTTCATTAGTCTTGCGCCAGAGGCTCCCCGACGGGGAATCGCGCGTGACAGGCGGGTATACTAACCACTATACTATTCGTGATCATAAGAGTTAGAAAAATGCGAAGAGCAATTTCAACGTTCGGAAAAACTAATTCAAGATGATCTTGAATCAAACTTTCGTAGAGGTCAGAGTGAGTGAACTTAAGTTTCATTGGGAATTTTGATTTAATGAAAGCGTGAAACTGTATGAGTTCAGGGTAAAATTCTTCTAAATCGTCAGAGTAAAAGTCAACTAAATCGGAAATCTTTTTGGAATACACATTTTCGGTCAAATCAAAATCAGCCAAAAACGAAAATCTCTCCGAAACCTCTAAGTAAACTTTGCTTCGTCTGTTGATTTCAATCATGAGCGTATCGATGATTACCAAAAAACCGTTTACACGAAAATAGTCGCGCGGACTTAATGCAACCTCTGGAGCATCGACCTCTGGAGCATCGCCATCATTTGGCTGTCTTGTTCTTCGTCGAACTCGCGATGCAACATTCGCGTAATCTGTCTCAGGTGAAATGGATCTGGCTTTGTTTTCAAACACTTCGAACTTATCTCTCATCTCATCTAACAAATTTTCTACTGACGAGTACATTAACGCGCAGGTTTTCAGATCAATTTCTACTGACTGCAATGCTTTGCTCGTTGCCCGAAAATTGTTCAAAATATCGCTCCACAAAACAAGCATGAAAACAAATTCGAAGGTTTGAATTTTATTCGCGATACATTCAGCTTCGTGTCTACAGTCACTTTTTTGTGTTAAATCATCAGCAATCTCATACAATGCTGCTACGATTTCGTTGAAAGATTTTTGAATTGCCTCAGTTGCGTTCGCACGAGCTTCCCAACGAATTTGGGATAACGATTTCAGTACCTTTTCGTTTCCGATACGTTCCTTCAAAATGTCCCACCGGTGGGTTGAGCTTGAAAAGAATGTGTACAATAATTGTACAATAGAAAAAAAGTTCACTACAAACAAGCAGCACTTTACAGCAGTTTCTCCAACTAAGTTAAGCGAATGCGCTGCACATGGTAAATAAATCGCAAATTCGTTGAGATTTAACAAGATCGATTGCATACCTGAGTAAATACCCGACATATTCGGAGCATTATCATAAGATTGACCCCTGCAGTATTTAAAATCTAAGCCGCAAATCCCAAGAAATTCTAAAACCACTTCAGCCATCGCAACACCTCTATGGCTATCAAAGTTTAAAAAAGTCAAAAATCTTTCAACGGGCTTTCCATTCTTAGCAACATATCGGACAACTACACTGAGTTGATCAACGTGAGCGATATCCGGAGTTGAATCGACTGAAAGACCAAAATATCGCGCGGCTAAGACCTCTTGTATAATGTGATCTCTTACTTTTGAACCCATAATGCTGATCAACTCCTCACAAATTGTTTTTGATAAATACGAGGGATTACCCTTGCCTCAGTCCGCAAAATTTTCAATGTGACTTTTTAAGAACGGGTCAAACTGTGCAATTAGTTCGAGTAAACCTAAGTAATTTCCATTATCTGGAACGCCGAAATGCTCGTTTGTGCCTCTGAAAGGTAATCCTCGTTCAGCTAACGTTATGATGACTGGAATCAATCGTCGCACTGCATCTTTCCAATAATTTTTCTCTTTCTGGTACTCAAGTTGAAGGTTGTCGGAAACATCGACGCAGTTCTGTCGCCTTTGAATGTATGTCAACATACATTCTCTGTGAAGAGATCCATTCTCATGTTGATGTAATTGGGAAACATTTTTCCAATCTTTAAATCCATCGCTGGTCAGTTTGTTTTGTTTGTCTTTGGAAGCAAAAATTTTACATACAAAACAATACACGCAACCAGTCGTGGGAGAATAAATTAGCCATTCGCGCTAGTTAACGTATGAATCACCCAACCACGATGCATCCTCATGTTCACCTTGAAATAAGAAATTCATCTAACAACAACTAGCGTCTGCATTTTTACAATCTTCCAGGAATGTGTTTCCTATTCATTCCTTAAAATATTTAACGTTAAAATTGTGTCTAGACATCATTTACCTAGATCCAAAAAAACCCAAAATAAAGTGCTAAGAAGCAAAACATATGTATCTATTACGTTGGGTCATTAAAAACACATTAGGAGATTCCTAGGCTAAGATAGAATTTAAGTATAAATAGCATAGAAAAACTGGAAAGAGTGTTCATAGCAACCTGTAATTTGACGAATACACTAAAGAGGCATAGCCTCCAAAAAAATTTATATTTTTTCTTTATATAAAATATAACAACAATAACTCGCTTGAACCGTTCTTGATTTGCCTTTCTTCCAAAAAACGTTTTTTCTGAGCAATATCTTGCTCTACCTTCTGCATCGTAAAATCTACGAGGCGGCTCAAACGGTCCAGAGTGATTTTGGCACATGCTTGGACCACGATTGATCCAAAAATTGGCGTCATCGTCAGTGAAATCACCCCACTTGCCTGGATCGCTCGAACAATTGTCATGGTTCGCTGCAGTTTCAAAAGTACCCAAATCCGCGGCTCTGAGCTCTTCGTATTCGTTCAGACTAACATCACGCTGCGAGTTTGATCCATGATCTTGATCCAAAGATTCAGAGGTTTTGAGATGATCAACTTGCTCTGTTTCAGATTGAATCTGCAAATTTGATAAAACAATTTTGAATTCAAAAGTTTTAAGAATTATGTTTGCTCTAAAAACTCTTTAATTTATATTTTATAAGAAAGTTATAATTTATAAATATCAACAGTAAATTATATTTCGATTCTTACATCTTCATTACTAGATTCGATCTGTTCAATAGCTGATGAAGAAGCATGTGCAGTGGAACTTTGGAAGAATGACGTCAATTTTGGTAGTTTCGATAAATTTGTCTCAATTCGTTTTTTCTTTTCATCCGCAATTTTTCTTTTTTGAGCCCCGCTCTGATAGGATCGCCGCATTATGTAATCTACAAACATACTTAAATCGTAACATTCTGATAGGAAAAGCAAACATCAAATTCCGCATTTGAAATTAAACAACAAAGTTTAAAATCAAAAAATCGAACTCAAAAATAAATCAAAAAAACAAAACCAAAATGTTAAATTATCGAAATAGCTAAAACTAAATCAGTTTACAAAATCAAAATCGAACAACAAAACAAATTTCGAAAAACTGAACGAAACTTAAAAAAGAAATTTAAAACGAAAACAATATACAAACTCACTTTCATTATTGTTGTTGATTGGTGATGTTTTTTCGTTTGTGTGAAAAGATACAATATAAAACAGAACCTACCTTTTACAACAAATGCGTAGTTTTCGATATGTTCATTACACACAATATCACAATTTCACATTAATTAATATCTAGATTCGTCACTAATTGAAAAAACATTCGTTTTTTCTCTAAGAACAACGAACAAATGTAATTTGACAAACGACAAACCAACAGATAGTCTTGTTTTGCTTAAAACACTGAAATGAATCGTTTTTGTTTATATAAACAAGCTCGAGTTTGCAAGGGCTGTTTCGGTTATTTAGCGCGCGATTTGAAACTCAAATCGTAGCTTAAAATAACAATCAAAAGAATAAATCAATTAAGATTTTTAAATATTTTTGTTTGAAAATACATTTGTATAATCAATTACATAAGATAATTTAAAAAAATTTTTGTTTACAAAATTCCAAAAAATGTTAAAAAAATTTAATTAAAATTAAAAATGAATTAAAAACAATCATGACAAATTTTCTTGGGGGCCCTTGCTCGCCACGGGCCCCAGGCCATGCCCTAGTCCGGCCTAATGGGTAATCCAGCACTGTCTATAAATTAACACCAAAACAGACTACCCTCCCGCTCCCCTACTTATACAGATATTTTGGGCATTATGAGATACCGATCTGGATCCACAAGCGGTATAATAGAGGCTCAGTCCCCAGAATTAGACAAAAACACTTTTTCACTACCTACTTTACAAACACCCGAATCCTTAGAAACATTAAAGCAAAGCCACTAAGTCAATGGCAGAAGGGAGGCTGGACATATAAGATGCGCCAATTATCAAAACAACGTTAAAAGCAGATACTTTTGCTGTTTGCTTAAAAAGGGTGAACACCCTTTTATACGAAATGTCAGTGGAAAATCACCTTGTCTGCGATTGAGGAGTCAGGCGAATGACTCAGCCATGCGAATTGACTATGGCAAAGACAGTCTAACTACGTGTGATACGGATTGCCTTAAACCCACCCGCCATCCACGTAAAACGCAAATCTGTCGATCAATTTATAACAAGTTTAAATACCATATCCCAAATACTAATAAAAAGTGAAATGAAATTAAATTCCCATCTGGCTGATCAATTTACAATTGAAAACCCATAAATACAAATAAAATGTATATAAAATCTAATTACCTATCGCATTTCAATTGCGAAAGATCGGTGGATGACGGAGATATCAACACATGTATTGATCGTAAATCGAGTTTTGGACTTGATGTTCATGTTCGACAAAAGGGTAACTCATGTTATGCGCCATTTATAGCCTGGGGACAGTTGTCGGGTCTTTGTTAAATGTCAGTTAATCAGAACGGGAGATGCTTGTCATCAATTGCACGATTACCTCTACCTTCTGGTTTTTGGGCTAAAATGGCGGTAGTAGCAATAAAGATCACCTATTGTCGTGTGTGATCTACGGCCTCATGAATGCGTCCTGTTTTTTATAGGAAACCTATGTGATACCAGATTAGGTTCGATGGGTGGAAGCGTCTTGGATCTAGCCACTCTCATCTGTATAGCATTCGGTCCACTGCTAATTGGCACCTAAGGCTCTCGTTCTCGTTAGCGGCGCATGGTGCCTCTGTCTAAGGAAGAAGACTGCACTGCTGGGGTGTAATGCGGCTAACCATACGATTGCTTCGTCCCCCTGTTACGCGAGTTTCAAACCATAATTTTCCAAACGATACGCAGCAATAATTTGACTCAGGGGCAGAAGATTCAGATGCCTCAACTAGATTATGAATCCAGTTAAAAAAATATGAAAATGAATCACAAACAACTAACAGGAGAAAAACAGGGAAAATCGAGAACATCGTCTTCCGCGAAATCACATGAAAGTCCTTAAAGTAGAGTTCCTGGAATTGGCACATGTATACAAATTTATGATGATAGGCATTTTTCCATGATCCATAATTTTAAATATGAAGTTCCTGATCATCATCATCATCGGCACTACAACCGGGATCCGGTCTTGGCCTTATTTAACAAATCTCCCCATCGGTCCCGATTTCGAGCCGATGTCATCCAGTTTGGCACTCCCAGGCACTGGGCGTCCTGGTTTACGCCATCCCTCCATCGCAGACAAGGCCTGCCGCGTTGTCTCCTTCCATACATCCTGCCACAAAGGGCTTTCCGGGCAGGCTCCTCTTCACTTATTCGAGCTAGGTGTCTCGTCCACCGGAGTCTACCGAGCTTCACTTTTCTTACAACGTTAGCTTCAAGGTAGATGGCGTACAAATCATGGTTGTAGCGTCTCCGGAATCGTCGTCCCTCACATATGGGGCCAACAATTCTCCTTAAGACCTTCCTCTCGAACGCGGCTAATTGTTCAGAGTGCCTTTTATTGAGCACCCAGGTCTCGGATCCATACATGAATACTGGTAAGACAATGGTCTTATAAGGTAGTAGCTTGGATGTTCTGGATAAATTTCGGGATTTAAAGAGCCTTGATAGACCATAGTAGTCCTTGTTGGATTTGATCAGCCGTTCGCGTATTTCTTCTTCCATATTGTTATTGGCTGATACTATTGACCCAAGGTAGTTAAAGTATTGCACTACTTCAAGTTCGTGCTCCACTACCCTGATAGATTGACCAACGTTACGTCTTCTCTTCGCAGAAGTTGCCACCATGTACTTAGTTTTTCCCTCATTAATGTGCAGTCCCAGTTTTTGTGCCGCCTGCTCGATCTGGGTGAAGGAGTCCTGTCCAACTGATTCGGTTCTACCGATGATGTCGATGTCGTCTGCGTAGGCAAGTATCTGTCTGGACTTGGTGATAATAGTCCCTCTTGTTGTAACGCCAGAGTTACGGATTGCTTTCTCCAACGCCGGGTTGAAGAGGAGACAGGCCAGACCGTACCCTTGTCGGAGTCCATTAAAGATGTTTATTGGTTTGAACAGCATTCCCGCTATTTTTACTTCACTAGTTACGTTGGTCATGGTCAACCTACAAAGTCGTATCAATTTGTTTGGAATGCCGAACTCTCTCATGGCATTATATAGTTCTACCCTGGTTATGCTGTCGTAGGCGGCCTTAAAGTCCATGAATAGATGATATAATGGAATGACATTATTCCATCGTCTGCCTAATGGTGAATATCTGATCAATCGTTGATTTGCCTGGGATGAAGCCACACTGATATTGACCAATGATGATTTTAGCGTATGGGGCTATCCGATCTTGTAGGATAGTGGAGAGTATCTTATAGGCGGTACTGAGTAATGTTATACCCCTATAGTTGCTGTACAGTGTGATATCTCCCTTCTTATGTATGGGGCAAATTATAACACGACGCCAATCTTTCGGTATTTCCTCTTGCTCCCATACGTGCATCACGATCTCATGAATTGCGTGATGTAACGTTGTCCCTCCTCGTTTGATGAGCTCAGCTCTGTCTTATGGCTTTTAATGTTTCCTCAATGCTTGGTGGCGGGAGCATTTGGTCTTGATCTTGCATTGTTTCTAACTATTTACCAATTCATTGAAGTGCACTTCCCATCGCTCCAAAATGCCTTCGGGATCGGTGATGAGATTACCCTCTTTATCCTTGCAGTAAGTGCAGCGTGGTGTGTACCGCGTCATACTGCGGATTATTTGGTAGAACTTCCGCGCCTGGTGCGGACGTTGCTTTCTACTTTTCTCTATTTCACAGACAAGGTTTTTTTCCCAGGCACTTTTCTTTTGTCTGTGAAGCCTTTTTTCAGATCTTCTGAGCTCTTTGTATTTCTCCTCGCGTACCCGCGTCCTATAAGACTAGTGGATTGCCTGGTATGCAGCATTCTTACGTTCAGTCGTTAGTTTGCACTCATCATCAAACCAGTCTCTACGATTACTGCTTAACAGTACTAATTACAGTATTCTTAAGGCGTGTCCATTTCTCTTCTACGCCCGGCATTCTGGCCCCAGGACTTACTGTCCCTTCGTCGAGCTCTTCGAGGGCGAGTCTTAGCGCGTGACCAAAGACATTACTGGTATTCTCATTGCAAAAGGCAGTCGTGTTGATTCGAACCTAATCCGCGGATGTAATACGTCTCCATAGGCCAATCCGCGGTCGGAAAACTGTACCAACACGATAGTAATCCGAGTCGACGTTGACACCTCGGTACGTTCGTACCGTCATCAGGCTCGAAGAGTGGCGGCGATCTATCAACACGTGGTCAATTTGGTTGGGAGTGGCTCCATCAGGTGATACCCAGATGGCTTTGTGGATATTTTTAAGCGCAAACCTGGTACTTGCAACGACCAAGTTTTTTGATGCTGCCAGTGCGATGACTCGTTATCCATTGTCATTAGTGTTCTCATGAAAACTATGGGTACCTTTATAGTGCCTGAAAACCGGTTCCCGATCTATTTTCAAATTTCATTCAAATCACCAAGAACGATTTTCACATCGTATCCTGGGCAGGCATTGATGGCCCGTTTGACGTTCTCGTAGCATTCTTCTTTTTCGTCGTCAGGGGACTCCTCTGTAGTTCCGTGAACGTTTATGAGGCTTATGTTCTTAAACTTGCCTCGCACGCGAAGAGTGCATAGCCTTTCGTTTATTGCATTAAAGCCGATGATGGCAGGCTTCAGTTTTTGGCTGACTAAAAAGCCTACCCCGATCACATGGTGTTTTGCATGACAGCTGTAATAAATGTCATACTCGTTTCTTTGAATAACACCACTCCCCGTCCATCTTATTTCTTGTAATGCTGTTATGTCAGCCTTATATTCGGACAGGGCATCGGCTAGCTGCTGTGCAGCTCGAGCTCTGTATAGTGAGCGGACGTTCCATGAGAAAATTCTTAAATCATGTAACCATTTTCGTTTCCGTGGTCGTCGTCGTGTATCTGGTCCATATCCGAGCCTTGTTAAATTCGCCATAATAATTCATTTTTACGGGCATGGTTATTAGCCTTGCGCCAACCTTTCTCAGGATGTCGCTGCATGCATTGGTTCACTACTTGGCGAGTGTCACGTGGAGACTGCATGTCAACTTGGATTGAACAGGGACCAGCAGCTATATTTTAGTGGTCTTTATTTTAAGTTTCAAATTCAAATGTAATTTAACGTTTTTGTTTTTGTTTTAAACTGCTTGGATGTCCTCGCTGAGACAAAGGCGGTGGAGGAGTTACTACGTAACATTTCTTTCTACCTTTCCCTTCAAGACCGTTCTCTCCGTTCGAAACAAAAAACTCAACGTTAAAAAACAAACCGTCAACACGGCTACTTTGCTCCTTTTCCCTTCATCCACTCTCCGTTCTCAGTCTTTACCGTTGTCACGACAAAACTTATTCGAAGACGTTTTCCCCTGGGAAACACTGGGTTTATGCACCCGGTATTTATCTTGTTTTTTCATTTAAGTTTCATGTAGTTTGAATTACTTTTTTTTTGTTTTTTAATGTTTTTTGTATTGTGCTCAACTATGTGTAATTGTACATTATTTTTTGTATATAAGTTCAATTTGAAAATGTAAATTAATATCGTAGTAACATAATTATATTTAAGCTTAAATTGTTTGCAATGTACGTGTTTAATATTTAAATGGTTTAAATGTTTTATACGTAATGCAGTTTCGCTTATGTTTTCGTTGGGACAAAGGCGGTGGGGGAGTTAGTACGTTTTCACCCGTGACTTATTTTTATTTTCAAATTTAAAAAAATGGCTCAGTGGAGAACGGTTTACATCAAATGAGGAAGTCATCGAAAACACAAACGCTTATTTTGAGGAACTGCCACAATCATACTTTTCTGAACCCTTAAAAAAGATGGAGGGATGTCTATCAAAGTGTATTGAACTAGAAGGAGATTATGTTTGAAAAATAAAAAAAAATGTACCAAAAAAAAATTGTTTTTCTATCTTTTTCTAAGGACTTATTGACCAGCCCTCGTAAAATAGTGATGCATAAAATCTTCTTCCAAGTAATTTTGCTGCATGGTTGTCAAGTTTACGGGTCGTTTGCCAAATGTCATACAAGAACGTTACAAATAATGCAAAACGAACTCATAACAATGGTGCTCAACCTTCCCTGGCATTATTCCACATACGATTCACATAATAAGCCTTACGTTGAAGAGATCTCTGATAAATATATAATATAATTAGATGCAACTTCTCTGATAAGTTTTTAAAAAATGAACTTAATTTTTAAACCTTAACTCTTTAACATTTGTACACATACGTTTTTCTCCTTTTACTATTATTAATCGTAATTTATGTAAAATTTTTTTTTTATTTCTTATTTTACATACATTTTATATAAAAGGGTTTTTGTATGTTTCTAGTAGCAAATCTTTGGGAGCGCGGGTTCTAAAAGGACGATGGTCTCTTTATTAGACAGTGCCCATCATCGCTGACTAGATGGGTTCTCCGTATCTTACTTCTTATATACACGAGACTTTGCTCTGTCAATTTCATATATATACTCGTATATATGGGGGATGGGAACGAACATACGGGGCCAAGTCTCTGCTTTCAACCCGGCGAAGGCCAGGACCTTCCTTGTCCCTGTTCAATCCAAGTTGACATGCAGTGTCCACGTGACACCCCTGGATAGCTACTTTAGCTCAATGCATGCAGCGACATCCTGAGAAAGGTTGGCGCAAGGCTAATAACCTTGCCCGGAAAAAACAAATTATTATGGACAATGTAACAAGTCTCGGATAAGGACCGGATACCGGCGGAGAGACTTGCTAAATAAGGCCAAGACCAGATTCCGGTTGTAGTGCCGATGATGATGATGCCTCGTATATATGCTTTACTTCATTAGTCTCACAATTTGTATAAATGACTGATCATTAAGTAAGTTTAAGTTCAAATTCTAGGCTTTGTGGATTTACTGGTGCCCTTGTTTTATGGGAGCCAATCGAAAACTGATCACAATTTTATTTTAATTCAAAGTTTTGATTTGGTTTATTGACCTTCTTACGCCTCGGACGCCAATCGAGACATGATCAAAAAAAAAAGGTGAGAGGCCAATTTAAAGGAGAAAGGGCAATCGTGTCCTCGTGGTTTCTGGACATCTTGCGACAACCAGAATCACCCACATCCATGAGGATATTGGGCTCGGTCTCAAGATATTTGAAAAGAAAAGGAGAAAGTATCTAAGGGCAGTGTGTGGAGGGTTAGTTCAAAAGTTCTTTAACTAGTTGGAAAGGAAAGGAAAGGTCTTAAGTGCGGTAGTAAACGCAGATTACGTCTTTGGCGTCTGATAGTCTGCGATTTGGTCTGTGTGTGTGTTTGTACAGTCTTGCACTGGGCAGGTATATGTATACTGTGTCAGTAGTAGACCCTATGATATGTATTCAGGAAATCTCTATTATACTGGGGAAGGGTGCTTTTTCAGTTTTGTACTGAAGAAGAAATTACGGTGGTCAGATTCAAAGAGATCGTAGGAGAGAAGGGTCAAGAACGCAAGACTCCCGTGCAAATAGGCTCTCGCAGTTCTGGATGGTTTCGACATTGTTGTATGTTAATAGTTGCAAGTACTCGTCCATAGGGGTAATGGAGGCACCTTCGTTTAGGATGACCGTCAGCCCTCCTAGAGTAGTTGATGTATCTTCTGAGGAGTTCCCTTTTTTTTTCCGTTTGGGCCGAAAATATACAAGACCATATGGAAAAGACGTACGATATTTCAGATCGGATTAGCTGCTTATAGCAGAGTAGTTGAATGTTGGTGTCAAGTTTCTTGCACCACTTCAAGATGTTGTGCAGTTTCTTAGACCGACTAAAAGCCCTTTGAAGAACGTGGGTCACATGATTGATCAAATTCATTTTTGGGGTATAAATGACCCCAAGATATTTCATCCTGTCCTGTGGTCTAATCATATTACCTCCTATTTGTATTATAATATTCTGTGAATATCGAGAATGTTTACTACTCACAATTACAGCTACTGGTGTAATACTGATACAGTTTGTCCAGGTGACGGTTGTGTCGATTTGTTGCGAGTTTGGACCTTTTGGATGACGTGTACACTGGGACGTGATCCGCATAGCATATCTGGTTTACTCTCCCGTCCACAAGACGAGAAATATCTGAGGTGTATATATTAAATAGGATGGGGCTTAGAATGAAGTTTTGTGGTACGCCCGCGGTGGCGTTAAAACTTCGGGATAGCTTTCCATTCATCCGAGCTTGAAAACTTCTGTTTCGAAAGAACTGGTCATGCCGTCTCATGGCTGAGTTGGTAAGGATGTGTCTTGCGTTTCATTGTGCAAACGTAGGTTCAACTGACGACTCGTGCTATTGTGCAATTCGGCACAATTATTGAGTGGTAGGTAGGGTCCCAAAGGCCAGCCGCCCGGTGAAATACCTCCTCATTAAGCTATAGATTTCGTGAAATGGTTGGCAGAAATCCTTGACCATCTTTCGGAGTTTGGCTGATGGACCCGGTCGAGAAAAAATAGCACCCAGCGCTATAGCTTCGACTTTCCTGTGAGAAGTAAAATAAAAAACAAACCAAGCATCGTTCTCCTTGAACCAGTGTTCAAAACCCTTTTTAATGCCCAGGCTCACCGCAGTGTTGGGTTCCTTAATAAAGAGGCACATGCAGACGTGGTTTTGAAATACGTTGAGAGCCATAGTAATGCTGTGCGCTCTTCTAAATCCAAATTGGAAATAAGGTATTAGGTTCTTGGCACTGATAAATTTGCTTAGCTTCTCGTATATGAATTTTTCATATATTTTGCTGATGCAAGTGCCGAGCGAATTCGGACGAAAGCTTGAAAGCTTCCAATTGGACAACTAATAGCATGTTTCCATGCTTCGGAAAAGTACCCGATGTTGTAGGCATTTTTGAACAGAATGGAATGCTTTATAGAATAAATCAGAAAGCCTTCGCAATGAGGGGTACGACATGTTGTCGATATCGAGTGGCTTCTGGTGGTTTCGAGATTTAACTAGGTTCTGTAGGGTGTTCGGTGGCTTCTGATGGTTTCGAGATTTAACTAGGTTCTGTAGGGTTTTCGGTGTGAGGAAACCGTGACCATTATCATGTGTGTCGTCGAAACATGCAGTGTTAGCAGGGTTGAAGACAACAATTGGGTAGTTAGAGTTTCTAATTTGTTGTGGACTTCCGAACTAATTATAGCATTAGTATCCGGGTCGCCATCTCGAGAGTGAGCTGGTGATTATTTGCCAAAGTCTCTCCGATGATGTTTGGTTAATTTGTGTCATTATTGATAACAACACCGTTGTGCATGATTGGCCCAGTGATACGAGAAGTGCCATATATCTTTTTAACATTTTTATAAACGTTCTGGTCCATCTGAATACCCTTCAGTATGTCTTCCAATTGTTAAGTACGACTGTTCTGGATTCTTTTTTTTTCAGTGTACCAATATTGTGAATGATAGATCGCAATAATGGTTCCATATTGCGTAAAGCGATGACGATATCTCATTCTGCAGAGTTTTTTACCCCCGCATATGAGACGAAGAGTGAACTCATCATGGGAACCTGATAAGTCTTTTCAAGTTTGTAGTTCGGGACATTAGTCTCGGAAGTATTACCTAGAATCTCGCGAAGTCAAGCAGCAGCATTATTTATCTCAACCGTCGTTAGGTTCCTGTCAGTGGGAGGCGAGAGTTGGTGGAATTTTTCGTTCAATGTAATATTGAAGTTATCCTAATTTGTGCGCCAATAATCGAGTATGTATCTGATATGAGTCCGGGATACTCGATAGCCGTGGATGAACGTGGCCACGGCGTTGTGGTCATATACACTCGCCGATACTTAGGGAGGAGTGATTTGGGAAAGTAAGTCCTTGAGTACAAAAAAGGCAGTGATGGTTCGATCTCTTCGAATCATGGAAAAGTTTGGGGATACGGGACGGTGACATGGGTGCAACCTAGTTTCGGTTGCAAGAACCACGTCCGCCCAGTTATCCTTTATGAAGTCGGTGACTATCGCACGCTTTGATAGCGAAACAAGGGAATTGACATTTATAAACATAACTTTAATTTTGGAATCCATTTTGAGGGGTATGTCTAACATATGCTGTGGAAAGAAGTGCATCCCTCTCGCCTTCGGTTGTTGTCATATTAGGTTCGGATATCTTCAATGAGGCGGGAGAGACTAAATAGTTTCTCGAGCATTGAGGACTGCCCCTGAAGGCCTTTGTGCCGGTGCTTATATTTGTGGCGTTGTGTTAGCCTGTATGGCGGATCGCTTGGGAAATTGAATACGTTTTTTGGTAGAGTTTTCATATCAAGGGATCAAGTGAAGTCTTTTTCGCTTACTACTTCGTACTAGTCCCTTAAGCGGAGAGAAAACTGAATCTTAATTTTGTTGGTAAGGCAAGTCCTTGTTTAATTGGAAGAATATTCCATACAAATAAAAATGTACCCATAATATTTGAAAACCATTTTATTTTTTTTGGCTTTCTACTTGTTATAGTGCAGTCCCTTAAAGGGATGTGCTCGCCACCATGATTTTTTAGATAATAATTTGAACGACAAGCTCGCGTAAAACACGACCGCCAGTTGCGCCCGTTCACGTTTCATGTGGGCGATAGAGTCTTGATGCGGGAAGAAAATAAAAAGGGGAAATAAGCGCCCCTATGGAGAGGTCCTTATGACGTGTGGAGGTCAAAAGCTCTGTAAATAGTGCAATAAAAGTAGGGAAGAGGACGGTGGTGGTCCATAACAACCGCCTGAAACCATACCGGGAGTGAGCAGGTCCAATATCTAGAAGCGCATTAGAGCGGGGCAAATTCGCCTGCCGAACGGCATTGTAATTGTTTGTTGAGAGGGTGTCTTCTCACTTATATAGGGGAGGCCTTAACCGGATCGTGTGAGCGGTCGAACTCTCCACTGCATTCCCTGGAAATTCGCCGATGCGCTGCGTCCCTCGCCCGATGAACGGTTTCCGTTGGGGTGGTGGCGTGGCCCCGATGGCCGGGGTTGACGAGGTTCGGCGTTGGATGTTGAGTTGTTGCGGGTACACTCGTCGGGACGATTGTTTCGGTGTGTCCACAACCATCCATCAGCGAAACAAAAACAGGTGACGCTGTTTACACATAGCGAAACAGTTTTTTCCGAGCCACAAATTGTTTTTCCGCTATAAAAGTTTCTAAGGCCAATGTTCCACATTTCACTTATGAATAGTCCCAACATCCGATAGAAACTATGCATTCGTATACTTTTCAACACCCTCCATTTACTCTCCTCGCAACACACATCATAATTCCTAATTCCAAGAATTATCCAATCCTATAAACTAGGCTCAAGACGAGTAAGAGGAAACAAAAACACATACACGCAGTATATCCTTTGGGCTTGCTTTCCGTTGAAAGCGAAACCAAACCAACCCCTTCCTAACCTGCTCTCCGTTCCAACCGTTTCATTCTCTCTGGGTTTATTGACTGCTGAGTGAATTCGCCAGAATATATTCGCATTTAGTGGCCGAGGAAATGGAAAAATGAGGACGAGTGTGTGAATGGTATAAAAGGGCGCGAATGGGCACAGAATTGTACTTGTGTAGTATTTTGTAATTGTTTGTTGAGAAGGGGTCTTCTCACCTATATAGGGGATGCCTTAACCGGATCGTGTGGGCGCTCGAACTCTCCGCTGCATTCCCTGGAAATTCGCCGATGCGCTGCGTCCCTCGCCCTATGAACGGTTTCCGTTGGGGTGATGGCGTGGCCCCGATGGTCGGGGTTGACGAGGTACGGCGTTGGATGTTGAGTTGTTACGGGCACACTCGTCGGGACGATTGTTTCGGTGTGTCCACAACCATCTATCAGCGAAACAAAAACAGATGACGCCGTTTACACATAGCGAAACAGTTTTTTCCGAGCCACAAATTGTTTTTCCGCTATAAAAGTTTCTAAGGCCAATGTTCCACATTTCACTTATGAATAGTCCCAACATCCGATAGAAACTATGCATTCGTATACTTTTCAACACCCTCCATTTACTCTTCTGGTAACACACATCATAATTCTTAATTCCAAGAATTATCCAAGCCTATAAACTAGGCTCAAGACGAGCAAGAGGAAACAAAAACACATACACGCAGTATATCCTTTGGGTTTGCTTTCCGTTGAAAGCGAAACCAAACCAACCCCTTCCTAACCTGCTCTCCTTTCCAACCGTTTCATTCTTTTGGGGTTTATTGACTGCTGAGTGAATTCGCCAGAATATATTCGCATTTAGTGGCCCAGGAAATGGAAAAGTGAGGATGAGTGTGCGAATGGTATAAAAGGGCGCGAATGGGCACAGAATTCTACTTGTGTAGTATTTTAAAAAAGAGTCGTGGTATGCGACGCAGTCGTCGGTGCAACTGGTAAAATTTAGACAAACGAAAAGAACAAGAAGAAAGAACAGAAAGTTGTATAAACGAAAAGTAAATGTAAAAAAACTGAATACATTTTGTGCGTGAATAGATATAAATAAATACATAAAATTAATAATTAATAATAAACGTTTATAATATAAATGAATTAAAGAAAAAAAAATATATAAAATTTAAACAAAAGAAAAGAACAGAAAGTTGAATAAACGAAAAGTGAATGTACAAAAACTAAATAAAGTTTGTGCGTGAGTAGAAATAAATAAATACATAAAATCAAAGTTTTTTTTTTTTTTTGTCTTGTGAAAGTATTTGATATTGAACGTGTACAATATAAATGTATTAAAGAAAAAAAAATGTATGTATGTAATTTTTAAACAAAAGAAAAGAACAGAAATTTGTACAAAACAAAAGTGAATGTACAAAAGCGAAATAAAGTTTGTGCGTGAATAGATATAAATAAATACATAAAATCAATAATTAATAGTAAACGTTTATAATATAAATGAATTAAAGAAAGAAAAAAAAATATATATAAAATTTAAACAAAAGAAAAGAACAGAAAGTTAAATAAACGAAAAGTTAATGTACAAAAACTAAATAAAATTTGTGCGTGAGTAGAAATAAATAAATACATAAAATTAAAGTATTTAATATTAGACGTGTAAAATATAAATGGATTAAAGAATAAAAATAAGTCTATAAAATGTAAACAAACGAAAGAACAAAAAGTTATATAAACGAAAAGTGAATTTTTTTTTTTTTTTTTTTTTTTTTTTTTTTTTTTTTTTTTTTTTTTTATTAGACTTCTCTCGGGAGAGGCGAACCTATAGCGCCGAGTGGGCGCCCCGAGATGCCATCAAATAACTGTTGCAGTTCTTTTTGAACAGTTGCAGGTTGTAACGTTCCGGGAACACTCGCGTGGGAAGGAAGTTCCAGAGCTTCCCCGCTCTGTAGCGGAACGAGTTCTGATGTAGGGATGTTCGCGCCGTCGGGAGATGAACCACAAACGGGTGCAATCCGTCGGATTGTCTTGTGGAGCGCATATAAGCCGAATTGCGCGGAACAATATCTCGAATCTCCGAAGAACAGCACCCGTGATAATATCTGTAAAACAGACAGAGGTCGGCTACGCGCCTTCGATGTGATAGCGACTGTAGTCCCGACGTCAGCGCCGAGTCCCCGATCAGGCGGATCGCTCGTCTCTGTATGCTCTCAAGTAGGTCGAGGGTATGTTTAGGAGCCGAGCTCCAAACATGAGAGCAATATTCGAGCGCGGGTCTAATTTGGGATTTATATAGGAGGAGAAGTTGGGCCGGGGTAAAAAATTTCTTGGCTCTAAAAAGATAACTCAGTTTTCGATGTTCGACACGTGTTTATGCCATGATACATTCCCACAGACCGTGACGCCGAGCAATTTCAAACTTTCCCCAGCCTCGAGGGCTCGGCCATTCATCATCAGCTGTGGAACCGATGATCCAGTTTTCTTTGTGAATGTTGTATACTGAGTCTTCGTTGCATTGAAGTCGACAAGATTGGCCTTTCCCCACTGCAGGACCTTATCCAGATCCCGATTCAGAGAATCAATCTGTCTACATCTCAGCTGGTGTGACGCAGATGCACCAATCGGCCGATCACTCGAAAAGGAGGAAACAAGCGTACTATCATCCGCAAAACTGAATACTTTGTTATCCGTTGTCTCCAACAGATCATTTATGTGAAGCAAGAACAAGGTTGGAGCCAAAATAGAACTTTGGGGCACCCCCGAATTAACAGGATACAGATCCGAACACTCGCCGTCCACAACAACCCGGATCGATCGATTTTCAAGGAAACTCCTCGTCCAGTCGCAAAGCTGTTGGGAAAGTCCATATGAACGAAGTTTGCTCAGCAATGCCCCGTGCCAGACGCGGTCAAAAGCCTTGGAAATATCCAATGCGACCGCCCTTGACTCACCATGCCGTTCAATCGCAGATGTCCATATATCGGTTATAAGTGTCAAAAGGTCTCCTGTGGACCGCCTGCCACGGAATCCGTATTGACGATCATTCAGGAGTCTGTTGCACTCCAAATACTTAACCAACTCAGCATTGATGACTTTTTCCATCACCTTAGATAATATAGAGAGTAATGCTATCGGACGGTAATTTTGTGGGAGACACTTTTTTCCCGTCTTTGGGATTGGCTGAACTCGAGCGATTTTCCAACAGGCAGGAAAGGTCCTCTGTGCATAAGATAAGCGGAAGAGTCTGCCAAGAACCGGCGATAGTTCTGGAGCACAGTTCTTAAGGACTATTGCTGGTATTCCGTCCGGGCCGGTTGCCTTCCTACAATCCAGTTCACGTAGAATGCGTTGAATAGTGCGCGGACGAAATCTCACATCCCGCATGGAAGACTGTACCGGCGAGATCACAGGTGGGTGCAAAAGGCCGGGATCGAGGTTTGAATTCGCCGAAAATAAATTTGCGAATACATTAGCTTTATCCCTTGAATTCGTGACTAACGTCCCGCTGTCTGTCACCAACGGAGGGAAAGAAGAGGATGCAAAGTTACCGCTGACAGCTTTTGCCATTGACCAGAAGGAGCGCGAGCCAGTTGGGCACCGAAGGAGCTTATTGATCACCCTGTCGTTGTGAGCCTTCTTCGCGGTATCAATCGCCTGGTTGCACGCGTTTCTGATTCTTACAAAATTCGTTCTGTTAACATCGGTGGGATTGGAGCGCCATTGCTTAAAAGCTCTATTTTTTGCCGCTGTAGTCAGCTCGCACTTTTTGTCAAACCAAGGTTTATCAGACGAACTTCGTTTGATGGAATGTGGAATATACATCTCCATCCCCAGAAGAATAATCTCTGATACCGACTCCGCGCATGCGTTAACATCGGAGTTTCCGAAGCACACCTCGGACCACGGAAAGGATGCGAAGAAGTCTCGCAAATCGTCCCAGTTAGCGGCCCCATACTTCCATACATGACGAAGCCGCCTAGGCCGGTTGCTTGCTTGGTATGCAAGTGCTTGCGCGACAGATACCAAGCAGTGAATGTAAAAGAAACTAAATAAAGTTTAAGTATAAAATAGAACTAAGTTAAAAAATAGGAATGAACTTTATAAAAGAAAGAACCCAGTGAATTTATAAACTTAAATAAAACTAGCAGTTTGATTTTAAACTACACAGGGCATCCACTTACCGATCGTGTGGACGAAAACCGATACAACGGGGATACCACAGCCAATACCCTCCCAAAGGCTAAGCAGATGGATGCGAATGTAACGGAGAACCAACAAAGAGAAACAACCTCTACATGAAACGAAGAGATGAAAAAGATTGCCAATTATGGAACACACGTCGATTTTTTTAATGCTGAAAATCTAATTTTGTATTGCGGAAAAACATCGCACTCACACCACCACTTCAACATAACCCATTGTATATGTATATATAAGAATCATGGGAGTCGAAAAAAGGCACGGCAATAGACTGCGCGTGTTTGCATAATAGAATATGTATTATGGAAACTTTTGCAAATAAGATGTGGGAGCAAGAGAATAGTGGAAACATAAAAACATCCAATTTACAAATTTCTTCTAAAGCATCTATTAGAGAAGAAATGTGGTTTGGCAAAAATGAGTAAGATTTTTGGATAGGCGAAAAAGGTGCTAATATAAGGTGGTGATTAAATTTGGAAGGAAGAATTACTGACTTGCGGGAAACAAACAAGAGTGTATTGAGGGACTAGTATGAAATGAAATTTTAAAAAAAAATTGTTTTTCCTAACTTTTGGCGATCATCTTGCAAGGATTCCAAAAAGAAAGTTACAACAGTAATAATAGGCTTGTTTTTTCTGCTCTCTCCTGGAACACAGTTGTTTATTCATTTTCTTTAAATTACCAGTCTCATGTGTATGCATATCATCGGTGCCGATCTTATACATTCTCGGTGCTATTTCGGTTGTTCATAAAAGCATTAATGCCGGGGGCCCTTATACAGAAGGCAGCAGAGGCTTGAATTCAGATACCATACAACTCGACTATTCAAAAGATATTCAATAAATAAAATACACAAAAACTTCAAAAGGAGGTTGAAAATGATATTCCAGACCACAATATGAACAGTATATCCCCGAATTCGTTGAACCGATTTTATTAAATGCCAACATAACATACGTACTAACTCATTACAATTTAATGAACAAAAAAGTAAATGAATAAGAAAAATGTAAAAATGTTGAAAAATGTCGACATTTTCAAAATCTTTTTTCAAACATCCACATTCTTTTATAAACAATTTCGAATTCCAGCGTGAGAAAACTAAATTTTTAAGATATAAAATATAAGATATAGAATGACTATATATGGTGCAGTGCGACAAGTCCTTTTTCGAGGACATGACTTAGGACTCCAAAGAACTGCAAAGAATTTAAAAAAAAAAACTACTCCCGAAATATGCAAAAATGTTTTTAAAAAGTTTCATAGTATTGCGTAATAAAGGCCTTAAGAACAATTTGTAATTTACGAATTTTTTGACTTTCCAATTCGTCTAGTCCCTTAATGCCACCAAATTTCTAATTTTCGCTTTCTAGGTTACCCCTAAAACACTGTCAAGCCATTGTAAATAACCATATATGCTATAACCAATATCGTTGTAAAATTAAAAACGAAAAATATGTATGAACCTTCGTTTAGAAAATATTTCTAGTTCCTGCTGAAATAGTAATTTTGAATAATTTGAAAATTTATTTGCTAAGCACCAATGAAAATAAGCGTTATAATATTAATAGTCTGATTAACATATCACATATCACATAAGTGATCGTATAAGTGTGCCATTGACCCGGTTCACGAGAAAACCAAACATTCGACAACACTCTAACAATTTTTGTCTTTATTTGCCTATTAACCTGGAATTCTTCTACAAACTAAAATTCTTATAGGCATAATGCGCAATCACAAACCGCGAAACCCACACACCTTCGCTGTATGCTTGAGTACCACGTGCTCGATGGATATGGTTAAGTATTCATGGACCGGAACATAAATGCCAAAATATCATAAAACTGTTTAGGGGATCGAAAGCCGACCTTGAAAATATCATTCGGAAGTTTTATATTCTGTTCGCGTCGTTTGTTAACTTCTATAGAGAGATGTGTCGTTTATAAAGTGGAGCTACGTTTTAACAACATACAAGGAGCTTTTGTAGAGCAGTTCAATATCGGAAGACATCTATTTTCGAACATATCCGTTTTTAATACTCGTAGACGAGACGCAACTTATTGAGATTGACAATAATTTCCCTATGGAATGGATTTCTCCTTTTGGATAAGGTAGTATTCGCCTTTGAGACCGTTATCGTCCATGAGGTTATGTAAACATGGCTTTCACTCGACAGAAGCGTAGGTGTTCGACGGTGTCAACCGCAATTTCGTTGCGGATGGTCATACCGGTTCGAGGATTTTTAAAGAATCTACATTACGCAAATCAAAATGATTTTGCCGCAAAATGCCTGCTGTTATCTGGCGTACAATTCCCTGCGCTATTTTTTTAATATTGTGGTTACAATTATTACAAGCTGATATTAAAGGTGCGAGTGTTTTTGATCATACGATGGAGGCCATTACTATTTTTTTTTGCCGTTGCGGATTGAGCGTGTTGGTGCTTCCCCTGCCTATACGAAGATCAATTCATTCACTGTTTCTACGTAGCGGAACTGCATTGTTGTCATATTTCTTAGCGTACCTTTTTTTCTCCAACGCGTCATCAAAAAACCAACAATAAGCACTTTCGATTTCACCGGTGGAATAACGACCGCAGAGCAACACTCATAAACTGCCTGACTTGATATCAGAATACCTGCAAACATCACCAGTATGAACTTTGGTCCTGACCTACCAACAATAAAGTTCATTATAGTCATTCATGACGTAATCCAGGTGTTGAGGACGGACTATTCGCACAGTTCACAGTTCGGCGTTTATCACGTTGTGAATCAGAATACTTTTGGGAGATTCGATCTGTGCCCATGAGTGGCATGGTGATTTGATATTTGCCCTCTCTTGGGTTTTTGCATGTGGCAAGCTTTGTTTGCCGCCAAACACGGTCAAACGATGTGCGGTGAGTAATAATGGAAGAGTACCAAAACATTGCGTAAGTCACTTATCGAGCTTGACACTCATGATATGTTCGTATCTTGAGTGGACTGCATACAAGCAGTGGACTTTGTAAAATATAGCTTGCTTGATTTACATTTCGGCAAAACAGGTGGTTTGTTTTTGAATGCTCCTAGCTAACTATGATTATTTCAGTTCGTCTTAGGCCCAATGTATGCCATGTGAATTGGGGCTATCTACGTTAGACATTAAGTTATCTATGTTAGGAGTAAGACATTTCCTGCATTTCCTAAGATAACCTATGTATTTTGCCGTACTTTTGGAGTTTTAAATATATCAGTCTAAGTAATAGTCGAACGAATTCATGTTTCAAATTCGAGAGAGGTCTTAGATTCCGATGATGCAAGTGCCACATACACTTTAATTCATTGGAGTCTCTCTTTGATGCCAAACACTAACAATGTAATATAGAGGCATTGTATATTTAGACAATCGAGTTCAACGAACTCGATATATACTGGCACAGGATTATATAGCCGAAATTCTCGGAGGAATTCAACGTTCTGTCGTCAGCAAAACAGTTGGTTGAGTTTTGGATATTGAGATCGTTAATGAAATAGGAAATATACAGAATGGTAGTACAGAGCCCTAGGGAATGGTATTTTGGTCGATGTTAGTCTTATTGTCGGAGGAAGTGTTCCGCCGACACTGTCCAATACTTAACACAGGGCGAATGACGTGCTCTGCCACCACTGTCCACAAAAACCAAAAGACCGGAGCGGGTGCCGTCACCAATTAAACACAACGCAATTTAGTTTTAAGACTTGTTTAGCCCCTGCTGATTAAGTGGGTCTCATCCTATCTCAGTTATTGAACCTGCCGCGTGCAATTTAGATCCACCCTCTCCGATCCGTTTTCCCAACCTCAGGTGTCCCCCAGGGCAGTCATCTCGGCCCTCTCCTATTTATCCTAACCATAAACGACATAGGCTCCTGCATTAATCACTCCTTCATCTCGCTTTACGCGGATGACTCCAAAATTTTCAAGACAATCCGCTCTCCCCTGGACTCCTCACTTCTCCAAGCGGATCTTGACAGCTTCTCGACTTGGTGCCAAAATAATTGTCTAGAAATGAATATCGCCAAATGTCACACAATCACCTTCTCTCGGAAGAGTTCGCCCACTCACCCACGCTCCTATCTCTTACTGAACCAAGCGATAACATCGGTTGAATTGATTCGCGATCTGGGCGTCCTATGCGACAAGGAGCTCAAATTTACCGCACATTTTAATTACATAATCCTCAGGGCCAACGCCGCCCTTGGGTTTGTCAAACGCTGGTCGAAGGAATTCCGTAACCCCTATGTCACCCGATCACTCTACACAACTTTTGTCCACTACGCTAGTCAGGTCTTGTCGGCTGATTCTTCCATCATACACAAGCCGGCTCCCTCTAATCAATCTAAACACACTTGAAGAGCGCAGAATCCATGCCGACATCATCTTTGTCCATTGCCTTCTGTCTGGCTCAATCAATTGCCCAAGCTTGCTCTCTACTTTAACATTGCATACAAACCCCCGTAACGTACGTAACCCACGACTGTTTTATGTGCCTGCTCATCACACTTCTTACGGCGCTAACGAACCCATCTCGCGTATGCCACGACAGGCCAACTCTTTCCCCACCTCCTTGGATTTTAACATCTCCACTCCCGCTCTTAAACGACGTCTCAGAATACACCCGTCCTAAATCCGCCCCCTCCCTCCAATGATCCTCTCTAGCCTGCAATCCTACCTCTCCTCCCCTACCCTCAAAATAGTTCCCCCAGCCCCACCCACGATTTCAACCTCTCCCCCCAGATCACCAACCCCGCCCCCTACCAGTACGTAGACATGCCCTTCACTGTCACTGTGTCACAAATGCCGAATTTACCACACCCACATACACTCGCTCTTCCCTAACCTCTTACCTCCCCCATCGGACAGTCATCTTCACCTTCCTGTTATTTTTTCCTTTTTTCTCCTTGTTACTCTAGATTTAAGGTATTCTGTAAGGTTTTTATATTAATTTAATTTAAGTTAATGTAAGCTTGCATTAAGCTAAATAAATGAGGATTTGCCCTCACTAAACTTATTGTTTTCCCATGTCTGCTGTTACACAATGCTTTGGCGCAAATATTTTTGGCGTTAAATTGTTTTATCTATAATAGTCTTTAACTTAGGCACAACATTCACATTCAGTTGGGTTTAATTATGTCGCTTTACAATCTCAATGAAAACCACTTATGAACACAATTCAAAACCGAAAATACAACGAGCGTTTTCGAGATACATTTTTTTTTTTTTCTAATTCGCTGTGACAACCGACACACGTTAAACTAGACCTTCTCTTTTAATTTATTTTAAGTCGCGGTTACTCCAGGCACCGTATCTCGTCTCGCAGTTCGACCTCCTCGGTGGGGTTCGCTATCAACTGATGCTTGACGTAGACTTTTATGTCGTTACCCTTGTTGGTGACCCCGTGCTATCGACTCCGTGCCTTCCCCCTTATCCGCAAAAGATAATTTTCATCTCCATTTTCGTTCCCATCATCTTATCTGTAAAAACAATTTCCAACATGATTATTATTCTCGTTCTGTTATCTGTAACGAAAATCTTCATCTGGATTCATATTTCCATCTTCATATCGGAATCTTCTTTCGAACGATCAAGCGTCCCGCCACTTCTTTCTCGATCCTATCATGGGATTTGTTTGCATTACACATCTGGCTTAAGACAACAAGAGTTTTCGTACGCTTCAGATGGGTAACAAAAGAACCATGTGATTTGGGTGTCGGTTTCTAGATCGTATTTCCAAGTCATAAAACATCTGGCGTGAGATATGCGTTAAGATGTTTAAGATTGCAAGCATTGTGTGTCGGCGGCGAATCGCTATGCCTTTGTTTGCACACGTGCGCTTCTTGGTTTTGGAATCTTGCAAGGAGTTTAAGGTGCCAATTGCTATTAGCTACATGAGGACATATGCGTTATTCTATTTGTTTTCAAAAAAATGCGTTTAATGGATGAATTGAATGGATGCATTGAATTCAATATTATGAGATTTTGAACGTTAAGTTCGATTGGTTTTTACTATTGAATTCAATGTTGGATATTTGGTATGTTACCTTTGTTTCAGGCGGAAGGAAGGACTTCGGAGGAACTTGTCTGTGGGCACGAGTAATGGATATAGGTGAGTATGATTCTTGGTGGAACGACGATATCTCAACCTATAGTGGGTTATGTGGTTCGTAGAACCGCCACAGTATCATTTATCTTATTAGAGGACGATTTAATGACATCAAACTATACTTAAATCGAATGATCGGAAAGATTGTCAGAACGAAATTCGGTTGTCTTTGATAACAAACTGGGTTGCCGAAATCTCTCTACATATGCTTTGGAAATATTCAGTGATTGAATCTGGTTTCCCCCGAAATAGAAAGCGGAGTAACACTACGTCTGTTTTTTTTTTCTGTTCATTCCGAACACTAAATTGAAATTTTTCTGTTTTACTTTAAGTGGAGTTTTAGCAATTGCTAAACTCGGATTTCTTTTCTTTACTGGAAAATTGAAAGTCACTTATTTAAAGAGTTTTTCTTTGATTTTAGAATAAGGTGTTAACCATTGGACTGTTTTAGGTCTCTAGAATACACGACTTACTCGCTAGTTATTTTTCGACTGATTCATACATCTCTTCCAATTTATTTTAAACTACAAACTATGAGTTCATATGAATACTTTACATTCATTATTGGCTAATGGTAACCAGAAATTCTGTATTTACAACTATGGTTTATTTAAAAATTCCTAGTAGTGTACATTAAGGTTTGATTGGCGCTTTGGCGAAAGACGTTACTCAGCTTCTCGGCGGTTTTCCCCTTATCGCTTCATATGATTTGTTTCGATTGTTAGGTTATCGATCCGTTTGATAAATTTGGATGTTTTTCCTATGCATCGAATTATTGGAATTTGTGGCTAAGAAACCAAAGTGTCGTCATAGCACTCTTTCTTCAGTAATGCACTCATGAAGGGACTTCGGTAGGTCCCGGTCGATCTGGTTAGATGTTTGGATGAAAAAGGCGCTAAATCCTGATCATATTTTTCGGCTTGGTAACGATGGTCTTAATCGTAAACAGTGTCTACCGTATTGGCGACTGCTGCGGTTTCATAATTTTAGTATTATTTTTTTTCGTTTGCTAATTCTGGTCCCTCCGTCGCGTCATTTTTCCGTATAACACCCTATCGACATGGACTGAGTTTGCTGTGCAGTAATTAGCCATTTGGTAGATGCCCATTTTCCCTTGAATTGTTGTGTTCGTCGTTGAGGAATTCTCCGGAAAATCTCGAACGACTGTTCGGATGTAATTTGGTCCATATTTTAATTGAAGGCTCTGAATGGGCATTATACAGAATCTTGGGAGATGTTTTCGTCGCGTTAAAGAAATATGCCGTACCCACCATAACCAATGGAAATTTACCAGAAGAGTTCAGCAGCCGTAATCTTTTTTTTTTTGTTACCGCATTTATTTGCAAAAGAAAAAGAAGTACAGATAAGGGTTTTTTTTTACAATATTAAACTAACTGCATTTAGATGTAATTTACTGGCTCTGTATGAGCACTCTAATAAATTATTTTTTTTACGTACTTTTTGTTTTCTATAACTCTCGATGTACAGTATTTCAATTTTTTATTGTTTTTATTTTACACAAAATTTACAAATTATATCAGAAAAAAAAAATGATAACTTGAATCTGGTTACATTATTATGATTTTTAGATTTTTAGTGTTTTTTTTTGTTTATACATATTATTCTTTTTTTTTCTGTGTTTGTTTCAAATTATGTATAAATTTTCTTGTTTTTTTACCACATCTCCCTCATTCTTTCTCTCTCCCTATATATATAAATATATATATATATATATATATATATATATATATATATATATATATATGTATATATACATATATATATATATATACATATATATATGTATATATAAATGTATATATATATGTGTATATATATATGTATATATATATGTGTATATATATGCATGTATATATATGTATTTATATATGTATTTATATATGTATATACATATGTATATATATATACATATATATATATTTTTTTACCTATCATATAAATAACACGTAGCGCGAATGGGCGATGATAGGACCGTGCATAGAACTCTTGACGGTAAACTAACGGGGAAGAGACCGACAGGACGGCCGCGACGGAGATGGGAGGACAATGTTAGATTGGACCTCGAGGAGATCGGATCGGATGATCAAACGTGGAAGGAGAGCGCACAGGACAGGGAGCAATGGCCGAGCCGAGTCGGTGAGGTCATGAACTTCCGGGTTCCTACAGGCCAGTAAATAATAAAATCATATAAATTAAAATTAAAATTAAAAGAATTAATTTAAGTAAAAGGAAAAAAAAAGAGAAGGCGTTTAGGCTGTGGTGCTTCAGAAAGCCCTACTGTTAATACCCCCCATCATCCTTATTGTATACAAACCATGAATCTAAACGATTCTAAAATCAGATCGAGCAACCATAGCAGCAGCTCAAAATAACAAACTCCCATGCATCCCATCCAAAGACCATGGCAGCTGATTGAATACCATTATCAAAACCAATATCGAGCAACCGTGGCAGCTGCTCGAATATAATTGTGTTTAAAAAAAAAAGAAAATCGAAAAACTGTGCCAACATTTTTTTTTTCTGGTTTTACTTAAAATTTAACTTAATTCAATTTTTTTTATTTACTTAAAAGATCTATGTCATCTGATGATCTGATGATCTTTTATTTCGTAATAATATTTTCAAAAAAAAAGTCTGTGACCGCACATTTTACAATTCAGAGATTTGATAAGTTATATCTTACAACTAAAACATTATCTTGGATAAAGAAAGAAAACTATGTATAATTAATAATTAAGAGAATAAATCGAAGGAAAATACGAAAAAGAAAAAACTTCATTAAAAAAAAAAATTATAATAATATAAAATGTAAGTCATCATCATCATCGTTGGCACTACAACCGAGAACCGGTCTTGGCCTTATTTAACAGTCCTGAGGCTTGTTAAATTTTCCATAATGATTTGTTTTTTTTTTCCGGGCAAGGTCATTAGTCTTGCGCCAGAGGCTCCCCGACGGGGAATCGAACCCCGGTCTCCCGCGTGACAGGCGGGTATACTAACCACTATACTATCGAGGGGCCCATAAAATGTAAGTATTTACATGAAATTATGAAATTATGACAAATTAAGCAAGAAGCTGGGTTATGAGAGAATTTTCAGAACTTTCACAGCTGATGTTAAAGTTATAACTAGTTTACGAATTTTTTCAGAAATCAATTCAACATCCGCCCTTCCATGGAGACTTAAGGTTGAATAGTGCCAAGGGAGGTCTAGCATAATTTTCAAAACTTTGTTTGTGATACCTGTAACTTCTTTAAATGGCACCTTGCAGCGTTACCCCATACTGGACACCCATATAACAGTATAGCTTGGAAAATAACTTTATGAATAATAATCTTATTTTCATTTGTGAGTAAAGACTTGCGATTAATAAAAGGGTAAAGCATCTTAATAGCAATACTCATTTTATTAAGAGTACTTTGAATATGTTGTTTAAATGTGAGTTTTGTATCCAGATGAACTCCGAGATACTTTACGGATTGCTCCCATGCAATCGTGGTACCATTTATTTGCAGCTGACTGCTGGGAAAACAGCAAACTTTTCTCTTTCGTGTAAAAAAGATGGCTTGTGTCTTCCCAACATTCAGCTTGATTTTCCATTTCATATAATATTTTTCAAGTAACTCGATCGCATGCTTTAGATTTGTCTCAACGTTGAGAGAAAATTCATTCGACGCAAATACTGCAGTGTCGTCAGCGAAGATAGCTGATTCACACTGCGGTAGATTTGGAAAATCCGAAGTGTAGATATTGTACAAAGCTGGACCAAGTACTGAACCTTGGGGGATGCCACAATCAAAAAATATCAATCTAGAAACATCACAATTGACATGAACCTGAAAACATCTATTGGATAAGAAACTCTGGACGACCTTACACAAATACAAAGGAAAGTCGAACTGTATCTTTTTATATATTATCCCATTGTGCCATACGGAATCAAAAGCTTTTTCAATGTCTAACAATATCATGCTCGTTGATTGACCACGTGAACGATGGTCTAGAACATGGCTGCAAATTCGTTTAACCTGGTGCGAGGTGCTGTGAAAGCGTCGAAATCCAAATTGGATATCGGGAAAAATATCTTTATCTGAAACAACTTTTAAAATATGTTGTTTCAGGATTTTTTCAAAAACTTTACTTATATTGCTAAGTAAACTAATTGGCCTCTAACCTTCAGGTTTATCTGGGGCTTTTCCAGCCTTAAGGATAGGTACAACCATTGCTTTTTTCCAACATTGAGGAAAGTATTGAGATTTAAGGCATGCATTGATTATAAATGTTAAGTATTTAATTCCAATATGAGGCAATTGTTTTAGATAGGCATTCTTAACTTTGTCTAGTCCTCCTATTTTTCGTGTTTGCAAGCACTTGATTACATTTCTTACGTTTTCTTCTTCTACAAATGCATTTAGAGGAGTTAATTCGTTTGTAGTGTCGAATCTTTCGATTCTGTTACCGACAAGTTCATTAGTTTCAAATTCACCCAAATGCTGAGAAACCAAGTGATTTTTTGAAAAACTTGTTCCAAATAGGTTTGCTTTTTCAAAACCTGTAAAAAAAGTAGTAGAAGAATCCTTCAGAAATGTTATTTTACGGTTTTTATTCTTGATTAACTTCACAATATTCCAGAACGGTTTAGCATTTTTATCCATAACGCTCAGTTTTGTGTTCCATTCTCTATTACGATGGTATCTGGTCAGTAATGCGCTCATTAAAATGGGAAACCATTGACCGAGAAAAGGGCTGACGGTAATTCTGCCAATTTCTTCGATGAATGTTTATCACTTTAATAAGCTCTAAGATATGGATTGGAAGTTTTTTAAAAATATCTTTTTTTTACTTTTTTGGGAATACTTTCATCAACCGAAGAAATTATAGCTTGTGTAAAGTTTTGTAGAATAAGGTCAACATCATCTTTACAAGACACTCTTTCAAGATTTGTAGTACTATTTTGAAGGCTCATTATAATCTTTGATTTGAATGAATTCCAATTAGCATTCTTCATGTCCAGGAAATATTGAATCTTTCTTTCACCCAACCAAGAAAGGTTACAAAGAACAGGATTATGATCTGAACTGAGAGCACTTAACGAAACGGGTTCTGTTATAAGAGCAGGGACATTTGACACAAACAAACCAAGGACAGAGGGGATGCCAGGAGAACCTGCGCGAGAATAAGTTCGACAAGGTGGATAAAAAATATTAATTGGTAGTGCCAATGGAAGGGCAGCCAATATATTGCCCTAAACATTTGCTCTTACACACCCCCAATCTCTATGCCGGCAGTTAAAATCACCACCTAATAGAAATTCACCATTCATTGCGAATAACTTTTTTAAATCTTGCTTGAGCCATTTTCTTTCAATATCCGACGAAGACCCACCAGGGAAATAAACAGAATAGATTTTTACTGTCTTATGGTTTCTTAACTTAATCATTACACCTACATTCTCCACAAGCCTGGTTGGAATTACAGGTAAGAGCGAATGTTGAATTGACTTCCTGATAAGAATCGCCACTCCCCCACCCATTTGGTCTACTCTATCAATGCGATAGCAGTTAAAGTCAGATGATGGGAGTCTTATATCAAAATTAAGCCAAGTTTCTGTTACTAGAGCAACATCAACTTTATAGCTATTTAAAAAGTTTAAAAAGTCATTAAATTTATTACGTATGCCTTTAGCATTCCAAGTAATTATTTTTATTTGTGTATCTGCCATTTTACTTAACATTATTAGTGTATAAGAACTTAGTGGCTAAATGCGCGATCACATTAAATTGTTCTATTTTCGTTTTACAAACTGATAAATTTGAGATCATTTCCATGCACAAGGAATTTAGTTCCTCGATTGTGAAGAGTGCTGAATTGTTGTTGGGTAAATTATTGTTATTGTTTGATGAAGAAGCGCCGCGGAGTCATTTTCCCATGCATTAATTGTTGGTGGTAAACTTTGAATTTGCGGGCTTGAATTTGGAAAGCTTTTGCTCGGAGCATTGGTCAGTCCCAGTCTTCGCTGTGGGAGCGTAGGAAAATCACTCATAGAGGCAAATGAAATCGGTTTTTGGCAAGCTTGATGATTAGAAATTTGAGTTGATGCAGCGAAATGAGTTCTTGGATGGATCTTGGATCTTCCAGATGATCTTTCTTTTATTTCTTAGTATTTAGATCTACTGGTGCATGTGACGTCAGTAGCTTTATGATTGCCGTTGCAGTTGGCACATTTATTTACAGAAGCGTTATTACATTCGCTTGTTTTGTGTGAACCAGCGCAAGTAGCACAATATGTTCTTATGTGACAATTTCTCTCACCATGTCCAAACATTTGACAATTAAAGCATTGTGTCACCTTACCTTTGATTTTCGTTTGGAAGTTCCAATTCACTTGGGTATGAAAAATTGAGCGATAATTTGTTTTAGGTTCACTTAATTTAATTGTTCCATTTTCAAAGTGAATGAGATAAAAAAAATCAGTAAATTGATCATATTTTTTTTCAGCTGTGCGCGAACTGATATTGGAAGATCGTCATGTGACCTATCGTGAGATTGAGACAACCATAGGCGTTAGTGGGACCAGCATACATTCAATATTGCATAAACATTTGACTGTCAAAAAAATTTGTTCGCGTTGGGTCCCACACAATTTGTCAATCGCCCAAAAAAAGGCTCGTGTCAATTGGTCGAAAGAAATGCTCAAAAAATACGGTCGCGGTGCTTTGAAACACGTCTATGACATCGTGACAGGTGATGAGTCGGGGATTTACGCGTATGAGCCCGAAAGTAAACAGCAGTCGACTGTCTGGGTGTTTCAAGATGAGCCAAATCCAACAAAAGTTGTTCGCGCACGAAGCAAATGGTCGCCTGTTTTTTCGGAAAAACTGGACATGTCCCAACCGTACCACTAGATCAACACAGAACAGTCAATTCTGAGTGGTACACAACCATTTGTTTTCCAGTTGTCTTCCAAGAAATCAGGAAAACCAACCGCCGGAGACGGATCACTCTTCACCACGACAATGCGAGCTCTCACACATCGGCTGCGACAACTGCATTTTTGAGCACCCAAAACATCGATTTGATGGGTCATCCGCCGTATAGTCCTGACTTGGCACCGAATGACTTCTTTTTATTCCCGTACGTAAAAAACAAACTGAGAGGTCAACGTTTTTCGACACCTGAAGAAGCGGTTGCTGCATTCAGAATGCATGTGTTGGAGATACCTCAATCAGAGTGGCAAAAGTACTTCGACAATTGGTTCAAACGCATGCAAAAGTGTATAGATCTTCATGGGGAATATTTTGAAAAACAATAAAGTGATTTGTTTTTGTTCTCTAATCTCGAAATATAAAAGGCAACCCTCGTACCATTATAATGAAAATCCCCATAGATTTAATCGAATAGTCTGCCAAACCTGTGGTAAGTCAGGGCATTCACAGGGCTCATGTTATCGGAACATGCAGTCCAAGACTTTTCCGAATAGACAACCCATAAAAAAGGAATTCCACAACATTACATGCAATTTTTGTGGACAGAATAATCACACAGATAACGAGTGTAGATACAGGTTATCTAGTAATGGATCGTCATTACCAAATTACCATCAAGTTACAACGCGTAACCCATTCCAAAATAATCCTGCAAACACCGAAAATCGTTTTGGTGAAATTTCTAGGACCGCAAATAGACAAAATGATAGGCAAAATGTTTACTTTTCTCGGGTGCAAGAGTCGGAAAACGAGGCCTGACGCCAACCAAATTTTATAGAAGACAAACAGAATTTTTCAATTTATAGCATTAAATCTTTGGCAATACATAACGACAATGTTAATTCATATAACTCTAGGAATGAAGCTCCTAGCCAAATTTACCTTGAGCCAGCATATGATTATCCTAACCATATGCCTAATTCTAATAAACTTATAAATATAAAAGGAGATAAACCAAACACTAATGTAATAACTCCGATTCAGACTACAATTCTGGAAAATAATTCAGCAACAAAGACTGAAAATTCGAAATTTTCAGCAGTAATACAAACTGAAATCCCCAATATCTCGGCTATCCCAATTGATAACCCAGACACTTCAGCAACCAAGACTGAAAATTCAGCAGTATTAAACACTGGAAATCCAAAAGTTTCAGCAATTAAAATTGAAACTCAAGACAGTTCAGCAGCTAACACTGAAGAACAAAACTTTTCGGCAGCAAAGACTGAAGGACTGAATGTTTCTACAGCAGATAAGACTGAAGAAATAGTTCAAACAGCAAATAAGACTGGGAACCAAGATGTTCTAACACCTAATAAGTCTGAAAAACTATGCGAATCAGTAAATAAGACTGAAAAACTAAATGGTCCAACAGCAGTGGGTAAGACTGGAAATGTGAACGTTCTGACAGCAGTTAAGGCTATGGAAAATAAAGACATTAAGCCAAAAACATTAAATAGTTTAAATAACGATAATAAACACAAACACTTACTCAAACACAAAATAATAAAAAATGATAATAACAATTCAACTAAAACAAGTATTGAAAAGAAAAACTATATAAATACATAACAATTTTTTTTTAACAACAATAAACAATTATTCAAACACAAAATACGAAGCAAATAAAGAGTTACACAGTCATTTAAGATATTTGAGATCATTTTTTAAGAAGATTTTTGGTAATATTTATTTTTATTCAATCATCTTAGTAATAGACCCAAAACGGTTTTGGAAAATTTTCCATAAATTTAAAGAAGAGGTACACACCTAACAAATGGCCTTTGTTTTTTATTCAATATATATGGAAAAATCAAACAACAGTAGGATTTGAAAAAAAAAAAAACAAAAAAGTTAAAAAAGGGGAAGAAAGAAAGGATTTTTGTAGAGTTAATATATATATTGGAATTTTTTTTTGAGTTAATATATATATTGAAATTTTTAACCGAATTATATATATATTTGAAATTTGAAATATATATTCGAATGGAAAAGAGAATTTTGAACGAACATGAAACACATTTTTTTAAATATTAAATTTTTTTAGGATGAGAAAAGAAAAGGTTCCAAGGAGAAATATTATAAATAGAGATTGTCAAGTAAAACTTCATAAGATTAATTGTAATTTTAGTTAATATGTATAATGTAAATAGACAATTTTATAGTGTTAAAAACTTTTTGAAATTTACTTATTGTAATAATGTATAAACCTTTGATGGAAAATTAATTTTGAAAACCAATTATTTTGAAAACCAATTGTAATTGAACGAAAACCCAAGTCCTCAATTAAACTATAGTTACAAAGAAAATTATTCTCTTCAAGGATAATTTTCTTTCTCGAAGAAGGGTGGGATGTAGTATTCCAGAATACTACTGTCCTTATAATTATTAACTTTAATACTGAATCTTATTATTTATGTAACACATCCTTAAAACATTCTCTTAACATATCTAACATTCTCATTTAATATATATCCTAAATAAACATCCACAATATTCTATATCAAATCAGTTTCAGTACACTTCATACATGCCCCTTTTTTCATAACATGCCCCTTTTTCCATTCGAAACAGGCTCTTTGATTTTCGTTCAAAGTTTGTTCAAAATTAAAAGTCACAGTAGATTAAGTAATAATTTGATAAAATTGATCTTGTTCAAGTAATAATTTACAGTAGAATAGAACACAAAGTTGTATAAGAAGAGAAAAAATTTCATTGTAGAAGACAGACGAGAATAAACAGTAATTCGAAGTATAAAAGAAGAAAAAAAAATAAACAAAAAAGAAAACATTGAAAGAAGATAAAAGACTTTGCAATCTTCAAACAAATAATAAAAGTACATATATATACATAGAAGAAATAGATATATATTTAATAATAAATTATTATAGTGGTTCTCATTTAAATAACAAGTGAATAAACATTTCTCATCTAAGCTACTTAAATAAAATATTTTAAATTAAAATAATCCATATTCTAAAATATAATATCAATAAAAATAAAAGGTCCACGCTCTTCCCTCTAACGAGGAAGCACGGCGTCCCGGACTTGTTACAGCGAATTATAAGAATTTATAACAGCACGTAACAACAAAAAGTCGACAGGCTTAGATGGAATTCCAAACCTTCTTTACAAAAGACTTCTCCCGTCAAATCTAGTCCCTATTCTCGTTCTTCTTAACCACCTAATTAACGCATCACATTTCCCAGACAACTGGAAAACCACGGTTATAGTCCCTATCAATAAGTCCAGTCCTTCCAACAACCCCAACAACTACTGTCCGATATCTTTATTAAATACATTAAGCAAAATACTGGAATGCCAGATATATCGAAATCTCCTTTTATTAGCTAATGTCAACACTATTATCGCAAATTCCCAGTTTGCCTTTCGTCCATGACGTTCCACCTGTCATGCTCTGTTAAAACTATCGCACGATGTCACAACTAATATTCAAAACTAAAGCCCGGCGGTTTGTATCTCTCTCGACATATCTAAAGCATTCGACTGCCCTTGGATCTCAGGTCTGCTTTACAAGCCGCACTACATATTTGGATTAAACCCCTACACTACCAAACTTCTCGCTTCGTACATCTCTGGTAGGAAATTCAAAGTCAAAATAAATTCTTCTCTCTCCCAATCTTATAATACGAGGGTTGCCTTTTACATTTCGGGATTAGAGAACAAGAACAAATATTGATCATCGAAAATAACTTTATTGTTTTTCAAAATATTCCTCATGAAGATCTATACACTTTTGCATGCGTTTGAACCAATTGTCGAAGCACTTTTGCCACTCTGATTGAGGTATCACCAACACATGCATTCTGAATGCAGCAACCGCTTCTTCAGGTGTTGAAAAACGTTGACCTCTCAGTTCGTTTTTTACGTACGGGAATAAAAAGAAGTCATTCGGTGCCAAGTCAGGACTATACGGCGGATGACCCATCAAATCGATGTTTTGGGTGCTCAAAAATGCAGTTGTCGCAGCCGATGTGTGAGAGCACGCATTGTCGTGGTGAAGAGTAATCCGTCTTCGGCGGTTGGTTTTCCTGATTTCTTGGAAGACAACTGGAAAACAAATGGTTGTGTACCACTCAGAATTGACTGTTCTGTGTTGATCTAGTGGTACGGTTGGGACATGTCCAGTTTTCCGAAAAAACAGGCGACCATTTGCTTGGAAGTGCGCGAACAACTTTTGTCGGATTTGGCTCATCTTGAAACACCCAGACAGTCGACTGCTGTTTAATTTCGGGCTCATACCCGTAAATCCACGATTCATCACCTGTCATGATGTCATAGACGTGTTTCGAAGCACCGCGACCGTATTTTTTGAGCATTTCTTTCGACCAATTGACACGAGCCTTTTTTTGGGCGATTGACAAATTGTGTGGGATCCAACGCGAACAAATTTTTTTGACAGTCAAATGCTTATGCAATATTGAATGTCTGTTGGCCCCACTAACGCCTAAGGTTGTCTCAATCTCACGATAGGTCACATGACGATCTTCCAATATCAGTTCGCGCACAGCATCAATGGTTTTCGGAACAACAACTGATTTTGGACGACCTTCACGAAATTCATCTTGGAGTGAACTACGACCACGATTGAATTCACCATACCATCGATAAACACTGGTCCTTGATGGAGCTTCATCGCCAAAAATTGAATTAAGTTCTTCCATGCACTGTTGCTGAGTTAATCCACGCCGAAAGTTGTAAAAAATAATCGCACGAAAATGTTGACGATTTAATTCCATTTTTGAGCCGAGATGAATCTTTTAAGTTAATGTAAACAACACAAATAGCGCTCGTATGTCAAAACGTTCTGAGTGCATATAACCTCAAAAATGTCCAACTTTACCACAGAGCTGTCAATTGCCGGATTGCAACACTAGGGTTGCCAAATCCCGAAACATAAGAGGCAACCCTCGTAACACCATAAAAAAAAGTCATAAACCCAAATCATACTAACGCAATACACTATGACGAAGGAACATTATATGAAATACGAGAAATCTTAGAATCAAATTTACAGTGCAAAAAGATAGTTCACGCCCTTAACGCGGTCACAGACGTTATAGACGACGATGAACAATTAAAATTAATTCAAGAAGTTCACCGAAGAGCTCACCGCAGCCACAGAAATAACGCCATCGAAATAGCCGACAAATACTTTTGGCCTAACTTTAGACAAATGTGTAAAAAAGAAGGAAAAGACTGCGAAATATGCCACACATGCAAATACGACAGACATCCCACGAAACAAATGATCTTCATCGCCAAAAATTGAATTAAGTTCATCCATGCACTGTTGCTGAGTTAATCCACGCCGAAAGTTGAAAAAAAATAATCGCACGAAAATGTTGACGATTTAATTCCATTTTTGGGCCGAGATGAATCTTTTAAGTTACTGTAAACAACACAAATAGCGTTCGTATGTCAAAACGTTCTGAGTCCGTATGACCTCAAAAATGTCCAACTTTACGACAGAGCTGTCAATTGCCGGATTGCAACACTAGGGTTGCCAAATCCCGAAACATAAGAGGCAACCCTCGTAACACCATAAAAAAAGTCATAAACCCAAATCATACTAACGCAATACACAGTGACGAAGGAACATTATATGAAATACGAGAAATCTTAGAATCAAATTTACAGTGCAAAAAGATAATTCACGCCCTTAACGCGGTCACAGACGTAATAGACGACGATGAACAATTAAAATTAATTCAAGAAGTTCACCGAAGAGCTCACCGCAGCCACAGAAATAACGCCATCGAAATAGCCGACAAATACTTTTGGCCTAACTTTAGACAAATGTGTAAAAAAGAAGGAAAAGACTGCGAAATATGCCACACATGCAAATACGACAGACATCCCACGAAACAAATGATCTTCATCGCCAAAAATTGAATTAAGTTCATCCATGCACTGTTGCTAAGTTAATCCACGCCGAAAGTTGTAAAAAATAATCGCACGAAAATGTTGACGATTTGATTCCATTTTTGGGCCGAGATGAATCTTTTAAGTTACTGTAAACAACACAAATAGCGTTCGTATGTCAAAACGTTCTGAGTCCGTATGACCTCAAAAATGTCCAACTTTACGACAGAGCTGTCAATTGCCGGATTGCAACACTAGGGTTGCCAAATCCCGAAACATAAGAGGCAACCCTCGTAACACCATAAAAAAAGTCATAAACCCAAATCATACTAACGCAATACACAGTGACGAAGGAACATTATATGAAATACGAGAAATCTTAGAATCAAATTTACAGTGCAAAAAGATAATTCACGCCCTTAACGCGGTCACAGACGTAATAGACGACGATGAACAATTAAAATTAATTCAAGAAGTTCACCGAAGAGCTCACCGCAGCCACAGAAATAACGCCATCGAAATAGCCGACAAATACTTTTGGCCTAACTTTAGACAAATGTGTAAAAAAGAAGGAAAAGACTGCGAAATATGCCACACGTGCAAATACGACAGACATCCCACGAAACAAATGATCTTCATCGCCAAAAATTGAATTAAGTTCATCCATGCACTGTTGCTAAGTTAATCCACGCCGAAAGTTGTAAAAAATAATCGCACGAAAATGTTGACGATTTGATTCCATTTTTGGGCCGAGATGAATCTTTTAAGTTACTGTAAACAACACAAATAGCGTTCGTATGTCAAAACGTTCTGAGTCCGTATGACCTCAAAAATGTCCAACTTTACGACAGAGCTGTCAATTGCCGGATTGCAACACTAGGGTTGCCAAATCCCGAAACATAAGAGGCAACCCTCGTAACACCATAAAAAAAGTCATAAACCCAAATCATACTAACGCAATACACAGTGACGAAGGAACATTATATGAAATACGAGAAATCTTAGAATCAAATTTACAGTGCAAAAAGATAATTCACGCCCTTAACGCGGTCACAGACGTAATAGACGACGATGAACAATTAAAATTAATTCAAGAAGTTCACCGAAGAGCTCACCGCAGCCACAGAAATAACGCCATCGAAATAGCCGACAAATACTTTTGGCCTAACTTTAGACAAATGTGTAAAAAAGAAGGAAAAGACTGCGAAATATGCCACACATGCAAATACGACAGACATCCCACGAAACAAATGATCTTCATCGCCAAAAATTGAATTAAGTTCATCCATGCACTGTTGCTGAGTTAATCCACGCCGAAAGTTGAAAAAAAATAATCGCACGAAAATGTTGACGATTTAATTCCATTTTTGGGCCGAGATGAATCTTTTAAGTTACTGTAAACAACACAAATAGCGCTCGTATGTCAAAACGTTCTGAGTGCGTATAACCTCAAAAATGTCCAACTTTACGACAGAGCTGTCAATTGCCGGATTCCAACACTAGGGTTGCCAAATCCCGAAACATAAGAGGCAACCCTCGTATAACCGCAGGCGTTCCGGAAGGCTCAATTCTTGGACCATTATTATACCTCCTTTATACTTCAGACATTCCGCAGCCTCAATCACACAATACCGTAATGTTGAATTACGCTGATGACACCATAGTCTACTCTAGCAACAAGTTTGTAAAACGGGCAAGAAACCGCATTAATAACTTCCTCCCAAATCTATCAACATACTTCAATAAATGGAAAATTCGCCTAATTCTTGATAAAACTTGTACAGGTATTCCCCGACTTACGACCGAGATAGGTTCCTGGTCATCGGTCGTAAGTCGATTAAGTCGCAAGTCGAATTCCATATTAAAAAAATTCCGAGTTAGCTAATGTAATGTATTATTTGTACTGAAATGTGTATGTAAATCGAATTTTTTTACTTTGTTTTTTTTTTTTAATTTTTCTCATATATTTTAGGGATTCCCCGCAACTACATATTTGTCTTCTTTAAGTATTTTCTATGCAAAAAATTGGAAAAAAAATGGTCGTAAGTCGAACGGCCGTAAGTCGGGGACTACCTGTAATGTGTTTTTTTTTTTTCATTTATTATATCATTTTTTATTTCTTCCTCTTAATATATTATAATTTACTTACTCGCTAGACAAAAATGATTAAACCCTAACTTATGTTATCTTATTTTTTGCTGCATACGCCTAAAGCATGAAAATTTGTCTTTCGACATTATGATTATTTCGAACCAAATAATGAATCTCATCGAGGCGATTTCTCCATTCGGGTACGTAGTCTTCAGTCTTATCTATGGCGTCTGAAGGTATTCCGAATCGCAGACCGACTGGTAATCGTATCTCTCGTCCAAATATAATTCTTGCTGGAGAATGGCCCGTCGTATCGTGATTAGCCGATTTATAGCTCATGAGGCAGGTTTGTACATATTTGTCCCAATCTCGTTGGTGATCACTAACGACCTTCGATAAATGCTCTTTCATTGTTCGGTTGAAGCTTTCGACCATTCCGTCTGACTGCGGATGTAAGGGTGTGGTCCTGGTTTTCCTTACGCCCAGTGCCGCACAGATGCCTTGAAATATCTGTGATTCGAAGTTTCGGCTTTGGACGGAATGAAGGTCACAGGGAACTCCATATCTGCTGATCCAATTATTGATAAGTTGCTCAATGACGGTTGTTGCTTCTTGGTTTGGAATTGGAAGGACTTCCACCCACTTGCTGAAGTAATCCATGATGACCAACATGTATTTGTTGTTGTCGTTGGTTTTTGGAAATGGTCCTGAGATATCAATCGCAACTCTTCATAGCGCTCCTTGGTTTTGCTGTTGGTCCTTTGGTCGCAGTGCAAGTTGTGTACTTCCTACACCAAGACTCGACGTCATCTCTCATGTGAAGCCAGTAGAATCGAAATCGTTATTTTGAAAGTATCTTATTAACTCCCAGATGTCCACCGGAGGCCCCGTCGTGCATTTCTGTGAGTACATCCTTCACTTTTGATGGTGGGGCTAGAATCTGCATTCGATGGGATTTTCCGTCCGCCGCTTCCCATTTACGCTTTAGAATTCCATCTTCCACCAGCAAGGAATTCCATTGTGCCCAATATGCCTTAAATGTTCCACTCTTGTCGGAAACATTGTTCCAAGTTGGCCGCTCGTTCTTTTCTTTGTGTTCGAGGATTAGCGACATATCTTCATCCTGAAGTTGAGCTGCGCGCATAGCACTACTCGTCCACCAATCTAGTACTTCTACTTGTACATTTCGCAGATCGTACGCCTCTTGTTTTTCTTGGGCTCTATGAAAATGTTTACAATCTGGCTTACATGGTCTTCTTGATAGAGCATCAGCGTTATTATGCACCATCCCTTGCTGAATTGAGCTTATCATTGATACGCATTTAGTACTCTGACATGTACAATGTGCTCCTTCACCCCAGGTTGGTCCGTTGATAGTCTCCTCTTATGATTAGCACATGAACAACAATTCTCAATTGATGTTTCATTCATTCGTCGACGTTTCCTACAGTCAACAGAGATGTGGCCGACTTCGCCGCATGTCCAACTCTTGACATCAGGTCTGGGGGTTCTGCGTTGTACATGCCCGATTCTTTGGCAGGAACATTCCTGGGCGGACATTTCTCGGACTCTATATGTACTCCTGGTAGCCAGTTTAGCAGATTCATATGCCAATGCGAACGCCAGTACTTCATTAGTCGTCTTCTTTCCTGCCAAACGAGCGGCCTGTTGCAAATCCCGATCTTGGAGTGCATTTATAAATGCATCCATTGCTACCTCGTTCAGAAATTCCTTAGTCATATTTGAATAAGACAAGTTTGCCAATCACTCAATGTCTGCCTGCAACTGTTGAAGATTTTCTCCAGATTTCTGCGTTCTGCTCCGCAGTTGCATGCGGTAGACCTGCTGCATGTGGTTGTCTCCATGCCTAGCTTCAAGGCCGTCTCTTACCGCTTGGAAATCTGTTTGCTTCTCTGCTGGTATGGTTTGTAGCAATTCTGCAGCCGCCCCGCGGAGTGACACTTTGGCGGTTGTTTATTGCGTATTCTAGTTGATACTGGAGTGTTCCGCCGAACACTACTCCCAAAACAGCGAAACAGACGAACGGAGCGAAAACAATGTCAAATTAAACCACGAGAAGAATTGTTTTATTTTGTACTTTTATTTTGTGTCTAAGTTGCGCACTAGGCCGGATTCAAACTAAATAAGTGTCTCGGCAATATTTTTATTAAACACGTAGCGAAGCACATGCACTAAACACATGTTACTCCCTTAGATAAAATTAACCGAAATTCGGATACGATACTAACTACCTCCTCGACGTTTCTCACTACCACCTCGACGCGATAATTGTCGTCCCGTTGACGATCGAAATCTGACTAACTATCTCAACCCCAAAAATATCCTGCTACAGATCGTATCTATATGTGCACAGAGAAATTTCCTATTCGCGTTGCTAATAGAATTTCCGAATCTCTGTTAGCAGCATGTTATTACATCCCCGGGGATATTTCGTAGTTTCCTGAAAAGGGGAAAGTCATCTTGCATACATCATTATCATCGCTGGTAGAATTTCATTTCCACGGCCTTCTGTTTGCACAGAACATCTGGCGCCCAGACCAGAGATATTCGGCGATTGTTTTGACGTGCAGTCCGTGGGTCTTATTTGAACTTGGTACCCGGAATCGAAATCCATTAGATCTTTATAATGGTGTGAAATTCTAGCGTGACCGTGGGACCGGAGTATTGCCTTTGTTGGCTTAACTCCTCATAAATTATCGGATATCTCGTTGAGATATATTCGATTGCGATAGGTCGTGGCTGCCTTCTGTTGTTCAACGGATTTGGGTGCTCCTTGCGTTAGATTACCCGCACGTGCATCCGTTGATCGGCTCATTCTTTGATGATAGCAATTATTTTGTATCGAATTTCGGAATTGCCGGTTCTATGGGATGTTCCTGGGCGAAGGCGGCATGTATGGCATTTTGGGAATTATTTTTAGGAATAGAACGCAGGGATGTTTATACCTTTGTTTCAGGCATGATGAATTATAATTATTGAGCTTGACCCTAAAAGCTCTGGGGACGTTCAGTTCCTTGCTTCTTAGTGTCGGTCTCAACGTTGGCTGCGAGTTGCAGGCCCTATGGTGGGACTTTGGGGCACGTGTCTGTGGGCGCGTGCAACGCTCTCAGGTAAGTACGTTCTTTGAAGGTAGGACCTTACCTGCGCGGAATTGTGCGTTCGTAGAACGCTACAACACGATTAGTGATGTTGACTTTTGCTCATCCGACCACTTATTATAATTGGCCGCGGCGTCAAAATGAAGTATAAATACGGAGAAGGGTCCAGTTCCATGGAAGGTTGGCGGTTGTATCCTTGTATCTTTGTAGTCATGTTGATTGCTAGGCGATGTCTTATTTTTCTCAACACACACAAGTTTCTTTTCGATTCACGTTATTTCATTGGTGACTTTCTTGAATCCAGCTTCGTTTTTTAGATCCAGATTTTCTACTTCGTTTCGAATTTCTTCTTTAAAGTGTTGAAGATTATATTTCATCCACTGCGTTTGGGCATCCAATTTTGCATTCAGATCTGCAGCTTGTGCGTCCAATTATGTATTAATGTTTGCAGCTTGCACGTCCAATTTTGTCATCATCATCCTGAACATCTCCGAAATGTCCAACTGTGGCGAACTCTTCTCCGTCACATTGACACCATTTTGACCCGCTGTTTCTTCTCCACCCGGACAGTCTGACCCAATCGTAAAAACATATGTGCCGACATCAATACCCTCTTCCTCCATTGCTGCTTGCAGACGCTGTCAAAGAATTTGCTTCTGTCTTCTGCCATCCAGATTCCGGTCCTCAAATTCCTTCTTCAACTCAGGAATGCGAAGATCCTCCAAATGTCGATCTGACATCGTCACAACACACTTTCACAGACTTATTCACTTCACCAATGATTAATCCCACTTCGGACACCAATTGTAGCGAGCTTAGGGTTCGCTGGATTAATTATTTTTAATAAATAAGAGCCATTAAATCGATTTTGAATTAATGTAACACTTTATTAGCCCGTTAATAACAACCGTTACTTTTTACCGTACACTTAACGATTTCTTGACTTATCGCTTCCGTACTTATCGCGTATTTTACTGCTTACTTCTTCCTCTCTGATCTGCGTGTGACGTATTTATACCGTTTCTTCATTCTGATTCGGTGTTTCGTTTCCGTCCGTTCCATAGCCTCGAATTTTCTACTGGTCATAGTCTCCAGTTTTCCAGTACTGTCTAGAATATTCTACTACTGATTGTCATATGCGTCACAATATAGATACTGATCCAGCCAGATGCCTAAGTATTTGACTACATTTTTGGTTTCCAGTATTTGTTGGTGTGGTCCCATAATAGCTAGCTTTCGCCAGTTTTTCCTGGTGTCCCTGGTAGCTTCAGCCAGTGGTGTTCTAAAGAGGATGGTTTCACACATCTGGATATTGATTTTGAGTTTCCAGTTGCCGCAGTATCGGTGAACATCATTGAAATCCCCTTGTAATAATCCGTTAATGAATTCAATTTTTGGTGCTGTTCTATATATTATCAGATCGTCTCCATACCCAATAGCCTGAAGAAGAGACCTTATCAAGTCGCTAGTCTAATTATTAAAAAGGATCGGAGATAACACCGCTCCCTATTGCAGACCGTTTTTTATTTCGTAAGTAATGTCGGAGATCACCTTGCCACTTTTGACGAATTTTCTTTCATTCAACATGTCGTATAGTATATACAGTAGTGGTTTATGAATGCCTAGTCTCATTAGCTTGTAATATAACCCTTCTAGCAAAACGGTGTCGAAGGCCCTCTCCAAGTCAATCAAACAGACACCTGTGCAATGTTTCAGACTTTTATGCCACTGAATGTCTGAACAAGTTTAGCTGCTGCATGTGTGGTGTTTCGGGATTTGGCAACCCTAGTGTTGCAATCCGGCAATTGACAGCTCTGTCGTAAAGTTGGACATTTTTGAGGTTATACGCACTCAGAACGTTTTGACATACGAGCGCTATTTGTGTTGTTTACAGTAACTTAAAAGATTCATCTCGGCCCAAAAATGGAATTAAATCGTCAACATTTTCGTGCGATTATTTTTTACAACTTTCGGCGTGGATTAACTCAGCAACAGTGCATGGATGAACTTAATTCAATTTTTGGCGATGAAGCTCCATCAAGGACCAGTGTTTATCGATGGTATGGTGAATTCAATCGTGGTCGTAGTTCACTCCAAGATGAATTTCGTGAAGGTCGTCCAAAATCAGTTGTTGTTCCGAAAACCATTGATGCTGTGCGCGAACTGATATTGGAAGATCGTCATGTGACCTATCGTGAGATTGAGACAACCTTAGGCGTTAGTGGGACCAGCATACATTCAATATTGCATAAACATTTGACTGTCAAAAAAATTTGTTCACGTTGGATCCCACACAATTTGTCAATCGCCCAAAAAAAAGGCTCGTGTCAATTGGTCGAAAGAAATGCTCAAAAAATACGGTCGCGGTGCTTCGAAACACGTCTATGACATCGTGACAGGTGATGAATCGTGGATTTATGCGTATGAGCCGGAAAGTAAACAGCAGTCGACTGTCTGGGTGTTTCAAGATGAGCCAAATCCAACAAAAGTTGTTCGCGCACGAAGCACTTCCAAGCAAATGGTCGCCTGTTTTTTCGGAAAAACTGGACATGTCGCAACCGTACCACTAGAACAACGCAGAACAGTCAATTCTGAGTGGTACACAACCATTTGTTTGCCAGTTGTCTTCCAAGAAATCAGGAAAACCAACCGCCGAAGACGGATCACTCTTCACCACGACAATACGAGCTCTCACACATCGGCTGCGACAACTGCATTTTTGAGCACCCAAAACATCGATTTGATGGGTCATCCGCCGTATAGTCCTGACTTGGCACCGAATGACTTCTTTTTATTCCCGTACGTAAAAAACGAACTGAGAGGTCAACGTTTTTCGACACCTGAAGAAGCGGTTGCTGCAATCAGAATGCATGTGTTGGAGATACCTCAATCAGGGTGGCAAAAGTGCTTCGACAATTGGTTTAAACGCATGCAAACGTGTATAGATCTTCATGGGGAATATTTTGAAAAACAATAAAGTGATTTTCGATGATCAATATTTGTTTTTGTTCTCTAATCCCGAAATATAAAAGGCAACCCTCGTAGTGTACACACACCCATGCAAAGAAACACTTCGTACAACGCCTATCAGCACAGTGTTTTTTAAATACTTTGGGTGGAGAAAAGTTGTTGGTATACTCATATTCATAAGGCGAAACACAGTTTATTGCCTATGTTTTCACTCACATTAATTTAACGTTGGTTTTGATGAGCGATGTTTTCCGGATGGTCAGTTTGGTGAACTTATAGTGTTTAAGGGTAAAAATGAGCACTGCAGAAACAACACAACGCACGCCCACAAGTAAATTAGACTCAAACGAAATAACACACAGAAAAAGCCTTCCAAAACTTTAAAATATCGGGGAATAACCTCTTCCAATGACCTTTATTCTCCACCCACATTAAAAATACTTTACGTAAAGCCACAATACAACTAAATCTCTGTAGAAGAGTGATGTGGAAACCTAACGGTCTCTCCCACAAAGTCAAACTGTTCATCTATAAACAAATAATCAGGCCCACACTCACATTGCGTGTCCACTCTGGTATCATATAACACCCGCCCAAATGGAGAAGTTCCGCACTTTCGAAAGAAAATGCTTTAGGCTGGTCACTACCCTCAACCGACAACCCAACTCTTATAAATGTCACAATAACAACTTGTGGCGTTTCTACGAACCACACAAACCACTATAGGTTCAGATGTCTTTTCCACCAAGGAACACACTCACCTTTATCCATTACACGTGCCCACAGACACGTGTCCCAAAAGTCCTTACTCCCACCTGAAACAAAAGGTAACATTACAGACACCAACATTGAATTCAATACCAAAAATCAATCGAACTAAACGTTCAAAAGTCGCTAATATTGAATTCAACGCATCCATGCAAGGCTTTCATCCAATGCATCTATTCAACGCATCAATGCAACGCATCCAATCCAACGCATCGATCCAATGCATCAACACAATGCACCCATTACACGCAATCTTCGGTAAACAAACCGAACAACGAATATCTCCTCTGGTAGCTAATAGCAATTAGCACCTGGATTCCTAACATGACCCAAAACCTAAAAGGCACACTTGTGCAAACAAAGGATAGCGATTCGCCGCCGACCAACAGTCCATGCAATCATAAACATCTTAGCGCAGATCTCACGCTAGACGTTTATGAGTGCTCGCAGCCATACCGTCTTCCCAAAATCCTTACCTCAATCCTTACTTACCCAATTAACCCTAAAATCCCATAGTATACATTTATACACTTTATATAATAACTATATCCTTTAATATCTTTTTTCTTCAAACACATTTGCTAATCAATTCAATTTCCATAGTTCCTACATTTACATATGTTACTAATCAATTCAATTTCCTTAATTCCTACATTTGCATACTAATCATTTCAATTATACATTAGAAATACAGTCATCATCCCTAATTCTCAAATTTGCATATCATAACATAACATACACATACATCCAACCTATCCATTTAATAACAACATTTCACCCAATTACCGTTATCCCAAAAATACCTAAGCAGCTGCGATAGTTTGCAATAGTTTTTCTGTTAACAAGAATCAACCACATTAGGTAACTAGGGGCAACTGATTGATTTCGTTCATACGAAATCATAAGTATCAACGGAGAAATAATCAAACTTCCAACGAGGAAGGACGCGTTCTGTTTTGTGTAAAAGGAGAAATAATCAAACTTCCAAAGAGGAAGGACGCGTTCAGTTTTGTGAGTAAAGGGAAATAATCAGTCTTCCAACGAGGAAGGACGCGTTTTGTTTTGTGTGAAGAGAATTAATTAGTTTTATAAATAAGAGTGTAACCTTTGGACTTTTAAAATAAAAGTTTTGTGTAAAAGAAGTATCTAAGTTTTTTAATTTAAATGTTAGTTACAATTTAGAAAAAAGACTTTCCACGCTCTTCCCTCGGTCGCATCGAGGAAGCACGGCGCTGGATCGTAACATGCAAACAAAAGCAATACCAATCCCACGGTTTCTTTGTACCCATCTGAAGCGCAAGTTAACGTATGAATCACCCAACCACTATGCATCCTTATGTTCACCTTGAAATAAGAAATTCATCTAACAACAACTAGCGTCTGCATTTTTACATTTTTCTAGGAATGTGTTTCCTATTCATTCCTTAAAATATTTAACATTAAAATTGTGTCTAGACATCATTTACCTAGATCCAAAAAAACCCAAAATAAAATGCTAAGAAGCAAAACATATGTATCTATTACGTTGGGTCATTAAAAACACATTAGGAGATTCCTAGGTTAAGATAGAATTTAAGTATAAATAGCATAGAAAAACTGGAAAGAGTGTTCATAGCAACCTGTAATTTGACGAATAAACTAAAGAGGGATAGCCTCCAAAAAAATTTATATTTTTTCTTTATATAAATTATAACAACAATAACTGGCGATCCTGCCACTCACTTTAAAAGTTTAATTTGAGTTGGAACCTAATAAATTCTGGGAAGAATTTTAAAAATATATCGACCAGAAAATCAGGATTTTCTCACCAGTTCCGGACCCGATCAAGCTGCGCAGATCATCGAGAGGAACAACGCCTAGAGAAGGAGGCGCTAAGCAATATCTATTTTTTCAGAAAATCAGAAATGAAATAACACGTGTGTGAAATAAAGTTGAAAATATGTGCTTCGTCCGGATATTCGTTTGGCTTAAAGCAACTTCGTGTCAAAATCTTTGCTTACAAATGGTTTTGTGTTTCGCTGAGTACTAACGGAGAGTTTCCTTAATAACTTTTGGGACATGAATTTATTTTGCAAAAATAAACTAAATTCAATTAAACAATAAAATAAACAAATAAATTAAATTCAGCGAACAAACAAACTAAATTCAATAAACAAATAAATTAAATTCAGTGAACAAATAAACTAAATTCAATAAACAAATAAACTAAACAAATAAATAAATTCAGTGAACAAATAAACTAAATTCAATTAACAAATAAACTAAACAAATAAATTAAATTCAGTGAACAAATAAACTAAATTCAATTAACAAATAAATTAAACAAATAAATTAAAATCAGTGAACAAATAAGCAAACTAAATTCAACGAACAGATAAAAACTAGTTAATGAAAATAAAAAAACGAAAAACGAAATTAGCGGAAGGACCATTCGACAAACCAACTGAGGACGAATCAAGTGACCAAGAGGAAAAATCACAAAACACATCAAAAATGGCCACAGACAACGCCACAATCAGGGCAGACATAACACATTTGGCCCAACAAATACAAGCAATTGTGTCAGCGGTGAACCAACTACAATTAAAGAAAAACGAGGAACCTGAAATACGGCCCGTGAGACTAATCGAACACGAGGATATAACATTTAAATTCAACAGGCCCGAAGACATAGAGTTGGAGGCATTCAAAAACCTTCCAAAATTCAGCGGGAACCCAGAGGAATATGCATCTTGGAGAGACAGCGTCTGCAACATAATGAAAGCCTGTGAAGCCCATAGAGGACATGCCAGATATGCTACAGCACTATCTATAATAAAATACAAAATTATAGGAGAAGCAGCTAGGCTATTAACAAATTATCGGACGAAATTTTGTCTCGAAGCTATACTGGACCGATTGGATGCAGCATATAGTGACAAAAGGCCCCTCTATGTATTGAAAGAAGATATGTCACGCATTCGACAAGGAAGAAACACGCTGGCTAAATATTACGATGAAGTCAACAAAGCCTTAAATCTAATTATATCAAAAATTCAGTTCGAAGCACGTCATCAAGAAGGGAAAAAGGCATTATGCGAAGAAGCCGAAAAAGAAGCAGCAAGAGTATTCATAAACGGACTAAACAACATACTGGCAAAACAAACCCTATACGCCCATAGATGTGAATCATTAGCAGAAGCTTACGGCGTATCCCTAGCCGTACAACACGATAAGAGACACACGGATATCGCACCAAACTTCCGGATGATTAAGAGAAGCCACTCACAATACAGCCCGCCGAGATACTACCAACCGCAAAGAAATCAAACTCCCAGGAACTTCGATGACAGAGAAGAGTGAGTACCAAATATAGAAGTGGAACGATCCCAACAGAACTATAGAGGAAGAGATCACGGCAATATTTCAGACCCGGATGGAGACAGCAACAGCTTTATAACAACAGCAGAAATAAACCGCAACCAGAACCCATGGACATGGATAGGTCTACCATCAGAACAGCAAGGCAAAACAATCCGTTCAGAAGACGCGAGCAATTCCAACAACAGGCCCACCAAACGGAGCTGGAACAACAGCTGATCAACAACCTAACGCCAGCCTCAGAAGCAGACTCTATAGCAAATAATGTAAGTAAAAATTATATCATTAAAGAATCTTTTGTTATATTAAAAAATGGCTTGCCTAGTTTAAGTTTAAAAAAGCCTGATACTCAAAAAGAGTATTCAATATTAATAGATTCGGGTGCAACTCAAAATTATTGCAAAAATACTATAGATTTAAGCTTTTCAATTCCAATAAAACAAACATATACAAAAACTCTCGATGGAAGAAGTATTATAGAGGCAAAAAGAAACATTCACATTTTAGGGAAAAGATTAGAATTTTTTGAGCTCATAGATTTGAAGGAATTTGATTTAGTTATTGGACTAGAGGGATTAAAAAAATTAAAAGCAGAAATTGATTTTTACGCAATGATACTAAAGACTGAATATGATAATAGGAATAACGAAAACCAGAAACTAAACTATACTATTGAGGATCAAGAACACAAAAGGGAGATAGACGCATTCATGAACAGAAACAAAAGGATCGATAAAAGTTTAACCTATACGACAAGCATCATCGCGACAATTAAAAAAAAGACGACGAACCAATCTGGTCTAAGCAATACCCGTATAAGACTGCCGACCAAGACTTCGTTAACAAAGAAATCGAAAGTTTACTACACCGTGGAATAATTAGACCTTCGAGAAGCCCGTACTGCTCACCTATTTGAATGGTTCCAAAGAAGGGACTAAACCCAGACGGCACACAAAAGAAAAGAATGGTGAATGATTATAGGAAATTAAATCTTCATACTATAAACGACAGCTACCCAATGCCAAACATTGTGCATACAATCCAAAACTTAGGGGAAGCAAAAGTCTTTTCCACATTGGACTTAGAGTCGGGATTTCACCAAATACGAATAGCCGAAAAAGACAAAGAGAAAACGGCATTTGCTGTAAATGGGGCATTATACGGATATAATAGGTTAGCGTTTGGATTAAAAAACGCCCCAGCGATATTTCAACGCTGTGTGGACGACATTTAGAGACCCTTTGTAACAAAATTCTGTTATGTATATATCAACGACATAATTGTCTTCTCGAAAACTCGGGATGAACATATGAACCATCTCCGACAATCATCAATCAAATATTTCCCTTCGCCGAATCAATCATGACTGATAACGCACCAATCCTCAAAGGAATAAAAACCGAATTTTTACTCAAACAAAGAGGAATAACACATATACTTGCCCCAGTGGCCCATTCAACATCCAATTCGAATATCGAGAGAGTTCATTCAACGTTATTAGAAATCAGTAAAAGTCTGGCAGTTGACAAAACCACCTCAGCGTCAGAAGAAATATTCAACGCGGTTAAGCAGTACAACTTAACAATTCATTCGACTACGCGAGTCAAACCAAGCGAATTATTTTTCGGTGTAGTAACAGTAGACATACAAGATAAACTAAAGAACGCACAAGAGAAACAAAATCGATTCCAAAATAAAAAGAGAAAAGATAAAATATATTAACCCGGAGATATTATTTTTGTAAAAAAGAACAGACGAGGGAAAAACGAAACTCGTTACACAAAACATATTGTAGTGGAAGATCAAGGAACCACGATAATTGGAAATGGAGGTAAAAGAATTCACAAGGATCTTATTCGTTCTGGGAATAATTGAAACAATCACCGGAAATATGGAAACTATACCTTTAAAGGACAACAAATTTACCTCAACAAAAATCCCAGACGTATGTGTATATGAAAACTCAAGTATATTAATTCACCCATTTAATCTAACATAAATTATGAGCCCTTACAGAGAAATCACATCCCAGAACTTAAAGAAATAATAAAAGATGAAGCTTAAAATATTCCATTAATAAATATCCTAGCCTACACAGACATATTTGTTTATAGGAAGAAAGATACAATCTTCGTCAAATACCCAACGATAATCTAGCCCTAGATACATTCCATGGATTAGTTCAAATCATGCCAGAAACCGTAGTATGTAATAAGACTATTTTTGGAACTAATGAATGTACAAAAAAAAATATATATATATAATTGAAATTATAAGAATGGCAGACGATACAATAGAAAGAATTAATGAAATTGTAATCCATAGCAATAAGATAGAAATAAAAATTAATAATATACTATACTCAAACTCAAGACTAAATGAGGAAATTTATAATACCTTTAGAAGATAATCCAGTATCAAGCATTATAATTTGTATACTCCTTTTTAAAACTATAATATTTCTTCGTAAATTTTTTTTAACATACTATATAAGAGGTACAATGAATACAAAACTAAATAAGATAAATTAAAATCAAAAAAATCCTTAATAACAGATTACTAGAGTTACAACACATAAACAAACAATGGGGACATTGTATTTTAACGGAGGGGGGAGTTAACGTATGAATCACCCAACCACGATGCATCCTCATGTTCACCTTGAAATAAGAAATTCATCTAACAACAACTAGCGTCTGCATTTTTACAATCTTCTAGGAATGTGTTTCGTATTCATTCCTTAAAATATTTAACATTAAAATTGTGTCTAGACATCATTTACCTAGATCCAAAAAAACCCAAAATAAAATGCTAAGAAGCAAAACATATGTATCTATTACGTTGGGTCATTAAAAACACATTAGGAGATTCCTAGGTTAAGATAGAATTTAAGTATAAATAGCATAGAAAAACTGGAAAGAGTGTTCATAGCAACCTGTAATTTGACGAATAAACTAAAGAGGCATAGCCTCCAAAAAAGTTTATATTTTTTCTTTATATAAATTATAACAACAATAACTCGCACGAGAACCCTGGTTGTCGTAAGCCAGATGGGGAACACAAATAAGGAGATCCCAAGAAAAGATCGGAAAATAAGCGGCTGTACGATCGATCGTTCAAACAAAGCAACACGATTCCGATAAAGAAGACGGAAAGGAGAATGATCATTATGATGGGAAATTTTCTTTGCAGATCGGATGAAAAATTTTCTTTTACTGATGAGGGGATGAAAAATTCGAAATAGGGATGAGAATTTTTCAATATACTTCGAGTATCAGTCTAAGAGAGAGAGTTACAGAGAACCCCACGAGGTAGTCTATCCGCGCAGCTAAATTTAGAAAAGGCGAAATTAACGTGTGTTGTCGTGCGTAAGGAACTAGCATATTCGAAAGTAACGTGTGTCTAGATTAACGTGTGTTGTCGTGTGAAAGAAATGAAATTATTTGTATATGTGAATACGAGTAGTACGCATTGAACACATTAATAAAACGTATAATATCAAGAATGGCTTGCAACAGGGCGCGGTACTCTCTCCGATTCTTTTTAACATTTACATTAGCGACTTATTAGAAGCACTTCCGCAGGCTATTGCGTACGCAAACGATCTCATAATTTACAGAACAGCTCCGAAAGTTGCGATCATAAATAGGTTAATACAGCGAGACTTCAACAAAGTGCAGCGCTATTGCAATGACTGGAAACTTAAGATCAACTTCCAGAAATGTGAAGCCATCCTATTTAGAACCCCATTATATAAAGCCACGAACGACACAAGGAAAAACTGGCGAAAGCTAGTTATCGATGGACCGCATGGAGATAAACTGGAAACCAAGAGTTTAGTTAAATAGCTGGGCATCTGGCTAGACCAATATCTGTATTTCAACAGACATGTAGAGGCTGCTCTGGTCAAGGCTAGAAAAACGTTTGCTATGACAAGGAGGCTATTTCACAGTAGCCAACTTGACAGCAGGGTAAAAGTCATATGCTACATGACGCTAATCAGGCCAATGCTCATATATGGCTGTCCAGTATGGTTTAACATAGGTCCAAATTTGATGGAAAAGATTCGGGTGTTCGAAAGGAAGTGTCTGAAAACCTGTCTCAGATTATATCGAACACCGGAATCGGAATACAAAAAGTACTACTCAAATGAGACTTTATATAATGAAGCCTGCATAAATAGGGTGGATAATTTTATGATTAAATTAATCAGAGGACATATTGCGAGAGCAATAAGCTCGTCCAATGACCTAATTTTCGGGGCCTATTGTCCAAACACCTTGTACTATGAGAGCGTGCGTCGCAACGGCTTTGTTCCACCAGAGGCGTTCCTTGACTTGGACATGAAAGGGCTTATACAGGATAGATCCGGAATTCCGCTGATCTATCATGTAAGTAGATCATCTGTAGACGGGCGATTGTGCTACGATCGGGAAGTAACGCGCACCGAAGAAGAGCTCCTGCGCTTCAGTAGGGCTATCTCCCACAGAGACCGGGACGATAGTATTAGACAGCGTCAACAGTTCTGGTGGTTGAATGGCATATAAAGACCTGGATACCAAAGTCGGTATAGAATCATAGTATCATCAGCTAGCTTACATAGACTTAGCTTTTCTAGAATTAGGGTAGTATAAGATTTAAGTTAAGTTGTAGCATATACAGCCACACAAGATTTGATCAATGGAATATAAAATTTTGTTACCTGGGTTTTACGCCTTTTTCTGTTACTTTGCCGGGGAGAGTTGGAGGTCGGTGCAGCAGCTTTCACCCGACTCAGTCCTGGTTCCTCTTCCTTACCACGGACAGGGCGGCCACAGCCAGATGGTGATTTTGTAGGGAATCTAATTTATTTCCCCGTCCACGTTTTATGCCTGCGATATGGCTGTGACTGGCCAGAGAAATCTTTAAGCACTTGCGCTTTTACTTTTATATTGCATAACAAAACTTTATTTTCACGAACACTTTTTAGTGTTTTATAATTTTTATTTCGAGGTTAACACTTTATCTTTATTACAATTTTTACTTCTCCAAGCAAGAACAAAGAACAAAAAAAAACGGGAACACCTTTTTCTTTCTGCCTTTCTTCCACAACACTGTTTTCAACTCTCTCAACGGAACTCTAAACCGTATCTTTCAAAAAGAGTCAACCCTCCATCTCTCTCGCTCTCCACTCACGTCCACTTCGAAAAACAAATTCGAACTCGAAGAACTGCACGATCCACACCCGAATCAGGGTGGGTTCAAAAACTCACTTCTGGATCGTACAATTCTTCCACCACCTTACCATCGTACTATTTTAAAACAAAATTATGTTAAACACAAATTATCAAATGATGGTGGTGGCCGACGTACGTAACACACCTCCCCCCTCCACAAGACTGCGTGGCATTCTTGGGAGAGGAATGTCACGCCGGAGAGTGGACGGCGGAGAGCAAACAAACAAACAGTCAGCAGACCAATCAACAAATAAATAAATAACTAAATAAATAAATTAGTCTACATGCTTAGAGGTTAATGTTAGTAAGGATTTTCTATATATTTAGTACTACTTATACATTAGGGTTAGTGAAACAAAATAAATAATGCTTAAGTGCTAATGTTAGTACGTTTTAGGCTACCTATATACTAGGGTTAGTAAAAATAAATAAATAAATAAATAAATTAACTAGTAGGTATTAATGTAAGAGGGGGAACAATAGACAAGCACTCCACAAAACCAAGGACAACACAAACGTCCGCGGCGGGTCCGACACTCAATCCGACGATTCGACCAAAAGCTCGACCGCCCACACGATCCGGTTAGGACTCCCCCGCCAAGGCGAGGTGATCCCCTCTCGTTCAACCACTCCAAAATGTCACCCGGCCGGCGAAAGCGTCCCGCTCTTATATATCTTCCAAACTTCGAGCTCACGACTCCCCTACTCCCGGTAGGGCTTCAGACGGTTGTTGTGCACAACCACCGTCCTCTTGCCCAGCCTCACCGCGCTGTTGACCGCACTTTTCACCTCCACCACGTCATAAGGACCTCTCCATAGGGGCGCCAATTTTCCTTTTTTGTTTTCTTCCCGCATCAAGACTTTATCGCCCACATGGAACGTGAACGGGCGTAACTGGCGGTCATGATACCCTTTGGACCTCCTTTTCGAGATCAACAGATTGCGCCTAGCTATTTCGTACGTTTTCTGAAGCTTGTACTTCAATAGCTTATGGAAGCTCTCGTGGTTGTAAACCGGTTCCGGAGGTAATTTGATGTTCGAGGGAACCTCCGGAGTAAAACCAAAGAGACAGTCCATTGGCGTCAATCGGGTACTCTCGTGCACGCTGGTGTTGTACACGAAAGTGGCCGCCCTCAGGTACTGATCCCAGGTTTGGGGATTTGTGCCCACAATGCTGCGTAGGTATTCTACCAGCGGTCGATGGGCTCGTTCCAAGGCACCATTCGATTGTGGGTGGTACGCTGAGGTTTGCAGTTTTTTGATGCGGAGCAGCCTGCACACGCTTTTAAACAGGCTGCTCAGGAAATTGCTGCCCTGATCGGTGACCAGTTGTGTAGGTACACCATACCTTGCAACTATTTGGTCGAAAAAGACCGAAGCCACCGTCTCAGCCTCTGCATTGGGCAGGGCATAGCAATCTATATACTTCGATAAATTATCTTGGAACGTAAGTATATATAGATTGCCTTCAGGAGTACGGTCCAGGGGGCCCACGATATCTAAATAAACCTTTTCGAAAGGTCTCGTGGCAATGTCGGTGATTACCATTGGCATTCGTAAATTTGGGGAAGACTTCATGCGCTGACAAATCTTGCATACTTTAATATATTGCTTGATATCGCGCATCATATTCTTCCACCAGTAGTGCCTGCGTATCTTCTTATACGTCTTGATCACCCCTTGGTGCCCACCTAAAGGGTGATCATGGTAATCCCGTAATAAGTGTTGGATCTCCTCGGGATTAGTTATTTCCATTCCTTTTTCCGTGCAGGAAGGAATGGCGTCCTCTTCAGAAGGTGACTCTTCGTCACTTGGACGTCCCGGGGATCCCTCGCTGTCCCGTTGGGTCTTTGCCTGGGCGCGAGTCACTACATTGCATCGCGGTGGTGAAGGGGTTTCGTCTACAGAATGGGGAATACGGCTTAGCGCATCCGCATTGGTGTTGTATTTGCCGGGTTTGTACTCGATTGAGTAGTCAAACTCCGATAGCTTATGACGAAATCTGGTAAGGCGTGAGGTGGGTTCTTTCACGCCGAACACTCCCTTCAACGGTTTGTGGTCCGTGTACACGGTGAAGCGTCTACCCAACAAATAGCACCGAAAATTCGTCGCCGCCCATACAATGGCCAACAACTCCTTCTCGATTGTGCTATATCTACGTTCGGCCCCATTCAGGGTGCGGCTGGCATAAGCAATAGGCTGGTCTTTGCCTATCTCACCTTCGGATAACACCGCTCCAAGCGCCTCATTACTCGCATCCGTGGTTAGATTAAAGTGTTTAGTGAAGTCGGGGTAAACCAATAGTGGTGGCGAAATTAACTTCCCCTTTATCTCTTCAAATGCCTGTTGACATTTGGACGACCACGTGAACTTCACGTCCTTTCTTAATAAGTTCGTTAAGGGGCGCACTATCCGGGAAAAATTTGGCACAAATTTCCGGTAATAGTTCGCCAACCCTATGAATGACTGGACGTGACGTACCGTCTTCGGAATGGGGAAATCTCTGACACTAGCTGTCGTGTCAGGATTTGGCGAAGCCCCTTTTTCTGAACAAACATGTCCCAGGTAGACTACTTCCCTTTGCAGGAATCTACACTTTTCCGGTTGAAGTGTGAGGTTGTGGTATCTCAACCGGTCGAACACCCTCCGGAGCATGTCATTATGGTCAGCCAGGTTCTTACCATATATGACGATGTCATCCAGATACACAAAGCATTCGACCCCTTGCAGACCAGTAAGGACATGGTTCATTAGTCTCTGAAACGTAGCCGGGGCTCCTTTTAACCCGAACGGCATACGTCGAAACTCATAATGCCCATAGTTGGTGCTAAAGGCGGTTTTATTCCGATCGTTCAGATCTACCAAAACTTGGTGATAGCCACTGGCCAAATCGAGCGTGGAGAAGTAACGCGAGCGACCGAGCTGGTCTAAAATGTCCTCTATACGGGGAATAGGATACGCGTCCCCGATGGTTTTTTCGTTTAGCTTGCGAAAGTCCACCACAACTCTCCATCGGGCTTCTCCGTCGGGGCCCGCTTTCTTGGGAACCACTAGAAGGGGGGAATTCCACGGGCTTTTGCTTGGTTGGATAATGTCGTTATCCAACATTTCCCGAATTTGCTCGTTTATAACCTGCCTTTTGCTTTCGGGCAATCGGTACATTCTTTGGTTAATGGGTGCCTGATCCCGTACCAAAGGTATTTCGTGCGAGATTGCACTGGTGTACGTCAGGTAGTCGCCCTGTAAATGAAATATGTCGTTGAACTCTCGACATAACTCCGTTATCGATCGGCACTCGGGTGTGTTCAGGGTATCCCCTAAACGAAGTTCCCCGTGCAATTGTGCCAACCTGGAGCTCAAATCGGGTTCATCAGGCGACTGACCATCCGAGAACAGGTGTCGAATGAAGTGGAGGGATCGTCCCTCCGAAGATTGGTTCTCGGGCACGGGCCTGCTTGACTCGTCATCAGAGTCAGTTCCCGGCGACGTATCTTTACGCTTGACCAAGGGGATGGTGTTATAGTCCTTGGTAGGGTATACCTTCACCGTAAGCCGCTCGATCCTTTGAGGACCACTCTGGGTATTAAGTGCCAATAACCTGGCACTCCTTGCCCTACCAGTAACGCAGTGCGAGAATAAAATGTTTCCTCGCGCGTCCTGCGGCACCAGAATGGCCTTTTCCCGGATGTCAATGGGGATAGCCACCTCCATCTGGGAGCGAGCCGGCACTTCCACCGGCCTACTCAGGGCTACTTCGATCCTCGGCGGCTCACGTTCATCCATCCACGAGGTTTCCTCTCGCTGGGGTGACCTGGCTGAGCATTTTTTCGTATCCCTTCCCCGTGTGGGTGGGGTCTCCGGTGAAGTGTGGACCTCGGTATCGACCCTGACAGGTCCCCGTGTCCCAACTCCCCGTTTGGTTACCTTATGCTTCAGCCCCTTTGTCCCACCATTAACAAAACCAACGGAGAAGAATTCGGGATTTATGGTTGTTCGGGGAAATTCCAAACATCCACCCGGTCCGTTGATGTTGCAATGTCTGGACAGGAAGTCATTACCCAACAAGCCATCTGCTTCCAACCCCGGCATGGAGTCTACCACGTGGAAACTGCAGGGAATCTCATGGTGTAACTTGAGAGTCCCATGGCAGGACCCACTCGACTTGCCGTTGCCAAATATGGTTTGCAATGGTGTGGATTGCCGAACGTCCACCGCCTGGCCCCGGTGAAGGGCCCCCCGCTTCAAAAGACTGACCTCAGCGCCAGTGTCCACCATGAGACGCGTAGTATTCCTACGGCCAATGTTCAAAGGAAGCTGGACCATGGGGACCTCTACTGGCAAAAGCTGAGGACAGTATTGGCCAATCAACGTGTTCAGTGCGGTCGGGTTACGGTCTCCCGACCCGACCTCCGGGAGTTTTCCGACCTCTGATTAGATGTCTCCTGCCGACGCACCGTCGCCGCATAAGTGCGTCGGCTGCAAGATTCGCACCGTGCCTTGTCCTTCCGTTCAGGACTATCCCGCTGGGAAATCTCAATAGACTCCGAACCAGCGGGACTGGACTGGCCTTGGCCCAACCTGGGCCCACGGTGCTGAGGTCGTTCCCTCCTATTTCTTTTATCCCTTGGTGAAGCGCCACGCCTCGCACACGCTTCTGAGGACTCCGAGTCCACGGAGTCGGCTCGTCTCTCGTCACCTCCCGACGCGGGCGATTGTCGCCCATCAACTCCATCCACCCCCCGGCAAACCACACTCTCCGCGCGACTATTACCGGCTCTCCGATTTCGCCGACGCTGTCTGCGTCTATTACTCGCGCCTGCCCTACTCTCCACACGGGTGTCCTGCTCTCGACTCGCAGCAGGTGCTGTTCCGGCGTGCCGCTTGTGGGGAGAACCCTGGGAACCCTGTTGTTGTTCCCACCTTTGCCTGTATTCGCACCCGCGCAAGCTATGACCTTGTCGGCCACAAAACTCGCAACAGCACCGGACGCTGAATACTCTTGGGCCTGATGTCGTCGGCCCACCGTCCGTAGACGGGGGTTGCGGCTCTGGTAGGGCTCTCCGCTGAGCCTGCGGCCGCTGATGTTGCGGCCCGTGCCGCGCGGTTCCGCTCCGCTGACCACCACCCCTGTATGGAGCCTGGGCTCGGCGCGTCTGTCTCGGACGATCCGGGCAGTCCACTATGTCGTGGCCATACCGCCAGCACTCGCGACAGAAAGGAGTGTTCCTTCTCCTCAGGCACTCGTCGTACACGTGACCCCCCACTTTGCAGAAACTGCATGTTGTCTGGGATTCCAGGGGGCGAGCCGATCGACCAACCGAATCCCGGACCGGATTGTCCCGACCCGATCGATCTCCAGGCACATACGCCCCTTGAGCCAAACCCTGCGACCCTTCACTCCGACTCGAGGAAGAGACGGTATTTGACCACGCTCCCTCGCCAGAGGGGGCCGGAGCATAGGCACCAGCATCCCGTCTATAATTGAGAGGCCCGCACGACTGCTCCCGAACGAAACCATCCTCCCCCCGTCGACGACTATCAGGTTCTTCGGCCGGCAACACGAATGACACCGCCCGGGGATTTAAGTTCGATAAAACCGGCGCCGGCGCCGCGGTGTAATCCCTAGAAGTGGAGGATGAACCCTCCAAAAGGGTCGAGCAACTTCCCGGTCCTAACTCTAATGTTTCTGACACTGTCGGCCGCGCATCCACAAACAGGTCGTCCTGCCTCAGCATTTCCCTTCGAGGTCGCTCGAATCCGGTTAGGTGGTCCACCAGGCTACGAAAAGGGACATTACCCAACGTGAGGAGGAAGTGCTTTAGTCCTTCCTCCCTCAGACCCCTTACCAACACCGGTTTGGCCATGCCCTCAAGCTGGCTGGCGAAGACGGACCTACCCTGGCGACCATAAAAGCGCTCAGCTGCCTCCTCGCACCGTACCACGGCCCGCTTCACTCGGGAAACGAAGCCTGTGGCATCCTCGGAAGGAAGTTGTCGCATTTTGGAAAGTTGTGCGCACAACTCCTCATACGACACCCGGGGTTCGTAGGCCTCTCTAAGACGCTGTTCCGCTTCAAGAAATGTCGTGCGTGGTCTCTCCTCGAACATCCGATAGGCCTCGCCGCTCAGCCTAGAGGGCAGCCACCGGAGGAAGGTATGTTCCTCCTCCACCGCCAGCCCATCCAAGGTCCTTCTACAGCCCTTGAGAAACGAAGAGAGTCTCTCGGCCGTATCCGGTCCTTCCTGTCCCGAAAACATGGGGACCGCCTTCGACACAAGGTCGAAAACCCTATCTGTGCCCAGCATGGTCCGTACAGGACATGGTTGTGGGCCCAGTTTAAAATACGAGGGCATCGGCGTGTCCTCCATGCTCCTGACAGGCTGTTTACCGACGGTGGGAGGGGGGCGTGTTGGCGATCGGTCGTCCACAAATTCGTCCCTCGAATCATGGAACGCCTCCGGATCCCCCTCGTCAACCGGCGGCTCGGGAAATGCCTCGGGTCGTGCCCGGGCAGGAGTGCCCTCTCGGACATCTCTCTGACGTTGCCTTGTCTGCATTTATAAACTTCAAAATTTCTCGATGCTAGGACCAAACCCGGAACCCCGAAACAAAACAACACCCGGGATCCCCAGAAGAGAGAGCAACCTCGCCGTCGACAGAACTAACCAACAGCAAGGATACGAAACACAACAATAAACACGCTCCCTCACCATGAACGAACGAAAGACGGCACAACACAAGCGACCACTACACCGCCCGAGAATGGAGAGAAAGAGAAAGGGGGAAGGAAGAAAAAGAGAAGGGAAAAAAAATTCTCAAACGCGCCCCTCGTCGCGCACAAAAACAATATACACCTTCAGATAATTCTGCAACGCAGCAAAAAAAACAAACAAAATCCACCGCGCAATTGGTTAGGGAAGAAAAGCAGAAGGAGAGAGTACCTGTACAAAAGTGTGGCTAATAATTTAAAATCTTGGAGTTCCAAATTAACATATAAATGAATAATAAATAATAAATAAATGATAATAAATAAATGATATACATGATCAAAAACCTTAACCCGATTCACAATCAGTGGGATATACAAATCTCGAAACAAAAACAAGAATATCACATCGAGTACATTTAGCTTAACAAAACGGAGTATTCAAATAAACTCAAAAATTCAAAATATAAAGTTTTACAATAATACAAAAAAAATTTCACGACAAAATTGGATTCACCAAAGCATTTAGGATCTCACAAAATTTCGATCTGGTGACAGTAATATATTAAGTATATAATACTAAGTTTAAGACCTCGTAATCGAAATATGGTATGTTTCTAAGTTTTAAATTTGACATCTAACATATAAATTATTCTAATTTTACGCAAATCCTTCATTTAAACAATGTTCGCTTTGCAGCTACTGCATCACAATTCACAGTTGTAAACGATGAAAAGCACCAAACGCCACAAAAAAAATCATCCACAGCGCCAGTGCAACGTTATTCCGCTATTCGATTACCGCTCCCAGGTCAGTTAGCAACAGTGTACTGCATAATTTTGAAACGTTTTTCTTTCTTCCTTCTTGGTACTCAGTAGGCCAGATCTAGATGTTTCTCAGGTTCCTTCAGGATTCGGGCTTTGCGAGCGCTTACGAGTTTTCAACCTCGGGCTTCCTCGAATCCTGGATTGTCCGCAGCGCCAGTTGTAGCATATACAGCCACACAAGATTTGATCAATGGAATATAAAATTTTGTTACCTGGGTTTTACGCCTTTTTCTGTTACTTTGCCGGGGAGAGTTGGAGGTCGGTGCAGCAGCTTTCACCCGACTCAGTCCTGGTTCCTCTTCCTTACCACGGACAGGGCGGCCACAGCCAGATGGTGATTTTGTAGGGAATCTAATTTATTTCCCCGTCCACGTTTTATGCCTGCGATATGGCTGTGACTGGCCAGAGAAATCTTTAAGCACTTGCGCTTTTACTTTTATATTGCATAACAAAACTTTATTTTCACGAACACTTTTTAGTGTTTTATAATTTTTATTTCGAGGTTAACACTTTATCTTTATTACAATTTTTACTTCTCCAAGCAAGAACAAAGAACAAAAAAAAACGGGAACACCTTTTTCTTTCTGCCTTTCTTCCACAACACTGTTTTCAACTCTCTCAACGGAACTCTAAACCGTATCTTTCAAAAAGGGTCAACCCTCCATCTCTCTCGCTCTCCACTCACGTCCACTTCGAAAAACAAATTCGAACTCGAAGAGCTGCACGATCCACACCCGAATCAGGGTGGGTTCAAAAACTCACTTCTGGATCGTACAATTCTTCCACCACCTTACCATCGTACTATTTTAAAACAAAATTATGTTAAACACAAATTATCAAATGATGGTGGTGGCCGACGTACGTAACAAAGTTAAGTTAAGTGCTTTTACATAAAAAAAAAAAAAAAAAAAAAAAAAAAAAAAAAAAGTCGGTAAGTTAAATTTTAAGAAAAAAAAACAAAAAAAAAATTGACAAAGTTTTTCAAATTTTTCTTTGTATTTCAACTAATTATCAGTACTGCCACAAAGTTCTGTCGCCGAAAGGCAAATTATACAATTGTTAAGTAATGTTTAGCTTAGAGCGTCTGCGAAGGACCATAATTTAGAAATTAAGAATATAAAAAGAAAAATAAAAAATGTTTTAAAAATGAAATGAAATTGAATTGAACACATTAACAGCAAACAAACAACGCTAGAGTGACATACACATAATCGAGTGTAGATTGTCGCTGGTCCTATCCTTAAGTGTGTAAAGCTTAAGTGAAAAATAAATGTTCTTACTTGTCACTGACAAAACTCATATCTCCGTGTTTTACTTGTGTGCTGTTTACCGCCCCGTGTAAGTATTGAACAGTGTTCGGCGGAACACTCCTACGGCTAAACACACAAAACCGACAAAAACTTACTATAGACGATAGACGCATCCCAGAGCTATCTATCAAAGTTATTGAAGACCTCCCAAATAACCCCAACCCCATAATAACTTCACTACTACCAACTCTACCAGGTAACACGGCTCACTACCTGAATTGTCTCCACACTAGAACTCTCTTCACGTCTGGAAGATTAGTTAATGACTCCAACGAGATAGTGTCCCATAACACAGAGCTTGCACCCAATCAGTTCAAATACTGTAACACAACCATTCTCCAACATTCTGTGTTTTAACGAACAACCGGAAAGTGTTACCCCACCCGAGACCACTAACTGACCATATCTTGCGGACCATCAATCCCTATATTCCCCAATTCACATTACATATTTAACTTATTCTAATATTAATTATGTTAAGCTAGATTAAGTTAGAGTTAAGTTAAGTACTAGATTAGATTAAATTAAAAAATAAAAATCCTGGTTTTCCGACCTTTTCGAGGAAAACTGTTAACATTAAAACTTATAATACCCAAATAGTTATTCACACATTCAGTTATGTTTGAAAAAAGTGTAATGTACGCATGTAAGGAATTGTATCACTAGAATTATAAGTTAGCTGTAGTACTTAATGTAAACATTTATAATTGGTCCAATAAATTTGTTATACTTGAATGTGTACTATCCCACCAGGCGACAGAGACACATCTTGTCAATTTTCAAAGGTTTTCCAATCACAATATTTTGCCCAGGGCGGTAGAACTGTTATTACTCTCATCACTAATAGATTTCTGCTGTATACGAAAATTGTTCTAAACCAGGTTGAAGATACTTTGAAGACCAGTGATTACAGATAAAAATATGTAACAGCAATTGGTATATTGATTTATATCATTATTGCAGACTGATTTTGTTCTGCTTGATTTATTTTGTCAATAAATCTGGTCGCATATATTAGCATTTGTTTTCGCACGTCGAGTGCACACTTAGACTAGCATTATCAAGGTTTTGCTTCAATGTTCCAGCTATCTCGTATCAAGAGTATCATAGAAACTAGCCGCGTGCGCCCAACATGTGGTGCATGCAGTGCAACACGAATCAAACGTCAATGTTGAACAGTATCAATAGCAGCAGGCATTATTCACTTCTATCTCTTAGCACGTGCTTAAATATCTCGAACGCAGTTTATAATGGGCTTTGACATTGTCGGGTTTTTTCCATTTTTCTCCGGTTTTACCAAAAATCAGTAGTAACGACACTTGTTTGTTTGTTCTTTTTGCAAATAAATTAGAACTACTTGTCATTGTTATCAGACTACTAATGGCATTTCATTCATTCTTATCATTTACCAACTTAAGAAATTCTCTATCTGACGTAAGTTCCGTAGAATTATCAGAAAGTTGCGAACTCGCGTGAATAAATATTGCAGCATCACTATTCAAGAGCAACGAAAAATATTTCACTACCGCGCATTATTTTCAAGTTCAAGGTTAGTTGTAGATATTTTCAAATCATAAACCAATTATATGAAATATGCGAGCGAATTGTTTATACAACACTTACCCTCTGATAACCAGAGATATGGAAGTGAGCCGTACCATATAATGTATGCATAATAATTAATTGTCGCCAAAAATTTTGTGATTTAGTGGCACTATTAATAAGTGGCGCCTTTTCCATTACCGACAACGTAATAAAGATTCAATGAAGTCATTTTGGCGCATTTATTATTCGACTTATGATTCAAATGATGTTAGAAAGACATAATTAGTTTTAAAATGTCGTACTTAAGAGCGATTCATTATCGCTAGTCAAATTAATGCAAACAATATAAATAGACTTGCCGGGTACAATATATGTAGCAATTGCTGTTGCAGTGGCACGTCTCAAATATTTATGATGATATAATCGAAGAAAATAGACATTTTGCATCGTATGTAGCGATATGGATTATTGGTTTATGCTTACTTTTTTTTCCATAAAGAGATAATCATCATCATCGGCACCACAACGGGGATACCGTCTTGGCCTTATTTAGAATGTCTCGACGCTTGTTAGATTTTCCATAATAATTTATTTTTACGGGCAAGGTTATTATAAAGAGATAATACCGCCGGTGAAATTTTGATTTTAGCTTTAGTTTACTTTTAAAGCATTCGCAATACAACATAGTTCAGTTACTTGCATTTTAAACACTTACAAGTTTTTTAATGAAACTTACGTGGATAAATTAAATAACGCTCAAGTGAACTATCATTTCTAAGTGGTAAACTGGATCCACAAATCAATTTTTTTTTTTTTTTTTCATATACATACTTCTCTCGGGAGTGGCGAACCGATAGCGCCGACCTGGGGCCCCGAGATGCCACCAAATAACTGTTGCAGGTTGTAACGCTCCGGGAACACTCGCGTTGGAAGGGAGTTCCACAGCTTCCTTGCTCTGTACCGGAACGAGTTCTGATACAGGGATGCTCGCGGGAGATGAACCGCAAACTGATACGATCCGTCGGATTGTCTTGTGGAGTACATATAAACCGAATTGCGTGGAACAATACCACGAATCTCCGAAGAACAACACCCGTGATAATATTTGTAAAACAGACAGAGGTCGGCTACGCGCCTCCGATGTGATAGCGACTGTAGTCCCCATGTCAGCGCCGTGTTACCGGTGTAAAATATATACTATTACAAGTTGTAGATAAAGTTGCGCCAGTTGTACTGTGGGGATTGTCTAGTCGATGCGCCGGCACAGACGCTGAGTTAACGAAACCTCCACAGATTTTCACTAATAAAACGCACAACAATGATCGGTTCTGTTGAATCCTTTATTTCTATTTCTCCTTATTACGATTTACACAATCTTAGGTTGATAATGATGTACACTGGTATATCCTTTATTTAGTTCTATTTTGTCTTTATACGTCGACTGGGTGTGGATTTAGGATGTGCACTAAGTAACAATTGATAGATATTAGCAATGAAGCGAACTAGAATACCTGACTCCTTCGCGTGAACACACTCGAACTCTTGACCGCCCATTTGATTAAAATAAAAAAAAAAAAACTCGTTTCGGCTCTATGGCGCACGCGCACACTTCAGCTGATGAAGTCTGACTCCTACGTGTGTGTACGCGACGGGGGTTGCAATCTGACTTTGAAACTCTACGACTGCGGCACGTGCGTGCAGTTGGGCGGTTAAAAACGGACTTCTCGAGCGATCGCACGAATCATATCGCCAGTCGCACTGGGGTGGATTCCCACCGTTGTGGTGAGAAGCAAATCCGATATTTCATTCTGGCGGCGACCATGGAGAAATCGGTTCGGTTATATTGGAAAGGCTTCCATTGAGATCGTGGTTGGATGTCCATACGCTGGAAGTGAGGACAATGCATCGGCGGTTGGGTGTGAAGAAGGGAATCGATTATGCAGCTGTTCAAATAAATGAACATGCACGACGACTAAAGCCATGCCATTGTAAACAACGGAATATACTGCCGAAGGCAGAAATGGATTTTTCTGTGATGTTGAGTCAACAGAAAATTTGTTCGCGATGGCAAGAGCTAGAATAGAGATTTGTTTGCTTTAGAAAAACGGATCGTGGGATACGGTCGTTGATATGATTATTTGGATAACAATTATGGTCGTGTCCAACATGATGATCAGTTTAGGCGATCGATCATGGGAAATTTGGCTTGCAGATGTGCAAGCAAGCAACTTGCCTGGCTTGTCTTTTGGACCAATGGATTGTTGGAACAAGCGAACACAGGAGGATTGCTGTGTGTTTAGCGGACATGTTGCCGACCAGAGGAACCGATCAAGTTCCTAAAGGGTTCGTAAAGATGAATCGCAATGGTTTTGGATGACTTGATATCGTTTGATGCCATGGCAAGCTGGTCATCTTGCCGTGGATTTATATTTCAGGTTTGGAATGATGAAGGAGAGCTTTGAACTGCAGGTAAGAGGCTATGATTGGTAATGTATTGCAGGTTGGGAATGGGGAGCTGGGCTAGGACAATGGGTGGTTCTTCGAGCGAGCCTTAAAGAACCCCCACATCCCCCACAGTACCATATGTAAATTACAAGTAACATATAATGTTTGTGATAATGTATAATGTGTTATGATTAATAATAATATAATAAAGTTGTGGCGTATATAATGGGTGTGATATATTGTTGTAATATATAACTTAAAGTTGTTGCCGTTACGTGTATAAAGATTCGTTGTAACGTATAGTTGTCATGTATATCTTAACGTATGTTTTTGCGCCAGTTGTTATATACTGAGAGTTGTGACACAATAATGCTGCGCCAACTGTGGCATATGAAGTTACTGTAGACAAGTCAATTGTGATACAAGTCAGATGCGATTGCGTCAATAGTTATAGCTTCATTCTTTGGATGATGATATATAGTTGAGCCACTTGTTGCGTATGAGGGGGTTGATTGGTAGTATAATTTGGGTTGTGATTGATTACTTATTTTTGTTGAACAACGGGCTGGGTAACTTATGATATATAAATAAGGTATTACAATTGAAAGAACGAGAATAACTGTGCCAGTATGCATTATAAAACTAGTTTTAAGTTGAATTTAAGTGAGTCAGTTGAGGTTGATATAAAAGGCTGCGCCAGTTGTTGGGAAAATTCATTCAACACCGATTTCGGGGGTTCACCCCCCAGCAGTTGTGTGGCCGAGCAACAAGCGTAAGTGGTTCCCGGAATGCATACGCCGCAATTCCCCGGTGGCGGCTACTCGGTCAACGGTGCTTGATTTGGCAACTGGATGCAGCGTAACGGCCCGTTGCGTGCCGTTGGCAGTCACCCGATTCGGTAACGGGGCGATCACGGTAAACTACCTAGCCGAATTCCTGGAATCGCTTTGATCTCGTTTGTGATACATAGCACTTACCCGTCAATTCTGGGGACTCCAACAAGGGGACACCTACTCCTTCACTCGTGCGGGATGCTCCTCATTTTCCAGCAAAGAACACAAAGAAAAACAAACGGGATATTCTTCTAACAAAGGAGTCCTGCTTAGACGTGTTTATTTGAACACTTCGAATATTATTATTAAACATTAACTTCAACTTTCAATCTTAAATAAACTTTTTCTTTTTAAGAGAGTTCAACACATTTTTCAACAAGTAAGACGAAAGAACAAAGGAAAAAAGTGAAAAAATAAAATAATTCGCTTCGTGCGAGTGAACTTAAAAAATGCTCCTTCTTCGAGGAGATAAAAAAAAAAAAAAAAAATGGGTGGCGAGAGGGCCGACTTTGTCGAGACAAGGACAGACGTGTCCTTCATCTTGTCTCTGGCTTCTGGTCATCTTGCGATAACCAGAATCACCCACATCCGTGAGGATGTTGGGCTCGGTCTCGCGATATCTGGTAAGAAAAGAAAAAAAGTGGGGGTATCCAAGGATAGTGCGGACAGTGTTAGTCCAGGTGTTCTCTAACTACTTGTATAAAGGGATGGTGGGAAAGAAATCGTACAAGACCGGTAGGTCTTGGGTGCGGTAGTAAACGCAGATCACGTCTTTGGCGTCTGATAATCTGCGCTTTTGTCGGTGTGTATGTTTGTGTTTGTGCCGTCTTGTACTGTGCGTTCGTGTGTGTGGTTTGTTAATAGTAGACCCTATGGGATGGGACCAGGAATCCTCTATTATAGAGGGGAATGTTGTTGGGAAGGGTGCTTTCTTCAGTTTTGTACTGAAGAAGAAATTGTGGGGGTTTGATCCGAAGAGATCGGGAGAGAGTAGGGCCAAGAACGCAAGAGTCCCGTACAAGTAGGTTCTCGCTGTTCTGAATGTTTTCGAGGTACTTATATGCTAATTGAAGCAAGTACTCGTCGATAGGGGTAATGGAGGCACCTTCGCATAGGTGAGAGTTCGGGTAATGACGACCGTCAGGCCTTCTAGAATGATTAGTGCATCTTCTGAGAAGTTTCCTTTCGAAAACCCGAAGTCTTTCCATTTGAGCCGAAGATATGCAGGACCATATGGGGAAGGCGTACGATATTCCAGATCGGATTAGCTGCTTATAGCAGAGAAGCTTGACTTTGGTGTCAACTTTGTTGCTCCACTTCAAGATGTTGTGCAGTTGCTTAGACCGACCGAGGCCCCTTTGGAGAATGTGGGTCACATGTTTGATGAAATTCATTTTTGGGGTGTAGATGACCCCAAGATATTTCATCCTGTCCTGTGGTCTAATCGTAGTATCTCACATTTTTATTCGAATATTCTGTGAATATCGAGAAGCAGGTTGGGAGTGTTTACTACTCAGAATTATGGCTACTGCTTTGGGTGGGTTAAGTAGTTAATACTGTTAAGTTAAGACACTACGGCACTACAACCGGGAGCCGGTCTTGGGCTTATTTAGCAAGTCCTGAGGGTTGTTAAATTTTTCCATAATGATTTGTTTTTTCCGGGCAAGGTCATTAGTCTTGCGCCAGGCCATGGTTAGTGATCACTGTGTAGCTAATCTTCGGTAAGTGCGCATGTAGAATTTTGTTTATTCAAAAGGTTATTCAAAATTTTGTTTATTCAAAAAATATATAAATTACGACTCTGGCGGTCCAGCAAACCTCACAAATCACGGTGGGGTTAAATACCTTTTCGCCCAGCTAAAGGAGCCATTCATATTGGTGTCCTCAGCTCCACATATCTACAGACACATGGGCCGCATTCCTCTGCATGCATCATGCCAGCGCGGTTATTGAAGAACGCAACACTAGAAACGAATTTGTTTGGCAACCCATTAGCTGCGCCACACGACGAGAGCCATCAAAACTCCCACGCGATCAGAATACGCCCAATAAATACACAATATTTACGACCTTCTCCTCAGCCAGCTGCAATTTGTTTTCCTTCATCGAAAGGACCATTGTGGAAACAAAAGATAAGCAATAAATGAGTCAGCAATGTTCCTACAAGGAGATACAAACCTTGTAAACATATCGCAGCTGAAGATAAACGACTTCCGCCGAGGAAATCATCAGGGCCATAAGCCACTGGTTTTTTTTTTTTTTTTTTTTTATTTATTTATTTTACTTCTCCCAGGAAAGCCGAAGCTATAGCGCACTGAGTCAGCGCCCTGAGATACTATTTTTTTTCTCGACCGAGTCCATCAGCCAAGCTCCGAATGATGCTCAAGGATTTCTCGCAACCATTTCACGGAGCTTAAAGCTTAATGGGGTAGTATTTCACCGGGCGGCTGGGCTTGGGGACCCTACCTACCAGTCAGTAATTGTGCCGAACTGCACAATAGCAAGAGTCGTCAGTTGACTCTAGGTTTGCACAATTAAACGCAAGACGCAAGACATATCCTCCCTACCAACTCACCCATTGGGGCGGTAGGTAAAATATACAACGGGATACGACGGACCTGTGAAAAGCTAATGATCCTCGGCGTATCTTCGGCCACACGGACAGCAACGTTCGCGTCTGTGTGTGGGTGGGTGCACAGTAACTCTACGAATGAAGTGGAAGCGTAGAACAAGACAGGATGCGATCACATGGAAAGGAGAAATCCCCTGGAAGAGAGTGATTCCAGGTGAAGGTAAATTTAAGAGAAAAGGAGAACAACCTGTGAGTTTCCTTCCCACGGGAATGTTTTCAGTCAGACAATTAACTACGTTCGGGGAGGAAAGATTCTCTAGAAGAAAGCGGAGCTCGAATGTGTCGGCGCGAACCGAAAATAAATGATTAATACATAAAAAAATAAAATAACAATATTTAATAAAAAACCTTTTTTTATTTTATTTGAGGTCTGTGTTCGGTGGAACACATTGGACGAATCCCCCCAAACGTCCATTATTGGAGAGAATCAAACAAAAATTTAACGGAATAGTTCGTAAACTCATCAGTAGTCAATAGCTGTATTGTTGTGCAGAAACCTGAAAACCCAAGCGGAGACAACAAGTACTATATATGTCACTACTAAGCTTTCAGTGGAATATTTGTAACGAATTACTGAACACAAAAACAATAACCGCCCCACCACGGAAAATAGGTCGGCCATCATCACTTCTCTTAACAATACAGTCAGATCCGCCATCAGAAATATTCCACTATCAAACTTTCAGTGAAATATTTCTAACGAATTACTGAACGCAAAAACAATAACCACCCCACCACGGAAAAGAGGTCGGCCATCATCACTTCTCTTAACAGTACAGTCAGATCCGCCATCACAAGCTCTTTCATTATAATATTCGTCAAGTTTCTATAAACATTTTTTTGTTGTGGAACCTGCAAGAACCATAGGATTTGATCAAATTGATCATTGAATGTGTGTGAATGGGTGTCAGAAAACAGATACAGACTATGTCACACTGGGTATTCCCCCTCAAAGCAATGTAAACGTAGGGTTTATTTGTAATCAAATCCACAAAAAGTTGTTTGGTATCATATCACACTTAAATTGTATTAAATATTGAGAAAACTATCAATAACATATTAAAACCTGAATGTTTTAAAATGTTTCCCCTATTGCCATTTTATAATAGCTAAACAAGGATATAAAGGACTTTGGAGTTGATATCAGTTCATATTTAGCTCTAGACTAACAAATCAATATCCTAAACACGATTTTAGCCATACCTCATACTGGGACTGACTCCGAATCGAAAAAAAGTGGTGTTTGGGAGGGCGACTTGCGCCTGCTAAGGGCAACCAGAATCACTTAAATCCGTGAGACTGTTCGGCTGTTCCTGGATATCTGAAAAACGGAAGGGTTACCTACTAATAGTTTATACTGGGTTAGTGCCTACAGTCTTTAACTAAGAAAATGGATAGTAAGAAAGAAATCGCTCAAGCCTTGGATGCTACGATAAATGCATTACGTCGTCGACGTTTGATAATAATAATAAAAAGTAAGTTCGTGCTGTTTTGATTGTTTTCGAGGTAATAACTGTAGGAAGCACTCGTGAAAAGGGGCAATAGAAACACATTTATAGGAGAGATTTGGTGAGAGTCGGTCGTACTCAAGAACCAAAAATGCATAGCTTATTTATATTAATAAAATATTTAAAAATTCCTAGAAAACCCGGCAATACTATATTTGTTGCGTATTTAATGGAATTTTCTGGTAAGTGCGTACGGAATGACCTTGCCCGGAAAAAAAACAAATCATTATGGAAAATTTATTGGATGGCATCTCGTGGCGCCCACTCGGCGCTACAGGTTCGCCTCTCCCGGGAGAAGTCTAAAAAAAAAAAATAAAAAAAATTGACAAGCCTCAGGTCTTGCTAAATAAGCCTAAGTCCGGTTCCCGGTTGTCAGCCAGCTGACATAATCGAATTTGGTTGTCAAGCAATCAAAAACAATTTCTCTCGTTTCGTTAAACATTCGGACGACACAGATCGTAATTTTATAATCAGTTGAAAATCCAAAGAATCGAGTAAATAAATGAAATATTTAATATAATAATCTAAGCCGTTTTGATTATTGCATTCTGGAGAAGGAATATTTATAGGATTGCTGCACGCAAATTTAGGTATTCTCTTCCCATTGCAAACATTACATTATTTCAGAGCGACAATCAACGTCACTACACGCCAGGAGACACCATTGTTCCTGATTATCCCCACGACCCACCACAAGACGCAGTAGTTAGGGTAAGTTGAGTGCGTGTTTGTAGAAAACGCAAATTGCAGTACGCAGGAGTTTACGTGCCAATACATTGTGCTTTGAAACATTAGAGAAAATTTCCCCGACGACATTCCTCGGTCGGCGGAAATTATAGAGATCTTCCCCGACGACATTCCTCGGTCGGCGGAGATCAAACTACGTGTTGGCCGAACGAGTGCCAATGTAATTGCCATTCAAAAACAAAAACTTAATGACAGCTCGATACTCAATCTTGTCCATTTTCACAAAAACACTCACATCGACTCACTCAACCGACTGTTAAATAAAAACTACGCCTCCAATGGCTAACATTTTGGTGAGTAACTGTCAAAAGATGCACAACTACATTCACTAGCTTTTATTGACGAGTGCTACTATCTTCACGTTGAGGTCGGAAACTTTTCAGCCCACCCTCTTATTGGGGGAAATTTTAGGGGTTAGCGGCCTACCTGAATAATAAAAAAACAAGAGTCTTACATGAAGGATACATAATACTTCATTCTAGGCCCCATCCTATTTAATATCTACACCTCGGATATTTCTCGCTCTATGGACGGGAGAGTAAACCAAATATGCTATACGGATGGCGTCCTAGTGTACACGTCATTCAAAAGGCATAAACTCGCAACAAATCGACTCAACAGTCACCAGGACAAACTGTATCAGTATTACAGTCGATCAAAAATTCGACATAACCCATTCAAAGCAGTTTTCAATAATCAATGTTTACATTAAGTACTACAGCTAACTTATAATTCTAGTGATACAATTGTTTACATGCATATATTACACATTTTTCAAACATAACTGAATGTGTGAATAACTATTCGAGTATTATAGGTTTTAATATTGTAGCGAGCTTAGGGTTCGCTGGACTAATTATTTAAATAAATAAGGACCGTTAAATCGATTTTGAATTAATGTAACACTTTTTAGTCCGTTAATAACAACCGTTACTTTTACCGTACACTTAACGATTTCTTGACTTATCGCTTCCGTACTTATCGCGTCTTTTACTGCTTACTTCTCCCTTATTACTTGTCTCCATGATCTGTGTGCGACGTATTTATACCGTTTCCTCACATTCTGATTCGGTGTTTTGTTTCCGTCCGTTCCATAGCCTTAAATGTTCTATTCTTCACAGTCTCTAGTTTTCCAGTACTTTCTAGAATATTCTAGTACATTGTTTCGGACTTTCTCGAATATTCTAGTACTGATTGTCAATGCGTCACAATATTAATAGTTTTCCTGGAAAAGGTCAGACAACCAGGTTTTGTATTTTTTAATTTAATCTAATCTAGTACTTAACTTAAATCTAACTTATTCTAGCTTAACCTAATTTATATTATAATAAGTTAAATATGTAATGTGAATTGGGGAATATAGGGATTGATGGTTAAGGAAGTAGGTTGGCGTGGGATATGGTCAGTTAGTGGTCTCGGGTGGGGTAACATTTCCGGTTGTTCGTTAAAACGCAGAATGTTGAAGAATGGTTGTATGTTGCAGTATTTGAACTGATTGGGTGCCAGCTCGGTGTTATGGTACACTACCTCGTTGGAGTCATTAACCAATCTTCCAGAGGTGAAGAGACTTCTGGTGTGGAGTCAATTCAGATAGTGAGCCCTGTTATCTAGAGGAGTTGGTAGTAGTGAAGTTATTATGGGGTTGGGATTATTTGGGAGGTTTTCAATAAAATTGATAGACAGCTCTAGGAAGCGTCTATCGAGACGATCAATATTAGCGGCATTGTATAGCAAGATGTTATTGTAATACTTGTAAGAGTTGGGTTGTCGGTTGAGGCCAGTGACCAACCTGAAACAACCTTTCGAAAGTGCGTAGCTTCTCCATTTGGTCTGGTGTTATATGATACCACAGTGGACACGCATATGTGAGTGTGGGTCTGATTATTTGTTTATAGATGAGCAGTTTTACTTTGTGAGAGACACCGTTGGGTTTCCACATCACTTTTCTACAGAGATTCAGTTGTATTGTGGCTTTACGTAAAGTATTTTTAATGTGGGTGGAGAATGAAAGGTAATTGGAAAAGGTTATTCCCAGATATTTTAAAGTTTTAGAAGGTTTTATGTGGGTGTTATTTCGTTTGAGTCTAGTTTTGTTGTGGGTGCGCCTTGTGTTGTTTGGCAGTGCTCATTTTTACCTTTAAACACTATAAGTTGGGTTTTATCAGGATTTTGGCGAATTTTCCATTTATTGAAGTATGTTGATAGATTTGGGAGGAAGTTATTAATGCGGTTTCTTGCCTCTTTTACAAACTTGCTGCTGGAGTAAACTCTGGTGTCATCAGCGTAATTCAACATTACGGTATTGGGTAATTGAGGCTGCGGTATGTCTGGAGTATAGAGGAGGTATAATAGTGGTCCAAGAATTGAAGCCTGCGGAACCCCTCCGGTTATATTATACGATTGGGAGATAGAAGAATTTATTTTGACCATGAATTTTCTACGAGAGATGTACGAAGCGAGAAGTTTGGTAGTATGGGTGTTTAATTCAAATATATAGTGCAGCTTGTAAAGCATTCCCGAGATCCAAACACAGTCGAATGCTCTAGATATGTCGAGAGAGATACAGACCGTCGGGCTTTGGTTTTGAAGATTAGTTGTGACATCGTTCGTTAGTTTTAACAGAGCATGACAGGTGGAGCGTCGTGAGCGAAAGCCAAACTGGAAATTTGGGATAATAGCGTTGTCATTAGCAAATGAAAGGAGATTTCGATATATCTTACATTCCAATATCTTGCTTAATGTATTTAATAACGATATCGGACGATAGTTGCTGGGGTTGTTGGAAGGACTGTACTTACTGATAGGGACTATAACCGTGGTTTTCCAGTTATCTGGGAAATGTGATGCGTTAATTAGGTGGTTGAAAAGAACGAGAATAGGGACTAGATTTGACGGGAGAAGTCTTTTGTAAAGAAGGTTTGGAATTCCATGTAAACCTGTCGACTTTTTGTTGTTGCGTGTTGTTATAAATTCAGCTAATTCGCCTGCTGTTAGGAAGGGCGCATTATCCAGAGGATGAGACACTTTGTTTGTTTCGTTGAATTCCGCGATGAAAGGGGTGAAGGATGGGATCATTGTACGTGAGATGTAGTCGTTTACGGTAACTTGAAAATTGGAGACTGAGAGGGAGTCGTTTTGTTGATGGATTTTATAAAAGTGATTAGCTAGACAGTTTGCTATATCAATATCTGATTGGACTGGGTGATTGTTAGTAGGATTGATAATATAATCGATTCGGGGTTTGTATTTTCGACCCTTTAGTCTGTTGATATTTTTGAATAAATGAGTATTGGGTTTAATATTGTTAAGTATAGACATGTAACCCTGGTCGGCAAATTGTTTTAGTTGTCCATTTATCAGGGTAGTCAAGAGTTGGATTTGATTTTTAATAAATGGGGAGTAACTGCTATGTCTGGCGCAAGACTAATGAACTTGCCCGGAAAAAACAAATCATTACGGAAAATTTAACAAGCCTCAGGACTTGCTAAATAAGGCCAAGACCGGTTCCCGGTTGTAGAGCCGATGATGATGATGATGATGAACTGCTATGTAGTTTTCGTCTAAGCTGTTTTTCTACGCGTAACCGTTTTGTAAGGATGTTGGGTAAAGGTGATTATGAGGGATGGATGTAGGTGTGTGGCTGAAGAGGGCATTTTTTAGTATTTGCTCTATTCTTAAGGCTGGTTGATCAATTTCAGCAGGCAGCAATGTCCCTATTGACTCTTTTTCAGTTTGTCCTGGAGTAATTCGGGATCGGATTGAATGAGTAACATGGTTCGAGGGCTGGGATTTGGACAGTGGTGTGGACGGACCCATGATCGGAAGGGAATTCGAAGGATACTGTAGGGAGGTTAGGTGAGTAGACGTCTACGCATTTTAGGAAAAAATCCAATGTTGATTTAGTAGTTTTGGAGATACGTGTTGGCTGTAATGGACAGTCCGCATAGATATATGGATGAAGTTGATGGAGTGCTAGAAGTTGGCAACCATATTTATGGCACTTAGTGTCGTTAAATGAAGTATGCCGAGCATTCCAGTCTCCTCCTATTATGAAAGTGGCAGGTAGAGACTGTTGGATTATCTCAGTGATGTCGGAACTAGGGAAGTTTGGTTCCCGAGAAGGGTGTATGTATACGGACGACAGTACAAGCACTTTGTTGCTTTTACAAAAGATTTGAATTGCCGTGTACTCAATATTATTTATATTGGTGAACCTAATTTCGGAAAATGCGACTTTATGGTGTATTCGAATTCCAGTACCTCCACGAGGTCCAGTGGTTCGTGGATTAGAAACAAGTGTATAATTCGGGATAGATACTCGGGAGTTTGGTTTAAGCCACCTTTCCGAGAGGAGGAGGATATCTGGAGAAAACTTTTCAACGAACAATCGGAGGCGTTGTCTGCGAATATTGGAATATATGGACTCTGCGCTGAGGGAAATTATGGTTAAATTATCCATTAAAGGAGAGGATATGTGAAGTTATAAGAGATAAAATCTGACCTTTTTTTTCTATTTCTGAGCTGTATTCAAAGCAGCCATAATTCTGAGTAGTAAACATTCTCGTTATTCATAGAATATTCGAATACAATTACGAGACAGTACGATTAGACCACAGGACAGGATGAAATATCTTGGGGTCATTTATACCCAAAAAAATGAATTTCAACAAATATGTGACCTACATTCTTCAAAGCAACAAAGCAACAAAGTTGACAACCAAGTTGAACTTCTCTGCTATAAGCATCTAATCCGTTCTGGAATATCGTACCCCTTTTCCATGTGGTCTTGTATATCTTCGGCCCAAATGGAAAAATTTCGAGTTTCCTAAGGGAGAAGATTTCTAGGAGGCCGACGGTCGCCATTACGCCAACTTCCACCTAGGTGAAGGTGCCCCCATCATCTCTATCGTCGAGTACCTGTTGGAATTAGCATATAGGTACCTCGAAACCATCCAGAACAGCGAGAACCTACTTGTACGGGAGTCTTGGGTTCTTGATCCTTCCTTCCTTCGAACTCTTCGAAAGGGTGCCCAAAATGCATACAACAAGCAACTTTATAAGGTGTGCAGTAAATGGTTATGTGCGAAAAAGCATCTCGGGTAAATGACCTCCACGGGTTTGTTTGCACAATAAAGCAATGTTTTCACAATTAATATGGTCAATTTTGTGGCCAAATTTCTACTTTGGACTTAGTGGTTCAACCACAATATCACAGAATTATACACTGTGTCTTGACTGCTTCATACATTGTGCAGAAAACATATTGCGGTTGCGTAAGAAGTCTGTATGTTAAGATAAAATTCCACCCATTTCGCGCGGTTTTAATTCCTGGAAATTCTTGCAAAATCTGTATAAATTGAATAATTTCGAAGAATGACGTCAATGCTTTTGCAACACTAAAACTAGTTGAAATTCGCAGAAAGCGTATTTAAGTTCGTTGCTACGCAATTACACATAAATCGGTTGTTGGTTAGGGTCACTATCCCCCACGATGGTTTGATTGAAACGTAAATATGCTTCGCATCTAAGCTGCTTCTTCCTTTTAATCAAAACAAAAGAATCCAGAAAAGGCAAACCAGAATTGATCGCGCCTTCTAAGTCCCATTCGGAGCAATTCCGCCAAAATTCCATAAAGAATCCGCCATTCTGATCTAATCTAACCTGAAATTATTACCTTCTATTCTCCTTGTTTCTTTTCAGGTTCTGCTTTTTTTTCTCCTCGAGTTTATTGTTATTTTCATCATCTTTAGCTTGTTATTATTATGCTGGGCCTTTCAGACTTTGTTGTCAGTTTTTTTATATGATGACGCTAGAAAGCGATAGTTTCGCAAATTTGCGCGCCAACAACAGAATACTAGAACGTTGGAGCCCGTCTATTGGCGATACTATGAAATTGTTAAGATTAGATGCGAAAGGAAAGGATATGGATTGTCGCACGATGAATGGAGCATCGCCGATGCTTATTAAGCTATAATTCTTAAACAGGTTTTGTAGTCTTACGTTTTTCGCAAACTTCACGAGTTTAATATGAACATGGTTAGATCAATAGAGCATCGATCGTATACATAGATTGACTTTTTGTGAACCACTTGGGTAGTTAAAAAAGAACACACGCGCGCACACCCATATATGTACTGTGCTTGGTAAAATTTCTGTATCTATTGTGCTGAAAGACATTCTCGGAATTGTATTGTTGTTGGTGGTATTTGAACACGGGTAATGTGGAGATTTTCAAGGCCGCACTTGCTGTACAATGACCTGTTGTGAAAAAGATGTTTTTTGTTTACGCAATTTCGCGAAGGTGGACGTTGTGCGGCAAAGGCTCTGCGATATTGTAGAAGCTTAAATAACATTGAAAATGCCTATAAGTGTCGCATTATTGGCCTTGGCATTATGGGTTATTCAACGAGCGGCAAAGAAAATTTATGGAAATATTCCCTTCAATTTTCGAGTTCAATTATGTTATGGTATTGAATATGATATGCTGAAATGATTTGCTCGAAATACTTATGATACTTTAGGACTTTTAGCTCATGTTGTTGGAAATACATATGATGAGTGTAGGGCCTACCTAGAATGTAGACTGTTCGGATCTGATAATTATTATTCGACATAAAATATCTTAAACCTCCTCAAATCGAAGCATAATAAAATTTAACAAATAGCAATAAAGAGGAGGTAAATTGACGCCCTCAAATGTCAGAGCACAGCAAAACAGACTAAGGGGTAGAGTGTGCTTGTGCCCAGAGATGTTTGAAATTCATAATGTAACAAGATGAAGCTGTCGTAGTTTCCTATATTTACCTGTTACTGCCGAAAATAATATCCAATATGAACTGCCATGCAAACTCTAACGGACGGATATTTAAATGAGAATAGCAGAATAGTAGAGCCTTATTAAGTAAGCTTCGTTTATAAGGCCTTCCTAAAAAATTTGCCATTGGGTCAAGAGTTTCTTCGGAAATCGATTGATTCCGGTTATTGTCTTTGAATCTCCTTTCTATTAATACCGGAGTAGCTTGGGTTCTATGTTGGCACCAACTCTATTTCTGCCTTCTCTTTATGATTTGTTTGTGTGAAGGAGTAACAAAATATTAAGTTTTACCGATGATAGTACACTGATTACTTCATTTTTGAAATGATCGACCAATTAACACTTCAATGTCGCGGCGGCACAGAAGCGACCAGGTAAACTCCCTGAATCAACAGCTGGATAAAATCCTGCAATAGGGTAAAGCTAATACGGTCGATTTCACGGAAGACGCAACGTACAAGGTGGCGCAAAATTAATCATCCAATTTTGTTTTTGAATTACTTTTTTGCTAAACAAAAAAAATGATTTTGAGTAATGGAACTCTTTATTTCGACTTTCCAATTTTTTCTGTTAAGTGGAAAAGATGATATCCGTCAAGTGTTTGCCGCCATTGTTGATACACATTTGTACCCGTTTTATCGCATTTTCAATGACTTTCCGCAAGATTTCCGGTGATAACTGTTCGAATTCCTGTCGAATATTCTCCTTAAGGGCTGCGATTGTCTGAGGCTTGTTGCCCGCGACTTCAAGTAGCTTCAAAGAAAGAAGTTTGGGATGGTTAAATCGGGCAATTTTGCCGGCCATGTCAAATCATCAAAACTGGAGATTACGCGACCAGGAAACGCTTCCTTCACAATATCCATTGTGGGCCGTCGTGTGTGCGGTTGCACCGTCTTGTTGAAACCACATGTTCACCAAGTCCCCCTCTCCAATTCTGGCAGTAAGAAGTCGTTTATCATGGTCCTGTAGCGTTCGCCAGTAACAGTGACCGTATTGCTGATCATCATCATCATCGGCACTACAACCGGGAACCGGTCTTGGCCTTATTTAGCAAGTCGTGAGGCTTATTAAATTTTCTGTAATGATTTGTTTTTTTCCGGGCAAGGTCATTAGTCTTGCGTCAGAGGCAGGTATTGCTGATGACATCCTCAAAAAAATACGGCCCAAACACTCTTCCCGCGTGAACGCCGCACCACACAGTGGCTTTGAGTAAATGTAATGGCTATTCGTGCATCATATGCGGATTTTCAGTGCCCCAGAAACGAAGATTTTGCTTATTGACGTAAGCGCTTAACTGGAAATGCGCCTCGTCCTTCATGACGATTTTCGACACAAAAGCGTCCTCCTCGTTGTTGAGATTAAGAATGACTTGAGAGTAATTCACTCGCCCCCCATCGCTTGTCTATTTGTATTCTGCAGCTGTCTAGTTCACAAATGTCAAATATGATTACGTACGACGCCATTTGCAAAAATTATAACATCTTCCGATAGGGTGAAAAAGAAAATAAAAACCGTTGGTGCCGGACATTCTGGACCGAGCAGGTATTAAATCCAAGAAAAGCGTGAATTTGCTTGGCGCATGGGGTGTGGAAAGTATCATGACATGAACACGTGTCGAATATTGCCAAGTCCGCTTTCAGAAAATTAGGTTATGTTTTTAAAGCTAAAAACCTCATTTTATTTCGGTTTAAGTTCTTCGTCTCTACGGATCTCGAACAAATTAGGAGTTTACGAAGGCAATTCAAACTGATACTGTATGTAGGAACAGAGTAGGATAGCTCCGTTGCAACCTCGATTTAATTAATCGAAGCGAATAAAAAAAGTATACCAAACGGCCTGGAAATATTTTATATATAATACTGTGATAGTTTAGGGCGGTGGGAGCGAACATACAGGGCAAAGTCTCTGTTCAATCCAAGTTGACATGCAGTCTCCAGGTGACACGCCTGGAGCGCTACTTTGGCACCCACCAATTAGTGAACCAATGCATGCAGCGACATCCTAAGAAAGGTTGGGGCAAGGCTAATAACCATGCCCGTAAAAACGAATTATTATGGCAAATTTAACAAGCCTTGGATATAGACCGGATACATGACGACGACCACGGAAACGAAAATGGTTACATGATTTAAGAATTTTCTCATGGAACGTCCGCTCACTATAAAGAGCTCGAGCTGCACAGCAGCTAGCCGATGCCCTGTCTGAATATAAGGCTGACATAACAGCATTACAAGAAATAAGATGGACGGGGAGTGGTGTTATTCAAAGAAACGAGTATGACATTTATTACAGCTGTCATGCAAAACACCAATTCAATTCAATTTTTATTTAGTAGATAATTACATTTATGGTATATTTTACAACTAGTACTTAAGAGATTTAGGATAGCAATTCCTTTACAACTATAATCTTAAATCTATATAACGACAATAGCACAATTTTAATGAATAACAAATAATAAATTAAGGGAAAACTACAATAAAAAACCCTTATTTGAATCTTAAGACTAATATTTCACGAGCTTCCGGTTATTTTATATAGTAATGACCTCGATATAATTTTCATAGACAGAGTACATATGTAGTGATTTAGGATAACGCAAGACGGGAAACGAGAACATTGTCAGAAAAAGAACAATTGACGAAGAAGTTTCGATTGATTTTGTCAATAAGGAACTCTACCGGTTTAACGTTGGCGTTTTCATGTAGTTCATGTGTCGAATAATGCCATGGCAAATTCAGCAACATTTTCAATATTTTATTTTGACACCTTTGCAATTTTATTTTGTGTGTGCGAGCACAATTACACCATACAGGCGCCCCGTACAGGAGTATAGCTTGAAAAATGGTTTTAAATATTATAATTTTATTTTCGATGCTAAGCTTTGATTTTCTACACACTAATGGATACATAACTCTTACGACTTTGTTTATTTTGTCAATTGTGGTAGTGATGTGTTTTTGAAAGATGAGTTTTTTATCTAGAATAATACCTAGATATCTACACTCTTCGGACCAATCAATATCAACTGCACACATACTGAGTTTAGTGCCATTTGGTAGGTAACAGTGTTTCCTACATCTCGAAAACCAGACAGCTTGTGTTTTATTACCATTTATTTTTATTTTCCATTTCCTGTAATATACTGCTAGCTTGTCAAGAGCTGCTTGCAAAGAGTTGTAGACATTAGTGAATAAGGCACCCGAAGAGCAAATGGCCGTATCATCGGCAAACATAGCTACTTGAATGTTTTCACCTAGACATGGTAAATCTGCGACAAACAATGTAAATAATATGGGACCAAGGACCGAGCCCTGGGGTACACCATGGTGGATTTGGTGAGTAGAGGATATGTCGGTTCCTAAACTCACAACATATTTTCTCGAACGAAGAAAGCTCTGGATAATTTTGATAAGCGGTATTGGCAGCTTAAGTTTTAGTAGCTTATAAATCAAGGCATCGTGCCATACCGTATCAAAAGCTTTTTCGATGTCTAGAAGAACTAGTCCCGTTGACTCCTTGTCGATGAATTTACCAGCTATGTGGTTTTTAATGCGCAAGACTTGGTGGATTGTGCTGTGACCACTACGGAAACCGAACTGAAAGTTTGGTAAGATGTTATTGTCTTCCACAAAACGATCAATCCATTCCTTAATGATTTTTTCTAAGAGCTTACTTAGACAGCTAAGTAGACTAATAGGTCTGTAGCTTTCGGGGCTGTTCTTCGGTTTGCCGGGTTTCGGGATAGGTATTACTTTTGCTGTTTTCCAACAGTCCGGAAAATAACAATTCTTAAGACAAGCGTTGAAAATGAATGTTAAATAGTTACTTGCAGCAGGTGGAAGTGCTTTGATTAATTTGTTGTTAATATTATCGAGACCCGCGGCCTTTTTTGATTTCGATTTTTTTTATCAATTCTTTAACTTTGCTGATATTAGTTGCGTAAGTACTTTCAGCTGGTGTTTGAGAAAGTACATAGATAGTGTTAGCAACTTCAGCTTCAGTATACGCGTCGCTTAGATGCATAGATATGGAGTGGTTCTTACTAAACGTGTTAGCAAGTAGGTTCGATTTCTCCACTGAAGAAATAAACAACTTGTCGTGAACTTTAAACGGAGGAATACTGCACCCTCTCTTTTTCATAATTTTTGATATTTTCCAGAACGGTTTGCTTGCTTTGTCAAGAGAGGAAAGGTGTTTATTCCAACACTTGTTCCTATATGTTGAGATTTCGTTTTTAATGATATTATTTAAGACTTTAACATTAACTAGAAAACAATCGATTCTATAACGCAGCCATTTTCTTCTTTCAGAGTTTCGTAGCCTAATCAGATGTAAGATATTTTCAGGAAGCGGTGCCTTATCAACTGGAGCAGTGGAACATTTAGGTATCGCAAGATCGGCCGCTCTATTGATAATAGAAACAAAATTGTTGCATAGGATATCAATGTGCTCGCTGCAGGTTATAGAATTTAGGCTGGTATCACCTAGAACCAAGTTCGTGTTTATATATGATTTATAACAATTCCAGTTGGCGGCAGAATAGTTGTGGTATAAACTGGTACGATTTACAACTACTGTATGATTCACTGTGAGGCTGATCGGAAGGTGGTCTGAACTTAACGCATTTAGAGTTAATGGTACTGTGCAGTAATTTGGAATATTAGTGATATATAGATCAAGAGTTGAGGGGTTCTTGTTAGCACTCGCTGGGATATAGGTGGGAAGAAGTGGATAAAGTATGGAAAAACTTGGGCTGGATTCAGCAACATCTAGTAAAATGTTACCCCAGCTGTTTGCCCTAAGACAATTCCACGACTGATGTCTGCAGTTTAGATCACCACCAATAATTACCTTGTTTCGAGTGTTGACTCTATACAATTTTTGCAGATCCCGCTTAAAGTAAGTAGATTTCTCAATGTTTCTATTTCCTCCAGGGAAATAGACCGAAAAAAGACTAACCTTGGAGTTGTCACTTAATGTTACATCTATACTAATTTCCTCAATTAACTTAAGGTGCAATGAAGGACGCAAGGAATGTTCTATACATTTTTTCACAACAATGGCGACACCTCCACCAGTAGCATGTACCCTGTCTAGGCGATAACATATGTAATTTTGATGTGAGAAAGAAATGTCTTGTTTGAGCCAGGTTTCTGAAACAAGTGCAATGTCAATATTAAAATTTATCAAGAAACTAAAAAATTCATGCTTTTTGTTTTTGATGCTTCTCGCATTCCAAGTTATGATGTTAAGAGAGTTTCTTAACATGTTTTTTCCGAGTATATGTACTTAATAGCTAATGAAGTAATGACGTTAAATTGGTCAGCTTTGGTTTGACAAGCACTAAGCTTGGTTACAACTTCATTAAGAAGAGAGTTTATCTCGCTAAATGAGAACAGGTTATCATTATTTAATGTTTCTGACGGATTTTTCTTCGTGTGTGTCGTATCACTGTTGGAAGGTTGCTGGGTTTGATGGAGGCCAGAAGCCCAGGTGGATGAAGGAAGTGAAGGTTGACGCACAGATCGGGGTAGTGGAGGAAAATTATCCATGGATAATCGGTCGGGCACTGGCTGCTGTTTGTCACTCGGAGGCTGTAGGAACGTTGTATTTCCTGTACCACGTCCACGTGGTGATAATTTGCGGCGAATGTCTATGTACTGCTTTCGGCTTATGCATTCTGGATCGGTGGATTTATGTGGCCCACTACAATTTGCACACTTGATGACCTCATTCGTTTTGCAGTCGGATGTTTTATGGTTTCCCGAACATATTGCACAGAAGCTATTTATATGACAATGCATCGAGCCGTGACCATAAAGCTGGCAATTGTGACATTGTGTGACCTTACCTGGATTATGTTTTTTAAAGTCCCAGCGAACGATGGTTTTGAACAAGGTGGAGTAGTTCCGTTTTAGTTCGTTTAATTTGACAGTACCGCGTTGAATGTAGACGATGTACAAGTAGTGTTTGTACAGGGCTTTTGTTGACGGATTTAATGTGATGGTTTTAACATCTAGGCACTTAATCCCGAGTGCAATTAACTCATTTTTCATTATATCGTTGCTTATTAAGTCTAGTCCGGATAACACTACCTTTAATGGTCGATTTTCCTTACGTGAGTGGGTGAAAAACTCACATTTTAACCGTAAGAGTTCGGTTCTGATTTTATTATAAATGTCCATTGTTGGGGCACATATTTTTTGCCCAAGCGAAATGTTTTTGATTAAGTATTTGTCTATCTTAATGTTGCTCAAAATATCACGCACTTGAGCACTAGTTGTTTTTAATACCACAATTGGCGGAACGGTTTCTTTAGGAAGTTCTGCGCACTGTTCGTCATTGGTCGGATCCATTTCAGGAGAGTCTTCCATCAGACTTTGAAGTGGTTGAAAAAAGTTAGTGTTTGAACACATTTTAGATTTTTCTAGAACTTTATTGTTCACTTTTGAAAGTTTATCGGGAGGTGTTTGGCCTCCAATAACAGGGTCGTAACGCAACCGTTTGCGCTTGATTTTATTTAATACACGTGGCCCAGGGGCCATAACTTAACGGTTATAACACTTGTTCAAATTTTTGTATGCGGAAAACGAGGCAAAGAAAACAAGATAATGATAATTAAATTGTGAAAATTATTGTGAAAATAACGGTTGATTAAGATAACTAGCACGAGCAAAACTGTGAGACAAGTTGACTGTTTGAAAGTCAGCCAGGTACTGAATGCAAAACACCATGTGCTCGAGGTAGGCTTTCTAGTTAGCCAAAAACTGAAGCCCGCCATCATCGGCTTTAATGGAATAAACGAAAGGCTATGCACTCTTCGCGTGCGAGGCATGTTTAAGAACATAAGCCTCATAAACCTTCACGGACGTACAGAGGAGTCCCCTGACGAAGAAAAAGAAGAAGTCTATGAGAACGTCGAACGGGCCCTCAATGCCTGCCCAAGATACGATGTGAAAATCGTTCTTGGCGATTTGAATGCCAAAATAGATCGGGAGCCGGTTTTCAGGCACTACGCAGGTTCCCACAGTTTGTATGAGAACACTAATGACAATGGACTACGAGTCATCGAGATGGCAGCATAAAAAAAATTGATCGTTGCAAATTTTTTTTTTTATTTTTTTTTTATTAGACTTCTCTCGGGAGAGGCGAACCTATAGCGCCGAGTGGACGCCCCGAGATGCCATCAAATAACTGTTGCAGTTCTTTTTGAACAGTTGCAGGTTGTAACGTTCCGGGAACACTCGCGTGGGAAGGGAGTTCCACAGCTTCCCCGCTCTGTAGCGGAACGAGTTCTGATGTAGGGATGTTCGCGCCGTCGGGAGATGAACCACAAACGGGTGCGATCCGTCGGATTGTCTTGTGGAGCGAATATAAGCCGAATTGCGCGGAACAATACCACGAATCTCCGAAGAACAGCACCCGTGATAATATCTGTAAAACAGACAGAGGTCGGCTACGCGCCTTCGATGTGATAGCGACTGTAGTCCCGACGTCACCGCCGAGTCCACTATCAGGTAGACCGCTCGTCTCTATATGCTCCCAAGTAGGTCGAGGGTATGTTTAGGAGCCGGGCCCCAAACATGAGAGCAATATTCGAGCGCGGGTCTAATTTGGGATTTATATAGGAGAAGAAGTTGGGCCGGAGTAACATATTTCTTGGATCTAAAAAGATAACTCTGTTTTCCTGAGGCTGACCTGGCGATGTTCGACACGTGTTTATGCCATGATACATTCCCACAGACCGTGACGCCGAGCAATTTCAAACTTTCCCCAGCCTCGAGGGCCCGGCCATTCATCATCAGCTGTGGAACCGATGATCCACTTTTCTTTGTGAATGTTGTATACTGAGTCTTCGTTGCATTGAAGTCGACAAGATTGGCCTTTCCCCACTGCAGGACTTTATCCAGATCCCAGAGAATCAATCTGTCTACATCTCAGCTGGTGTGACGCAGATGCACCAATCGGCCGATCACTCGAAAAGGAGGAAATAAGCGTACTATCATCCGCAAAACTGAACACTTTGTTATCCCTTGTCTCGTACAAATCATTTATGTGAAGCAAGAACAAGGTTGGAGCCAAAATAGAACCTTGGGCCACCCCCGAATTAACAGGATACAGATCCGAACACTCGCCGTCCACAACAACCCGGATCGATCGTTTCTCGAGGAAGCTCCTCGTCCAGTCGCAAAGCTGTTGGGAAAGTCCATATGAACGAAGTTTGCTCAGCAATGCCCCGTGCCAGACGCGGTCAAAAGCCTTGGAAATATCCAATGCGACCGCCCTTGACTCACCATGCCGTTCAATTGCAGATGTCCATATATCGGTTATAAGTGTCAAAAGGTCTCCTGAGGACCGCCTGCCACGGAATCCGTATTGACGATCATTCAGGAGTCCGTTGCACTCCTAATACTTAACCAACTCAGTATTGATGACTTTTTCCATTACCTTAGATAAAATAGACAGTAATGCTATCGGACGGTAATTTTGTGGGAGAGACTTTTTTCCCGTCTTTGGGATTGACTGAACTCGAGCGATTTTCCAGCAGGCAGGAAAGGTCCTCCGTGCATAAGATAAGCGAAAGAGTGTGCCAAGAACCGGCGATAGTTCTGGAGCACAGTTCTTAAGGACTATTGCTGGTATTCCGTCCGGGCCGGTTGCCTTCCTACAATCCAGTTCACGTAGCATGCGTTGAATAGCGCGCGGACGAAATCTCACATCCCGCATGGAAGACTGTACCGGCGAGATCACAGGTGGGTCCAAAAGGCCAGGATCGAGGTTTGAATTCGCCGAAAATAAATTTGCGAATACATTAGCTTTATCCTTTGAATTCGGGACTAACGTCCCGCTGTCTGTTACCAACGGAGGGAAAGAAGATGATGCAAAGTTACCGCTGACAGCTTTTGCCATTGACCAGAAGGAGCGCGAGCCAGTTGGGCACCGAAGGAGCCTATTGATCACCCTGTCGTTGTGAGCCTTCTTCGCGGTATCAATCGCCTGGTTGCACGCATTTCTGATTCTGATAAAATTCGTTCTGTTAACATCGGTGGGATTGGAGCGCCATTGCTTAAAAGCTCTATTTTTTGCCGCTGTAATCAGCTCGCACCAGATTTCCGCAAAATATCCACAAATCCACCTGGGTACCACCTGATGGAGTCACTCGCAACCAAATTGACCACGTGTTGATAGATCGCCGCCACTCCTCGAGCAGGATGACGGTACGAACGTACCGAGGTGCCAACGTCGACTCGGATCACTATCTTGTTGGTACAGTCCGAGCGCGGATTGGCCTACGGACGCGTATTGCATCCGCGGATTACGTTCGAACCGACACGGTTGCCTTGTGCAATGAGAATACCAGTAATATCTTTGATCACGCGCTAAGACTCGTGCTCGAAGAGCTGGACGAAGGGAGAGTAAGTCCTGGGACCAGAAAGCCGGGCGTAGAAGAGAAATGGACACGCCTTAAGAATACTGTCATTAGTACCGCCAATTCCATCTTAGACAGTAGTCATAGCGGAGCGAGTGGTTGATGATGAGTGAAAACTAGCAACTGAACGTAAGAATGCCGCATACCAGGCAATGCAGCAGTGTCATAGGACGCGGGTGCTCGAGGAGAAATACAAAGAGCCCAGAAGATCTACAAAAAGACTTCACAGACAAAAGAAAAGTGGCTGGGAAAAAAAACTTGTCTGTGAAATAGAGCAAAGTAGAGAGGGCGGTCCGCACCAGGCGCGGAAGTTCTACCAAATAATCCGCAGTATGACGCAGTACACACCACACTGCACTTACTGCAAGGATAAAGAGGGTAATCTGATTACCGATCCTGAAGGCATACTGGAACGATGAGAAGTGCACTTCAATGAATTGCTAAATGGTCAACTCACACAAGAATTGGAGGCTCCATCAATGCAAGATCAATACCAAATGCTGCCGCCACCAAGCATTGAGGAAACGTTAAAAGCCATAAGACAGCTCAAATCAAATAAAGTCGCCGGACCTGATGGCATACCAGCTGAGCTGGTCAAACAAGGAGGGATTGCGTTACATCACGCAATTCATGAGATCGTGGTGCACGTATGGGAGCAAGAGGATAGGCCGGAAGATTTGCGTCGTGGAATAATTTGCCCCATACGTAAGAAGGGAGATATCACAATGTCCAGCATCTATAGGGGTGTAACATTGCTCTCCTCTATTCTACAAAACCGATAATGAAGAACAACACCACCAAAAGCACATCCATTAAAGCCGTATACCATAGCAATAATATACCATTTCCACATCAGTCGAATGTACTTGAGTTTAGAAATCGAATTCGTACACGCGGCATTGGCCTGATACGTTGAGCTTTGGTTCTATATTTTAGTGATTCTAACCGTGATAGTGCAAAACGCTATACCATCATTAGTCAATATCAGTGTGGCTTCATCCCAGCCAAATAAGCGATTGATCAGATATTCACCATTAGGCAGGCGATGGAAAAATGTCAGGAATTTAAGGTTCATCATCATATATTCATAGAATTTAAGGCCGCCTACGACAGCATAGCCAGGGTAGAACTATATAATCCCATGAGAGAGTTCGGCATTCCAAATAAATTGATACGACATTGTAGGTTGACTATGACCAACGTAACTAGTCAAGTAAAAATAGTGGGATTGCTGTCCAAACCAATGAACATCTTTAATGGACTCCGACAAGGGTACGGTCTGACCTGCAGCCTCTTCAACCTGGCATTGGAGAAAGCATTCCTTGACTCTGACTATTGTCACCAAGTCCAGCCAGATACTTACCTACGCAGATGATATTGGCATCATCGGTAGAGCCGATTCGGCTGTACAGGACTCCTTCACCCAGATCGAACAGGCGGCACAAAAACTGGGACCGCACATTAATGAGGGGAAAAGTAAGTACATGGTGGCAAATCCCGCAAAAAAGAAGATCTAATGTTGGTCAAACTATCAGGGTAGGGCCGCACGAATTTGAAGTTATGCAATCGTTTAACTACTTTGGGTCAATAGTATCAGCCGATAACAATATGAAAGAAGATTCAAACCCTACAAAACCTACCATGGTATATCAAAGCTCTTTAAATCCCGAAATTTATCCAGAACATCCAAGCTACTACTGTACAAGACTATGGTCTTACCAGTACTCATGTATGGATCCGAGACCTGGGTGCTCAATAAAAGGCACTCTAAACTCTTGGCCGCGTTCGAGAGGAACGTCTTAAGGAGAATTGTTGGCCCTGTATGTGAGAGAGGACGATTCCGGCGACCCTACAACCATGAGTTGTACGCGATCTACCTTGAACCTAATATTGTAAGAAAAATCAAACTCGGTAGACTCCGGTGGGCGGGACACCTAGCTCGAATGAGCGAAGAGGAGCCTGCCCGGAAAGTCCTTTGTGGCAGGATGTATAGAAGGAGACAGCGTGACAGACCTTGTCTGCGATGGAGGGATGGCATAGAACAGGACGCCCAGAGCCTGGGAGTGCCAAACTGGATGACATCGGCTCGAAATCGGGACCGGTGGAGAGATTTGTTAAATAAGGCCAAGACCGTATCCCGGTTGTAGTGCCGATGATGATGATGACGAGAAAAAGAGCAGACTGCTATCAAAATTAAAACAATTACACAGACAGTTTACAAACAGACAAGATCAGGAGATAATATCACTGAAATCCCGATTAAAAATCCTGCAACAATTACTTAAAGCTAACAACAGAATTCGAACTATAAAAACTAATAACCCGAAAATATGCTCCCACAAATAAATAAAATATTCAGGAGAAATAGTCGAAACGAGATTTAGTGTCTCCAAATCCACATATTGATGTAAACAAGCAGCTGCTACTCAACATTGGCATAGATACAGCGAACGCTATCCTCAATAATGAGCTTTTCGTGATCGAAAATCCTTTGGAAAAGATGGGAGACGTCTTTCAGGAAATTTACAAGGTGAATCACAGCATTCACCGAAATCACGACTTGGAGGACAGAGTTCTACTGAATCACCTGCACCTCCAAAATGAAATTTCACTTTGGCAATCGGAGAATCCCGGTTTTACCGAATTCAGGCACGATGATCAGTCAATTGACATTAATGTCAATGGTGGGGCTAATACCCTTTTAATTGCGAGGGAAGGAATCCAGAGTATCTTCGGCTCATTAAGAAGAAAAAGGTCAGTGGGAATAGATGGAGTACGTAACATCGTACTCAAGAACCTGCCCCCAATGGCAGTAGATATATACACGGTCCTGTTTAACAATGCGTGGAATAATGCGTACTTTCTCGCGCGTTGGAAAACGGCAGACTGTACAAACCCAATGAACATGCGTCCGATAAGTTTACTCTCTCTCAAGCATCAGTAAAGTATTTGAAAAGACTATTAACAAAGCTCTGCTAAAATGGGTAGACGAAAACAACATTACTCCGAATAACCAGTTTGGCTATAAGACGGATCATGAAACCACACATGCCGCAGCTAACCTGGTCTCCGACATACAACGGAATAAATGTAAGAACCAATGCATAGGTGCCTGTCTGGTCGACTTGGAAGAAGCCTTTGATACCGCCTGGATCGAAAGGTTATATTACAAACTGGTCAGACAGGGCATATATAAGTCTTTACTATATGTACTTTACGATATGTTAAAGGACAGGAGGTTCGTGGTCAAAAGTGGTAATGTGACCTCTAACAAAACGTATAATATCAAGAATGGCTTGCAACAAGGGGCGGTACTGTGGCGGTTCTTTCGAACGCCACTGCTTACCTTCCCATTAATTATACAAGAGACTGCTCCCTGAAACACATAAACCCTGGAAAACATGTACTTACTATCCTATAGTTGTACCAACTATCTTCTGAAATGCTGTAGAACTATGATGCAAAATCCATCAGCAACAAATAGGTATTTTTCCACAAGGGCATGGTCGCATAAAACGCATCATGTGACTTAAAAGCAATTTGGTTGCACCAGCAAGCAACCAACATGACCCGAACCACATCGATGGAATATCTCCTAATGAGTCTGTCACACACGTGCAGGAGATATTTCTTCTTTTCCTTTTTATCCATGCCCACATCGGTCGGTCATTCGATGGACAAATACATTATGGCATATAGTTGGCCGCCAAAGGAAGTCGAGTTCTCAAAAATGGAAAATTACCAGCGATAATTCGACTACTTGGAGATGCTGCCAAGATGTGCACGATCAGCATAAATGCTGATCGTGCTAAATATCTACTTTAAAATAATTGCACCAGCTGCAACCATGCCAGCTAGTGTTCCCCTTATGGATTCGGTCGATCCACGGTCCGCATACTTGTGGACACACACACCATGATCATCAGAGGCAATCATCGTGAATGTTTCGCGCCCTTTGTGCTCATGCAAAGTAAATCATCCCTTGTGGACACTGAGGCGATGGATGATTTCCGCTATGCTGTCGTCTTCGATGACCTAATCATTCTTAAAACTGAATCCGTGGAGTGAAGTCGGCACTCCACGTTAAGCAAAAAAAATAAGGAGTCTTGTTTGAACAGCCACCGAGTCAACTCGAGCTTGAACGCCAGGAGTCGGTTTTTCTTTCACAGAATCGTGTGTGAGTCAGCCGGTCGGGCTAGTAGTCGCGAAACACAACCAATTTGGTAAAATGAATTCCCGTATACGTGTGCTTAGGTTAAGACCAATTACGGCCTAAATAGCCTTATGTGCTAAATGACAGTGTGCCGAATAAAGTGAATGTATACCCTACGTATGACTGAACAATATTTGGAAGTTAAATTAAGTTAAGATGAATTACAGCCTAAAAATCCGTATGTGTTAAACGACAGTATTATTCGTTATGTGTTAAATGACAGTTGGCTGAATAAATTAAATGTATATCCTTACGTATGACTGAACAACACCTCGAAGTTGAATTAAGTTCAAATGAATTAAAGTCTATTAATCCTTATGTGTTAAATGACAGTGTGCTGAATAAATTAAATGCATATGCAAAATCTTATATCTTTTAGTTGAATCAGAAAAAATAAAATAAAAACAAAGGAAGCGAGTGTTTCATTAACTATCTAGTGAACAGGTCAAACTGTTTCGACGACACAGATTTTGGGCAGAAGTGAAGTTTGGGAGGAATGCGAACCAGTGCCCGTGTAGGCACCACGGCATATTAAAACCCCACAGTACTTTCTCCGATTCTTTTTAACAATTACAGTAGCGACTTATTAGATGCACTTCCGCAGGCTATTGCGTATGCAGACGATCTCATAATTTACAGAACAGTTCCGAAAATTGAAATCATAAACATCTTACTACAGCGAGACTTCAACAGAGTGCAGCGCTATTGCGAGGACTGGAAACTTAAGATCAACTTCCACAAATATGAAGCGATTCTATATAGAACGCCATTATATAAAACCACGAACGCTACAAGAACAAACTGGCGTAAGTTGGTTATCGTGGGTCCGTATGGAAGTAAACTGCAAATCGAGAGTGTGGTTAAATACCTTGGTATCTGGCTAGATCAATATCTATATTTCAACAGACATGTAGAGGCTCCTTTGGCCAAAGCTAGGACAAATTTTGCTATGTGAAGGAAGCTATTTCACAGTAGTCAACTTGACAGCAGGGTAAAATGTATATGCTACATGACGCTAATCAGGCCAATGCTCATATATGGCTGTCCAGTATGGTTTAACATAGGTCCAAATTTGATGAAAAAGATTCGGGTGTTCGAAAGGAAGTGTCTCAGAAGTTGTCTCAGATTATATCAAACACCGGAATCGGACTATAAAACGTATTATTCAAATGAGACGATATACAATGAAGCATACATAAATAGGGTGGATAACTTTATGATCAAATTAATCAGAGGACATATTGCTAGAGCAATAAGCTCCTCCAATAACCTAATTTTCCGTGCTTATTATCCAAATACTTTGTACTATGAGAGCGTGCGTCACAACGGTTTTGTTCCACCAGAGGCGTATGGGGAACGAGGTCGCGACGCCAGCATGGGCAGAGTTCTACCTCGTCTCCATCAATTCTTGGTGTCTGCCGTAGACCGAAAGAAAAACAACAAAATGTTACCGAGGGGAAAATAGACGCACCGAGAGGGAAACACAAACGTAACTCCGAAACACCAACACAGGAAAGAATAACACACTGGTTTAGTTTATTATTATTTTATTGATTATAAACACTGTCATTTGGTTTGGATGTAGCCAAGTATAATATTTTATATTGATATTAAATTGATTTCTTATTAATTCTAAACTATTACACACACGACTCGGTGAGTATTTTTAATTTGATATTAAATCGATTTCTTATTTATTCTAGACTATTATACACACGACTCGGTGATTTTCGCGTCCTCGGCGCGTGACGAGGAGCGGGAGATCGCGTGACCATTGCGGTCAGCCGATGGAATTTGACTCAAAGATTCAATTCGCTGGCTAAGGAAATTCTGGGTGCATTCGCTTTCACGGTGGTGATAACCGGATCTCATAAAGGAGATCGTCATGGTACACATGTATATGTGTACGTCGGTTCTTTTCATGGGTCGAAGCCATGATAACGAATCTGAAACAAAGAAACGAAAAGGGGATTGTTGAAGTTCTTTGTTTTTGTGAGAAGGTCACTGGGAAACGAATCCAGAACTATGTAGGATAAAAGGAATTTATGACCTGAGAGTTCAACTGAGTAAACAAGTTGCAACTCATTAGATGGTAGGTGCATTTAGGATACTGGTATGATTGAATTGTTTGCGTATCGCCAGAATGCCCGATGAAGGACAGCGGTCTTTTGTTTATTCATGGTGCGAGTTAGTGAAATAGTATCAACGTGGATGTGTTGTGTTTAGTAGGGGTTAGTTTCAGGATGCGAGTCTCCTGATCCTTAAAAGGACAAGGCGATCTCTTAAAACAGACCGCTCCTGAAATCTTGTCCTACAAGGGGTCGTTAACCGTGCTTCCTCTGATCCAGAGGGAAGAGTAACGTCCTTTTGGTTTGGCCTCAGTCTTCGCAAGTCCGCTGGTTTCCGTGGTGGCCAGGTGATACTCCAGATCTTCAGAAGTATTCTCTTTGAGGGAGTACCTATACTTTACTCACCAGAAAAATGAAAAGAATGCTCGTTTTTCCTTTTTGTATTTTATTTATTTTTAATTTGAACTTCGCCCTTCTCCAGGATATTTTCCTTCAGGGACAACGGATGATATTTAACTGCGGCCCGGAGATCAATATACTATTCCTTTATAAAGGAAAAGGAATCGAAAATTGTATCCCAAAGATACACATTTTCGTGCAACAATCTCGATTTTCAATACATTTCGTGCGATGCTCAATGCTTGTTTTAGATAAGATTCAGTTTTCTGAATCTTCATCAATCTATTTGCATGTGAGGATTTGAAATGGTATTTGGGTATTGTTTGCTTGTGGCAAATTCGGACATCTGGTGTGATTTGCCATGGATTTGGTTTGTTTAATTTTCTAGGGAAATCACCAGATTGAAATGTATTTCTGGATTTTGAATAGAGATTATGCCGTGGGGCAAATGCAAAGCTATAAACGAATATTTGATTCGTTTATTGCGAATTTTGATTTTAGTTTTGGTTTTCTGATTAAATTATGCCGTGGGGCAAATGCAAAGCGATAAACGAATATTTTGATTCGTTTATTGCGAATTTTGGATTTGGTTTTGGTTTTTCAGGATTTTGATAGGATTTAATGTTTTGATGTAGGATTTCTGGGATTAGGATGTATGGATGGGGAAAAAGGTGCTAGGGCTTTTTAGAGCACTACATCCTCCCCTCCTTGAAAAAAAGAAAATTGATCTTTATGAGATTAATTTTCTGGAAAATGGTGTGGTTGAGGATAAAGGATGATAGTATCGTGATTCCGTTGTATAGGCCTGATATTTTCTAACATAGTAGCTTTATGTATACAATATTTATTATAAATGTGTAATTTTTGTAGTTTGTTTCTTTCTTATTATGAATGTATTCGTGTATCGAAGTTTCCACGATGGTTATTTATATAATTAGAATATTTTCTTTTGAAATTTTGTACAAATATAATTTGGTTTTTTAGGTTTGAATTTTCTTAGTATAAATGTGCTTAATAGTAGTTGTTGGTTATCCAAAAATAAAGTTTTTATTTTATTTTATTTTGAGTTAAGGGTATATTCGTTTAGTTCGGTTTTGGTTGTATGTACAATAGACATTTGGTTTAAAATTTCGTATAAGTTGTTTTTTTTCATGTTGGTTAAATATTGTATTAGAAGGAAACATTTGATTCTAAATATTTTCTTATTTTCTGAGTATACGTTTTAATTGTATACTGTTTTATAATTATATAAGTATTTGAATTCATTATTTTAACATTATTTCGTATTGTAACTTTTGGGTTTTTTTTTTCTTGTTTTGGTGTATTACAAGAAATTTTTATTATTTACATATTTTATCTTTTTTTTTTTTTGAGGACTTTTCATTGTCCTTATTTGTCGTGCGTTTATTTATATATATAATTTTTTTTTCATGTATTTGAACGTACAATTTAATTCTACAACTTTTTCTTTTCTTTGTTTTGAGTTATACAAAAATGTTCTTACTTTCTTAGTATATCTTAGTTGAAAACTGTTTTGTACTTATATAAATATTACAAATTCTTATTTTAACATTGTTTCGTAAGTTTCGGTTTTGTATTTTCGTTTATTTTTTTTCTTCGTATATATATATTGTGTTTTTCCTTTTATAACTTAAGATTATTTATTATTACAAAAATTTTTTTTTCAATTAAGTCAGTCATATTGTCTGATATTTATAAACTTATTTTATTAAGTGAGTTACTATTTGTCTTCATATATAAATTTTTGTTTGTTTTGTTTGTTTATTTTGGTTATTTAAAATGTTTGTACAATATTTACAAAGTTATTTGTTATTTGTTTACAAGTATTTGAAAAGGAAAATGTTGAGGCAAATTTTAAATACATTATCGTGGTATTTTGGTAGTTACTTTATGATTTTTTTTTTTTTTTTTTTTTGGGTTTACTACACGTATATACATTTATTTATTTCTTTTTTTTTTTTTTGTAAGGTTGTCTATACATATATACATTTTTTTTTTCCTCGACTTTTATTTTTTCCTTTTTGGAGTTTCTCATTCGTGATTGCTTAATCCACAAATGGTTTTATATTGTTGTTGTGGACTATTCGGGTTCCTTTTCCTATTTTGAGGATTGAATTTTCTTCGGATAGGATCTTTACAACTTCATAGGGGCCTTTCCACAGGGAGGTTAGTTTGTTAGGTCTTGAGTGATTCTTTAATAGAACCTTGTCGCCAACATTAAATTTCTTACGGCCTACTTTTTGGTCGTAGTATGCCTTAGATTTTTGTTTTTTCTCTATCAGTATTCCCTTAGCTGTACGATAACCATGTTGTAATCGCATTTTTAATTCATTTGCGTAATGGTCGTAGTTATAAGTGCTTTCGGGGTTTTGTCTGAGAGAACTGGGTATTTCGGCTGGGAAACCATATAGTAATTCATGCGGCGTGTAGCCTGTATTACTGTGGGGTGTAGTATTGTACACAAACATTGCGTAAGGTATCCAGGTGTCCCAGGTGAGAGGATCCTGGTTTACATAGTGGCGGAGGTATTCCACCAGAGTTCTATGGCTTCGTTCTAGTGCTCCATTCGTTTGTGGATGGTAGGGTGCTGTGTTTAGTTTTCTCATTTTAAGTAAGGAACAAATGTCCTTAAAAAGTGCGCTGAGAAAATTTGCACCTCGGTCAGTTAATAGAGAAGATGGTATGCCGTGCTGGCAGACGATGTTTTCAACGAAAATCCTGGCCACGTCCTTGGTTTCGGCGCTGGCCAGTGCGTAAGCTCCTGAAAATTTAGTCAAATCGTCTTGAAACGTTAGTAGGTATTTATTTCCATTATAGCTGACTGGTAATGGTCCTACTATATCTAAAGCAACTCTTTCAAAAGGTTTGGAGCTTGTTGTGGTTATCTTCATAGGAATTCTAGGATTCCTTCCACTTTTATTTATCTGGCAGGAGGCACATTTTCTAATATACGCTGCAACGTCAGCGGTCATTGTGCGCCAGTAATATTTTTGTTTCAATCTATTGATTGTTCGGGTGGCTCCTTGGTGTCCTCCGAAAGGTGAGTTATGGTATTCCGCGAGTAACTTTTGTATTTCGTTAGGATCTGTTAAAAGCTTCTTTTTATTGGAGAAAACGTACATTGTCACGTTGAGGTGAGCAAAAGTTTCTTTTAGCAAGTTATTGAGTGCTACTTTTGATTCGTTTTCTATGAAGGGCACTAAAATTCCAATGGAATTGAAATTCCGGTCTTCGCAAATCCTCTTCAGATCAATAAGGGAATTCTTAGCGGTTTCCTGGTCGCTTAGGTTTCTGAAAGGCAATGGCAATGTGGTGGCGCATAACCCATCTTGCTCATGAAACGTAATTTTACCTACGTCTGGCTTGGTGAAGTTTGGAATTCTTCCTGCCAGGTTTTCTTCCTCAGCAGAGTCTATTAATGGGAGGATTATAATACGTAGTCCAAGTTTCTTCTTGGTATAGATGGACCCTGTTTGTTCCTGCCATACAAGATTGGTAGGATCTTTGTATGATTGTGCAGCCACATCTTCTTCGAGTTTGGCTTTACTTCGTGTGGTGACGAGGATATTATTTTTGATGGGATCGACTGGGGTAGTCATTGTTATACGGCTGAGAGCATCAGCATTTGCGTTTTGCTTTCCTTTTCTATGGACGATTGTGTACTCATACTCTTCGAGTAGAATTCTCCATCGCATAAGTCTGGATGTAGGATCCTTTCGTCCTATAAGCCAATGTAGAGAGCTATGGTCAGTTACTATTGTGAACTTTCGTCCGTAGACATATGGTCGGAACTGTGCTAATGCAAAAACGATTGCTAGTAATTCCTTTTCAGACGTTGTATACCGTGTTTCGGCGTCGTTTAGGGTTCGGCTAGTGAAAGCAATAGGTTTATCTTGTCCTATTGTACCTTGAGATAGGACTGCTCCTAACGCAACATTGCTAGCATCCGTGGTTATTATAAACTCCCGGTTAAAGTCTGGATAAGCCAGTATTGGTGGGGTAATAACCTTTCTTTTTAAAGCTGTGAATGCCTCATCACAAAAAGCATCCCAATGGAATGGAACATTCTTCCTGAGTAATTTGCTTAAGGGTTTTGCCAGTTCGGCGAAATTAGGGATAAATTTTCTATAGTAGCCTACAAAACCGAGAAAAGATTTTACATCTTTTTGTTTCTTGGGCGTTGGAAACGTTTTCACCGCTTTAGTTTTTTCTGGATCTGGTTTTATACCTTCCTTTGAAATAACATGCCCCAAGTAGGTGAGCTCTTTCCTTATGAAGTGACACTTTTCTGGTTGTATTTTCAGATTGTGCCTTTGTAATCGCTCGAAAACTCTGGTAAGTCGGGAATTGTGATCGTTCAGATCGTATCCGTAAATTACAATATCATCTACATAGACGAAACATTCTATTCCTTGGAGACCCATGAGTACATTATTCATAAGCCTTTGGAATGTGGCGGGTGCGTTTTTAAGTCCGAAGGGCATTCGATTATATTCGTAATGTCCGAAGGGTGTGCTAAACGCTGTTTTTGCCTTGTCTCTATTGTCCATGCGTATTTGGTGGAAACCATTTGCTAAGTCTAATGTGCTAAAATATTTAGCTTTTCCTAGCTGGTCCAAAATATCGGTAATATTGGGCAATGGATATGCATCTCCGACTGTTATTTTATTTAAGGCTCTAAAGTCGACAACCACTCTCCACCGTTTTGTCCCATCAGGTCCTGCCTTCTTGGGTACTAGTAAGAGAGGGGAATTCCAAGGACTGTAACTTGGTTGTACCACGCCATCCTGAAGCATTTCGTTCACTTGTTTGTGGATTTCTTGCTTCGAGCTATCTGGGAGGCGATATGGTCTTATGTAAAGTGGGGGCTTTCCTTCTTCAGTGATGATCTGATGCTCTATGGCGTCAGTGTGTGTGAGATGGTCGCCCTCTAAGTAAAAGAGATCGTTAAATCTGCGGCAGATGTCTAGGATAGATATCCTTTCCTCCTGGTTACAATGACGCAACTCTAGGAGTGATTCTAGCCGTTCAAGCCTATTTTTTAGAAGATTTTGGGTTTCGTCCGCCTTTAACACATTGTAGTCATCCAGATCTTCCCATCCGACTTCTATGTCGTTGGGGCTTACTTCTTGATCGGTTTCTAATGTGTTCATTAATAGTACCTTTATTTTGTTGTCCTGTGGTGTTGTCAAACTATTACCCAGATATATCCCTGGCATGATCTCGGATTTTGTTATTATCAGTTCTTGACTGAGTTTTCCTTTAAATGGAATCTCCATTATTTGTTGAGATCGTGAATGCAATTTTATGAGATCGATTTTGGCATTTCGTTTTAAATTTACTGGGGATATTGGAGTTTCAGGTTCATGTTTTCCTGAACTCAGTTTTTCGGCAGTTTCCTTACCTTTTCTGTTACCACAAACTTTATTTAAATGGGGAGAGGAAGATTCAAGGCTGGTTGGTTTCGTTGTGTTTGTCACAGCATCAGATCCGGCCCGTAGACAAACGGAATCGGATGTTGACTCACGAACGGTGTTATCCAATTTTTCAAGAATACCTGTATTATCCGTGGAAGACACCTCGTAAGGCGTGGCATTCTGGATATTTTCCTTGACCTCATTTTTGTTCCCTAAAGGCTGCTCGAGTTCTACCATGGTTCTCTTCTTCACGGCGAATTTAAGGAATCCCTTTTCAAAGTTAATGTGGCACTGGTGCTTCGCAAGGAAATCGCTTCCCAGTATGCCATCGTGTTGAAATTCTACATTGCTTCCCACTACAAAAAGGTTATGCTTAAAGGGTATGGAGTGCCTATCAGTTCTGAATTCGAACTCCCCCAATACCTTTCCGCATGTGCTGACCGTTTTCCCTGCAATGGTGGATATAGTCACTGAGTCTGAATTGTTTACAGATTGTTCAATACAAGGATTATCTAATTTGATCAGGCTGATGTCGGCGCCTGTATCGATGAGGAAAGTCGAGTATTGTTTATCCGATGGATTAAATTTTACACGTATTACTGGCTCCTTAAATTCAGGGCAGAAAAATACGCGCATTTGAAAATTTACATCGGGATGGGGTGTATATCGGCGATTGTCTGCACTCGAGAAGGATTGCCGTTGCTCGCTGCCCGAGTGAATTCGTTTCCCTGTTGTGAATTGGATACCCTGTTAATATTTTGATTTTGCCGGGTATTTCGATTTTCAAAGCGGGGCGAGTTTGTTATTGTCCTATTTTGAGATTGATTGGGCTGAGTTCTGAAAGGATTTCGACTCGTTGGAGGTTGGTCCTGGTTTCGCATATGAGCTAACCTGGTTCTGCACTCTGCCTGAGTGTGATTATACTTCCGACAGTATGTGCATTGGAGACGTTCAACCTCTGTCTTAATGCGTTGGGGGACGAAATTTGGAAAATTTGTGTTGCGATAACAAGTCGCAGAAGTATGTCCCCTCTTGTTGCATGTTTGGCAAACAATTAGTTGGTTTCTCCTAAAATTGTTAGTGGAAGTTTGCATTGAGTTATCGCTGTTCAATCTTTGAGATTGTTCCAAAGCGTAGCTAATGGCCGCTTTGAGATTTGAAGCCCTATGTGCTTTTACTAAGATTTTGAGACTGGAATTTCTTATCCCATCCTCAAACGTATTTAAAGCGAGACTTTGATTTTCAGCCAGAAGATAAGTTCTGACTGCAGGATCAGATGAACTAGCGTATGTGGCGCTGTCCAATTCATGCAGGTGGTGTGTGAGTCTATTTGAAAATTCCTTCACACCCTCCTTGCTATCCTGTTTTGTTGCCACCAAATTATTTTGAGCAGCAGACCTAGAGATTAGAGCTTTAAATTCTCCCTCCAATTCAGATACCAAATCTTCCCATGTAGAAATAATTTTATGTTTGATGCAGTCTCGCGCCGGTCCCTGTAATCTGGTCTTTACTACCCTTAGAATAAAGGATTTCTGGTTGTCTTCTTGTGCTTGTGAGAACAAAATGTCTCCACAAGAGACGAAACCCTCTAATTCATCAGGATTACCGTTAAATACCGGCACGAGTCCCAGTATGTCACTTAATCCTATTGGTAGGTTCATTCTAGAACTCTGTTCGCGTGTTTCCATACGTACGGTTTCCGATATTTCGTCCTCGCGATTTTGTATGAGCTCGGGCTCAGGTCTCGAACGCGTACCCGGTTTATTTTTGTCGCTCACGACGTATTTGTGAAACAGACCTTCCCAAATGATGGTGAAAAGGGGTAGAGAACAAAGAGATGTAATTTTCATTTTATCGTGATACGATAATCAAGAGAAAAAGACAAAAACAACAAGAATAATATATCCTCCAACTTAGTTAGTTAGATCCTATTGGGTAAAGTGTATTTTACTCCTAATTGTGAGAGAAACAATTTTCCTTTCGTTCGAGGGGAGCAAGGCCTAAAGTGTCACGGGCAAAAAGAGAAAAGGACCCTGAAATAGGTTTTTCCACAGGAACGTAAAAAGAAAATCAACACACAAAAAAGTCCAAAACAACGTCAAAGTTAAGTGCAAAGGACTTTAACTTTCCGTTTTCCTTCAGCTATCACTCAGAAACGATAGAAAATCTTCCCCAAAGAAGTTGAAATAGTTCCGAAAAGCAAATGTGTATATGTATATATATATATATATATGTGTAAAATTTTTAGAAAATTGTTAAAGATATGCGTTTAAAAATATATGTTTATTAAGAAAAATGTATTCGTATCAATTTTATGAAAATTTTTATGTTTGTTTAATTTAAATTTTGCCTCTGTAAATTGAAATATGTGTAAAATTTTGATAAATTTTAGTGTACGTTTATTTAAATTTCGTCTATAAAGGTGAACATATTTTCTATAGTTCCCTTGATTGCTTCACTATAATTTTATCCCTTCTGGGCACTTATATGGATATTCCCATTAGGAGAGGAAAAAATATATAAACTAATTGCATTTAAAAGAAAAAATCAAATTTTAGAGGGTTTTTCTTGATCATCATGTGAAAAGAACAATTTTGAAAAAAGTATCTGAACATTATTCTTGGCGTCTCCTTTAGTTAATGATTTCGAAAATTTAAAATAAAAAAAAAATTATTTATTTTGGAGGCCGATTACTACGCAAAAATGACAAACTTAAATGAATTTTATCTTTATTTGAATTATCAAATTTAGTTCACTTTCTGTTTCACTTTTCACTTTAATAATAAAAATTTTCTTTTACCTGTGGTTGTTGTAGCTGCGATAGGAATCGGTTTTTCTGCTGACTGGGGTTCGCTCCACTGGATGTATTATTTTATTCTTCTCTGGTCCTAATCACTATCGTCAGGATCTAGCAGCAAATTTCCTGATGATTATGTTGTGCTGGTGTATAAGGAAAAAGATTTTTCCTCTTTTCCACGGAACTCGTGGCAGTTTTCGTAGCACTTTGATTTTATCTACTTTGCCGGTATTCAAGCCCCAGGCAACGCTTTTAAATTTCAATATCTTTCCGGTGTCAGCCCCGGTATACGCTTTAAAAATTTAAAAAAAAAGGTTTTAATGTTACTGTTCCGGTGTTAGCCCCGGAATACGCTTTAGAAGAAATTTTGCTTCATTGTTGTTAGGGGATATCGCAAGTATTATCCCGCCAGTTTTAAATGTCTTCCTTCAAGCGCCTGGAGTGCGTGTCTTTGATGTCTTCAGGAATCAGTTATAGAGGATTTTGAAATTCTGCATTATCGGGACGTCCTTCGTGGATAATTTTGCCAGTGTTCTCTTTGGTAGGGGATTGTTGGATAATCCCCGAGTCTTCTGTGGTAGGGGATTTTGGGTATCCCACGCGCTGCCACCAAAATTTTTTGTTGTGTTTAGTAGGGGTTAGTTTCAGGATGCGAGTCTCCTGATCCTTAAAAGGACAAGGCGATCTCTTAAAACAGACCGCTCCTGAAATCTTGTCCTACAAGGGGTCGTTAACCGTGCTTCCTCTGATCCAGAGGGAAGAGTAACGTCCTTTTGGTTTGGCCTCAGTCTTCGCAAGTCCGCTGGTTTCCGTGGTGGCCAGGTGATACTCCAGATCTTCAGAAGTATTCTCTTTGAGGGAGTACCTATACTTTACTCACCAGAAAAATGAAAAGAATGCTCGTTTTTCCTTTTTGTATTTTATTTATTTTTAATTTGAACTTCGCCCTTCTCCAGGATATTTTCCTTCAGGGACAACGGATGATATTTAACTGCGGCCCGGAGATCAATATACTATTCCTTTATAAAGGAAAAGGAATCGAAAATTGTATCCCAAAGATACACATTTTCGTGCAACAATCTCGATTTTCAATACATTTCGTGCGATGCTCAATGCTTGTTTTAGATAAGATTCAGTTTTCTGAATCTTCATCAATCTATTTGCATGTGAGGATTTGAAATGGTATTTGGGTATTGTTTGCTTGTGGCAAATTCGGACATCTGGTGTGATTTGCCATGGATTTGGTTTGTTTAATTTTCTAGGGAAATCACCAGATTGAAATGTATTTCTGGATTTTGAATAGAGATTATGCCGTGGGGCAAATGCAAAGCTATAAACGAATATTTGATTCGTTTATTGCGAATTTTGATTTTAGTTTTGGTTTTCTGATTAAATTATGCCGTGGGGCAAATGCAAAGCGATAAACGAATATTTTGATTCGTTTATTGCGAATTTTGGATTTGGTTTTGGTTTTTCAGGATTTTGATAGGATTTAATGTTTTGATGTAGGATTTCTGGGATTAGGATGTATGGATGGGGAAAAAGGTGCTAGGGCTTTTTAGAGCACTACAGATGGTGCTAATTACATGCAGCTGGTGTTGGACTATTTATCGCTGGGTAAAAGGGTCGACAGCCGATGTGTGCATAGATAGTTTTTTATGTACACATATTGAGGCTGGGATTAGCCAACTCAACGGTAAGATTCCCTGATATGCGGTCATATGATATGCGAACAGATGAATTTAATTACAGGGAATTTATGATAAGGTAAGAAAAAACTCTTACAGGAATTGTATGCGAAGAGATGAAAGAAAAGGGAAGAATTCTCTTACTGAAGCTTTTTAGATTATACCTTAGATAATCCTAGATGCGTAAAGCATTTAAGGTGCTAATGCGATTGCATTAGCGAAATTATGTGATTGGATGGAAGTTATGGGGGTTCTTTAGGTAAGTGAACCGTGGGGTTTGGCGGAACCCCCACAGGCGTTCCTTGATTTGAAAGGGTTTATATGGGATGGATCCTGAATTCCGCTGATTTATCATATAAGTAGATCATCCATAAATGGGCGATTGTACTACGGCCAGGAAGTCACGCACACCGGAGAAAAGTTCTTGCGCTTCAGTAGGGCTATCTCCCAAAGAGTCCGGGACGATAATATTAAATAGCACCACCAACAGTTCTTGTGGTTGAATGGCAAATAAAGACCTGAATACCAATGTCGGTAGAATAACTGCATCATCAGCCAGCTTACACAGACTTAACTTTTCTAGAATTAGCGTAGTATAAGATTTAAGTTAAGTTCTTTTAAATAAAGTTAAAAAAAATTGAAGTAAGTTAAATTTTAAGGAAAAAAAAAAAATTGGACACAAAGTTTTCCTAATTTTTCTTTGTCACAAATATTCATAACTACAGCCACAAGCGAAGTTCTGTCGCCGAAAGGCAAACTACACAACAGTTTTAAAGTTTAAAGTTAAAGTCATGTAATGTTTAGCTTAGGGCGTCTGCGTAAGACCAGTACGTTATAATATAAGATAATTAAGATAGAATTTAATCATTATTTGTGTAGCCTATAATTTAGAGTCTAAGAATATAAAACGAACATAAACAATGTTGCAAATATGAAAAAAAAAAATGGATGAAATAAAGCATCCCATTTTTATACAATTACGTTATTTGAGAATAACCTTTAAATATATTATTATTTGTGAATAACCTTTAAATATATTATATATTATAGCTAATAAGTACTGTCATACTACATCTCGTACAGTGTGGAACCTTGTTAGCGAAGGTTGAATGGTTTTCTGCTCTTGATTTGTTTGCGTATTCAATTTGTAGAATGTTATGTATATTCTATTGTAGTGTTATCTGGCCATTCGACATCAAAATACAAGAAGAAAATCAGGCTCTTTCGAATCTGCTTTAGAATGATTAAAACTCAACCAACAAACTAAAGGGCCCTTGTACCTACTTCGTTGTGTAATACAATTTTTCTTATATAACATTATTCATGATGTAGCCTATTACATATGCATACATAATGAGTCTCACTGAAAACCGGAAAGTAAATTTAGTCGCATTTATCGTTTTTATTGGTTTTATGTTTTTTTCTGCTTTTTTAAAATTTGTTTTATCTACTCGGATATTGATTTGCAGGCCAGGCTTTTACGTAAGGTGAACATCGTTCTGCTCTCCACCAGTTTTGGCACTGACCAAACCAACATAGTTCATGGCCTATTGAGCAACGGATCGTTGCACTTTCGGCAGCATCATTCACATTGCATAAATGTATTAATTTACATGTTTACATAATCAATAAGTCGTATGGATTATGCAACATTTAGTTTAATTTTGTGAGTCCGGTCGCTGGCCCCAGAAACAGATTCATTTTGGGAGTAAATTCACAAGTTTGATGACTACATGAGCCACTTACTCGAAGCTGATGCAGATGTGATTTCGGTAAATAATCTCCAAATACATAATTGTGGCATTTTCGCATTATGTTTCTTATTTCTTTTTGTTTTGTGTTCATTAGTTTCGTCGACTTATTTACGATGATGAATCCAATAACAATCAGAAATAAAGTATGGGGACGTTATGGTTATGCTGTTTTCGATGCTTGGCACACACCAATCACGAGACTTGGTTGTAACAAATGGTTAAAGATATGTAGATATTTTGGACACGAAATAATAAATTTTCTATTGACGTTACAGTTTTCACTCCTATGCCACATCTATGTTGGCCAACGGAACGGTGTTCAGATGAATGAAAAGGCAAGAAGAATGTATTACTCCCGAATGTATTACTTAAGTGATTTCAAATAGTGTTGCATATTTTACTTGAATTTTTTTTTAAAATTTAGATACCCCCTTGTTTTCGTTTATGTTCAAAGAAGTTGAAACTATTGCTTATGTCAATTACTACTCGTAGTTAATATATATATAAGGTGGCGCAAAATTAATTATCCAATTTGGTTTTTGAATTACTTTTTACTAAAATTATTTTGAGTAATGGAAATCTTCATTTGGACTTTTACATATTTTCTGTTAAGTGGAAAAGATGATATCCGTCAAGTGGCTGCCGCCAGTGTTGATACACATTTGGACCCGTTTTATCGCATTTTCCATTACTTTCCGCAAGATTTCCTGTGGTAATTGTTCGCATTCCTGTCGAATATTCTCCTTAAGGGCTGCGATTCTCTGAGGCTTGTTGCCATAAGCCCGCGACTTCAACTAGCGCCAAAGAAAGAGGACTGGGAAGGTTAAATCGGGCGATCTTGCTGGCCATGCTAAATCCCCAAAACGGGAGATTACGCGACCAGGAAACTTTCTTCGCAATATCCATTGTGGCTCGTGCTGTTTGTGCGGTTGTACCGTCTTGTTGAAACCACATGCTCACCAAGCCCTGCTCATCCCTTTGTCATGGCCCTGTAGCGTTCGCCAGTAACAATGACCGTATTGCCGATGGCTTCCTCAAAAAATACGACCCAATCACTCCTCCCGCGTAAACGCCGCACCACACATTGGCTTTAAGTGAATTTAATGGCTGTTTGTGCATCACACGCCGATTTTCAGTGCCCCAGAAACGAAGATTTTGCTTATTGACGTAACCGCTTAAGTGGAAATACGCCTCATCGGTCATGATGATTTTCGACACAAAATCGTCCTCTTCGTTGGTGAGATTAAGTGTGGCTTGACAGTAATTCACATGCGACTGACGGTCAGCAGGCATTAACTGATGCACTGTCTGCACTTTGAATGGGAACATGTCTAAGTCTTCCACTAAAATTCGTCTTTTTTTTTTTTTTTTTTTGGTCTCGGTAGGAAGGTGGATACCTCGGGATCGATCCGAGGCATGCCGGGTTTTTACCGACTAAAACCATCTCCCGCCAGGCCCATATTCCCGTTGATCCCCGCGGAACTTTCTTTTAGATATTCCATAGCGGGGCGGGACGGAGTTTATCTGTTACTCGGCTCGTCGCGTCGCAACTACTGCATCATGTCACATAAAAAACCATTTGTTACGGACCGTGCCTGTTTTGAACTCAGCATGTATTCTATTACTCCTCCCGGAGTAACTGTCCGCCACATATGTCTCTACAAAATCATTCGTGCGGTCTCGAATCTCACACACTCTGTGAATACGTGTTCCGCATTTTCTATTTTGCCTTCGCAATACAAGCAGTATAGGTAATTCACATGCTTATTATTATTATTATTATTATTTATTACAATGCAAGTAAATTACATGGTAACTTAAAACTAATAGCACTAGCGACTAAGGCTTTCGGCTAGGCATATGTTTATACTTGTGCAAGTATTGCCGAAAGCATCCATGTCCTGATATTAGCTGAGTCAAGTGGTAATTCAGCTCGTCATGTTTTCTTTTCACCCATGTTTCTATATCAGGTATCATGATTCGGTCCATCTTCCTTTTGTGGAACAATCCCACCTTTGTTGCCATTCTCTTAGGGTTGAGTTAACCGTTTGGGGATCTTGTGCGGCTCCACACTACACAACAACAGTAGTCAAGGGCAAAAAAGTAAAACTGACATGGCCAGAATCGTTGCCGTCCTCTTCCCCCAGTGTGATGAGGTGTTGAGAGTGCAACCGGAGTGGAGTATCACTGAAGGAGAGATACCTCCCGTGACCACCGAAGAGGTGGTCTTGGCTGCAAGGGTTGTCAAAAAAAAAAAGAAAAAACTCCGGGACTGGATGGTAGGGTCCGTCTGGTGATGCCCAATCGCGTGGCCCGTCATCTGGTTGATGTTTCTTCATTCTCAGCGACATCAGCAGCCACAGCCGCGATATTATCGGCCGAACGACTAGTCCGGTGACGGCCACGCCCTCCATGGACTCATGTGGTTCCAGTCTGTTCATATCGAGTAGCTAAGCGCCGGAATGTTTGTCCAGTTGGCGCGACACGATTAGGAAATCGACGTCGAAATTCACGCTGCGCTAACACCACCGACCGATTATTGGTCAAGAAAATCGGCATGTTTATTTCACACACTTGAAGCGTATAGCACTCCATTGCTTGTCTGTTTGTATACCGCAGCTGTCTAGTTTACAAATGTCAAATATGATTGACGTACGACGCCATTTGCAAAATTTTTTTTTTTTTTTTTTATTAGACTTCTCTCGGGAGAGGCGAACCTATAGCGCCGAGTGGGCGCCCCGAGATGCCATCAAATAACTGTTGCAGTTCTTTTTGAACAGTTGCAGGTTGTAACGTTCCGGGAACACTCGCGTGGGAAGGGAGTTCCACAGCTTCCCCGCTCTGTAGCGGAACGAGTTCTGATGTAGGGATGTTCGCGCCGTCGGGAGATGAACCACAAACGGGTGCGATCCGTCGGATTGTCTTGTGGAGCGCATATAAGCCGAATTGCGCGGAACAATACCACGAATCTCCGAAGAACAGCACCCGTGATAATATCTGTAAAACAGACAGAGGTCGGCTACGCGCCTTCGATGTGATAGCGACTGTAGTCCCGACGTCAGCTCCGAGTTCCCGATCAGGCGGATCGCTCGTCTCTGTATGCTCTCAAGTAGGTCGAGGGTACGTTTAGGAGCAGATAACATCCTTCGATGGATTGATTAATTTTGCGCCACCTTGTATATATATTTTGTTGTTGATATTTTTTTCATTTTAAGGCGTACTGTAATTTTATCAAAAAATCAGTTTTTTTTCAATTGGCTTAATTGATGAATACACTTTTAAAAAATGTAAAAAAAATGTTTTATACCATAGACAAAAATGTTATCAGTTCACTTAAACCATTTTATTCAACATCGTCAAGGGGTATAACGTACGGACTAACAAAGTAATCAACCTGAAAATTTATATACAAGCTAATACGGCATAGTACTATAGAATCATCATCATCATCATGGGCACTACAACCGGGAACCGGTCTTGGCCTTATTTAGCAAGTCCTGAGGCTTGTTAAATTTTCCATAATGATTTGTTTTTTCCGGGCAAGGTCATTAGTCTTGCGCCAGAAGTACTATAGAATACAAACCAAAATTAAACCTTTCAATCTTTTTCACCTCAACCTCGTATGAAATGAAACAGAACTTAAAACCTTAACCGCAATTATCTCAAAACTATGTTTTTCAAATTGGCTTGCAAGATAATTCTCTCAATTTGTACCCGATTGAGTTCAAACTTTAACTGTAGTTTCTTAATTAGATTCCACAGTGTATGCGGGTTTTGCCAAATATTAAAAATTATAAAAGATACAAGTGTACACTACAATTAGTACCCACTGAAACAGAGACACATTTCCCAAAATATAAACCGGATGATTAGATCATAATTCAAAATCCACGATCTTGAAGTAAAATACCGGACCGCACACAACAAAGCAAAGACATGAAGTATAACATGAGAATACTCATTTCCCAGGTGTTCCGATGAATGTGTGTCATGTATGGTAAACAATATCACAGTGCATGACACTCACCTAATAACGTGTCATCTGAGAGATATCATTGTGAATTGGATATGCAATGTGCAATGACAATTTGAAATGACGAACATAGTTTTCGGGTCATGATTTGGACAGCCGAAATATGATGGCATGTGACCTACTTCATATTGGTATGCATCGGAAATGTCGATGGGAGAAATAGTATTTAAGGACAGTATTTTTGAAGAATAAATCAGATTCAATCGGACCACAATCTGCATTGCTTCTCATTTCTATTTTTGGCAGGAAGCTAAGGCATTCGTGCCCTGCCCATCGATTTCAGCCTGTTGACTTTTAGCAGAAACCTATGACATTCGTGCCCTGAACCTTGATTGACTCGTGTTGACTTTTAGCAGAAACCTATGGCATTCATGCGCTGCCTTGTTTGTTGAGCGAAGGATCTCACTTATCCTGAGAAAGGTTGGCGCAAGGCCAATATTCTCGTCTGTAAAAACAAATTATTCCGGAAAATTTAACAAACCTCGGATATGTACTGGATACACAACGACGACCACGGAAACGAAAATGGCTACATGATTTAAGAGATTTCTCATGGAACGTCCGCTCACTATACAGAGCTCGAGCTGCACAGCAGCTAGCCGATTCCCTGTCAGAATATAAGGGTGACATAACAGCATTATATGAAATAAGATGGACGGGGAGTGGTGTTATTCAAAGAAACGAGTATGACATTTATTACAGCTGGCATGCAAAATACCATGTGCTCGAGGTAGGCTTTCTAGTCAGCCAAAAACTGAATCGTGCGATCATCGGCTTTAATGCAATAAACGAAAGGCTATGCTCTCTTTGCGTGCGAGGCAAGTTTAAGAACATAAGCCTCATAAACGTTCACTGGCCTACAGAGGAGTCCCCTGACGACGAAAAGGAAGAATACTACGAGAACGTCGAACGGGCCCTCAATGCCTACCCATATGAAAATATGACAATCTTTCTTGGTGATTTGAAAGACAGTTAAGAGTGCTAATTTGTGTTTAGTTCGTTCAGGCGAACAAGTGAGCCTCGATGATTATAAATAAAAACAGAACATTATTCAATCAGAAGATCAAAGTGTTTCACTTCTCTTTCTTAATTCCAGAGGACCGCAGTTGTGAAGTAGTGGGAGTTTAGTGATCCAGCGCACAGACTAAACAACCTCTACAGTTCCGCCAGAGGCGTTCTTTGATTCGGACATGAATGGGCTTATACAGGATAGGTCCGGAATTCCGCTGATCTATCATGTAAATAGATCATCCGTAGACGGGTGATTGTGCTCCGACCGGGAAGTCACGCGCACCGAAGAGGAGCTCTTGTCTTTTAGTAGGGCTATCTTGTGGGGATTCTTTAAAGTCTTCTCCAATAACCACCCACAAGACACCATACCTACCTGCAATTTTGGGCAGCGTAAGCTCCCAGCAGCATTTCTCATACCTGAAAGGACATCTGTAGGGGGTTTAGAAAGTATGTATGTCAACGCATGGCATGCATGAAAATGATCCTCAGGAAGTCCACGAGAAGAGATTAAATAAAACGCACTGGCTTTACTGAAGGTAGTTCTTTTATTTATTTTTTTGAGCACGCACACTGTTAATTCTATCACATTCGTATCCTTATTTAAATAGATGAACTTGAAATGTACTCAATATACTACTTTACACTCTAAGGGAAGCATTAAATTAATAACTTTTCGTTTTATTTCGTTAGTTTTTTATTGAAGGTATACACGGCGCGACCTTTCACTCGAACGATTGAGATGTGACTCTTGCGGCAGCGTGAATGCGCGCGATGATGATTGAATAGCGACTGGTGTGAATTAGGGTTGAAAATTCATATTTCATTCCACACATAGGACAACCAAAAGAGACCACGCCTCCGCTCTCCCAAACCCCACGCCCGTCAAAGTGTGAGTAACTTTTGTTAATAGGGTAATTAACGGACGTGAAGAATGAGAGAGCAGAAAACATGATATGCTGTGATCTCGTGGTAGCTCTGATTGTGTGTGTTGGTATTAGATGCAGCTACTGACACGACCTACTGACCCAGTGGTACGCCTATGGTGTAGTCGGAGCACATTGAATCGTAGAAAGAAATACGAATGGGAGGGAAACATAGCTGATGTTACTCCCCTGCAAAAAGAGATCATTGATCCCAAGCGAATGGGTGATCTGAGGGAAAGTCGATAGGACGCCGCTGATGCTTGGGAAATAATCCGCGTGAGAACCAGACTCTAAGACGCTGAAATAACCCCAGCTATTTTGCTAAGATGCAACAGCGTCGTTCGTTTAGACTTGTTGTTGCTAAACTCATGGTTAGCAAGAATGGAGTTGCCGTGTGGCAAGAATGTAGCTAAACTCAATTATGCATTATCTGCAAAGGATAATGAGTTTAGCTATACGTCCGTTTGACAGTTTTTACAGGGGAATACATATAAAGGAAATGGGTAGGTATGACGCGCTGAAAGCGGTCGAAATTGGGTGGAAATGTTGGTTGGAATTGTGGGTTGTTTCTCATGTAGAATAGAGAAACCCCCCACACATCTCTCCGACGGCATACATAATTCCGGACTTTTCTGGTTCATTCTCCATGAACCAGTTTACATCTCCTATCGGCTCAGCTTGTCAGCAATTAACGATAAACAAACGGTGGCCAGCATATTGCGGACACGGGTGCACCCGATATTCCCTTCTACCGTACATAAATATACATTACTCCTATCCCCTAAGGTTCGCTAGAGTTGCGACCAATTTCCTTTATCGGTTATCTACCGATCATGGGATTTGGTCACGAATACGATTGACGTTAGACAAGCATACCCATGATCATGCCTAATGATGCTCCGGCCTGTAAAACAAACAAACACACAGTAGCATCACTATGTTTATGCTATTAACCAACCGCTGGTCCATGGCCACCCTGGGCGAGACGTACGCTTAGACATCTGCAAGGCTAATTCCTCGCCATTGTACTCATGTACCAGCACCGTCATGTAAACAAGACCCAAATTTTCGGCTGACGTATCGTCACCTAAGTATGTATAGCCTACAACGGCATTATCATGAACGCCTGAGTAAACACGATGCGCATCTCATCGTGACCCTTGAAATAGCGTTTTTGTTTACCTTAAAGCAAAAACCTATTTCGTTCTCAGGCGCCAGTTATCAAGGATTTATGACCACATTGCCTGCAGTCCCTTATGCTCGTTCCTTTGTTGATTCAGGTGCAGTATCGTTCGTTGTCGATGCTTCGAGCGAAAGGGGGATCATACATGACTGTACGGTCATACGAAAACCCTCCCACGGAATCCCAATATGATCGCCGATTGGCTGCACGGAGATCGGGAAATTCATGACGAGCACCACTAGTGGATGTCGACGGCAAGATCGAATGGAGTCAGATTTTAGCTACCGAGCCAGAGGTACGTGGTGTGGAGGCAGTCGTAAAAGTCGCGTTTATAATTAGTCTATAAAAAGAGTTAGTGTGTTGACTGTTTAAATTACCTCAAGTCGGTCTTAAGGTGTCGATTCAAATTTAAATTCGTGCGGACAGAAAAACCAAACCAAAGACAAATGTATAAATAAAATTTAAAGACCGCATCTGCGTCATTGACTTAGTACATCGAAATTAAGTAAGAGTTAGGTTGTGGTGTTTTCGTTTTATCAATTGGATTATTCATATAAAGTTTCAATAAAAATCAGCTCTAAGCAACAACAACCAGCGTGTTTTATTGTACTTTACTTATCTCGGGTGAATTATTTATCTTGGATTTGGTGGAACAATTTCGTGGTGTGTATGTGAAACAGTGTCCGTGTTGACATACCAACGTACATAACCCACAATCTCCCAAAGAGACCGGGACGATAATATTAAACAGCACCACCAACAGTCATTTTTAAACATTTTTTTTATTTTCTTTCTATATTCTTAGTTTCTAAATTAAAGGCTAGACAAAAAATGCTTAAATTCTAGCTTAAATATCTTATATAATAGCTTACTGGTCCTTCGCAGACGCTCTAAGCTAAACATTACTTAATATTTGTATAATTTGCCTTTCGGCGACAATACTTTGTGGCAATACTTATAATTATGTGAAAGACAAAGAAAAATTTGAAAAACTTTGTCAATTTTTTTGTTTTTTTTTTTTCTTAAAATTTAACTTACTTACTTACCTATTTTTTTTTTGTTTTCTTTTCTTTTTTTCTTCTTTTTTTTCGTATATATATATATATATATATTTTTTTTTTTTTTTTTTTTAATATTTTATGTAAAATAACTTAGCTTAACTTAACTTAAATCTTATACTACCCTAATTCTAGAAAAGCTAAGTCTATGTAAGCTAGCTGATGATAGTGTGATTCGATACCGACTTTGGTATCCAGGTCTTTATATGCCATTCAACCACCAGAACTGTTGACGCTGTCTAATACTATCGTCCCGGTCTCTGTGGGAGATAGCCCTACTGAAGCGCAGGAGCTCTTCTTCGGTGCGCGTTACTTCCCGGTCGTAGCACAATCGCCCGTCTACGGATGATCTACTTACATGATAGATCAGCGGAATTCCGGATCTATCCTGTATAAGCCCTTTCATGTCCAAATCAAGGAACGCCTCTGATGGAACAAAACCGTTGCGATGCACGTTCTCATAGTACAGGGTATTTGGATAATAAGCCCCGAAAATTAGGTCATTGGACGAGCTTATTGCTCTCGCAATATGTCCTCTGATTAATTTAATCATAAAATTATCCACCCTATTTATGTAGGCTTCATTATATAAAGTCTCATTTGAGTAGTGCTTTTTGTATTCCGATTCCGGTGTTCGATATAATCTGAGACAGGTTCTCAGACACTTCCTTTCGAACACCCGAATCTTTTCCATCAAATTTGGACCTATGTTAAACCATACTGGACAGCCATATATGAGCATTGGCCTGATTAGCGTCATGTAGCATATGACTTTTACCCTGCTGTCAAGTTGGCTACTGTGAAATAGCCTCCTTGTCATAGCAAACGTTTTTCTAGCCTTGACCAGAGCAGCCTCTACATGTCTGTTGAAATACAGATATTGGTCTAGCCAGATGCCCAGGTATTTAACTAAACTCTTGGTTTCCAGTTTATCTCCATGCGGTTCCACGATAACTAGCTTTCGCCAGTTTTTCCTTGTGTCGTACGTGGCTTTATATAATGGAGTTCTAAATAGGATGGCTTCACATTTCTGGAAGTTGATCTTAAGTTTCCAGTTGTCGCAATAGCGCTGCACGTTGTTGAAATCTCGCTGTATTAAACTATTTATGATCTCAACTTTCGGAGCTGTTCTGTAAATTATGAGATCGTCTGCGTACGCAATAGCTTGCGGGAGTGCATCTAATAAGTCGCTAATGTAAATGTTAAAAAGAATCGGAGAGAGTACCGCACCCTGTTGCAAGCCATTCTTGATATTATACGTTTTATTAGAGGTCACATTACCACTTTTGACCACGAACCTCCTGTCCTTTGACATATCGTAAAGTACTTATAGTAAAGGCTTATGTATGCCATATCTGACCAGTTTGTAATACAACGCTTCGATCCAGACGGTATCAAAGGCTTTTTCCAAGTCGATCAGACAGGCACCTGTGCATTGGTTCCTACATTTATTCCATTGTATGTCGGAGACCAGTTTAGCTGCGGCATGTGTGGTTTCATGACCCGCCCTAAAGCCAAACTGGTTATTTGGAATAATGCTATTGTCGTCTACCCATTTTAGCAGAGCTTTGTTAATGATTTTTTCAAATACTTTACTGATGCTTGGGAGTAAACTTATCGAACGCATGTTCATTGGGTTTGTACAGTCTTTGCCCTTTTTTGCGATGGGCTGAATGATAGCCGTTTCCAAACGCGCGGTATAATATGCATTATTCAACGCGTTGTTAAACAGGATCGTGTATATATCTATTGCCTTTGGGGGCAGGTTCTTGAGTACGATGTTAGGTACTCCATCTATTCCCACTGACTTTTTGCTTCTTAATGAGTCGAAGATACTCTGGATTCCTTCCCTTGTGATTAAAAGGCTATTAGCCCCACCATTGGCATTAATGTCAATTGACAGATTATCGTCACTGAACTCCGTAAAACCCGGATTCTCCGATTGCCAATGTGAAATTTCATTCCGGAGGTGCAGGTGATTCAGTCGAATTCTGTCCTCCAGGTCGTGATTTCGGTGAATGCTTTCATTCACCTTGTACATTTCCTGAAAGACAGCTCCCACAGCGTTCGCCTTCTCCAAAGGATCTTCGAGCACGAAGAGCTCACTATTGAAGATAGCGTTCTCTGTATCTATGCCAATGTTGGTTAGCAGCTGCTTGTTTACCTCAGTATGTGGAATTTGGAGACACTGAATCTCGTTTTGATTATTTCTCCTGAATATTTTATTTATTTGTGGGAACATATTCGGGTTATTAGTTTTTATAGCTCGAATTCTGTTGTTCCAATACAAATTTGTTGCTAATCTATAATTAGCTTTAAGTAATTGTTGGAGGTTTTTTAATCGGGATTTCAGTGATATTATCTCCTGGTCTTGTCGGTCTGTAAACTGTCTGTGTAATTGTTTTAATTTCGATAGCAGTCTGCTCTTTTTCTTGTGGAGTGCGTTTTTTGTTGCGTTTCTGTACATGTTAATGTGATCTGTAACTGTTGTTTTGGGAATTGTTTTGTCCATTTTTCGTTTTACGGTTTCGTCCATTTGTTGAATGTATTTGTCGATTTCGTCATTTGTCAGGTTTCTGTTTACTGGCAGATTAAAGTCATTCGAACAAAGTTCTCTTGTTAATAATCTGGTGAACCGCGGCCATCGCATTGCCCTGTAGTTATAGGGTTGCGGGATCACGAATTCCTCCAGATCTGCGAGCTCGTTCTATTACTGCGGTGAATGCACAGTGGTCACTGTCGTATTCAATTGTCCGTAAACAGTTTGTGATTCGTCTGTTGGTGTTAAGTAATCTCAGTCGTGAGTCGATTAGCAAGATATCTAAGAACGATCTACCTCTGGGGAACGATAGATATTTCGTAGCCAGCAGGTCAGTTCTATATTCAATATGATACTGATCTAACCAACCAGCCAACTGATTTCCTCTGGCATTAGATATATAATTTCCCCAACTTCTATGCTTGGCGTTCATATCTCCCCCTAGGATAAAGTAGTTTTTGCCCAGGTGCAATTGTAAGCATCGAAAGAGTGTCTCGAGCTCCGCTATAAATAGGTTTTGTTGGTGCTCCTCGGGTGCATAGACCGCAATCGCATACAAACCCCTCCTTGTTGAAGGGGTATGCGGACAATACAGGCTTCCAACACCCGGAACCTGCGCCCTTCTCCACTATATATTACTTTATGATTGATCCCTTTTCTAATAAAGATTGCGACACCCCCCCCTTGAGAGGAGTTAGGTCGATCTCTTCGTATAATATCGTAGTTTTTATGTCCTATCTTATGTCTCTGGTTTAACTTTGTTTCCCCCGCCAGAAGTACATCAGGTTGTTCCTCTTGCAACCGGTTAAAAAGATTGGCTCTTCTCTCAGTTCTTATTAGTGAGTTTACATTCACGACAAGAGCTTTTATTGATGTTGTGGTTAGAGGGTTTATATTGACTTTTTGTTTAGATTGGGCAAGTACGAGTAGATCTCGTTTATTTGATTTTGCAGCTGTGTCATCTGTCTCTGCAGATTAAGCAGAACCGTGACCACGTCTGCTTGCGGTGTTGTTTCCGTCCGTGTGGGAGTATTTGTGGCTACCTGTGATGTAGCCTGATTTGGTGTTCTCCCGCCCGAAGCAACTTGTGCGTACGACCGCTGCGATGTTACGGGCATTGTTGTAGTACGAGCTGGCTCTGTGTTTTTTTGCCGGGTCACACTTCTTGCCATTATTTCTCGGAATTTAGGACATCCTCGATAGTTAGCCGGGTGTCCCTCATTCCGACACACTGCGCACTTTAGAAGGGCTTTGTCTTCTACCCTTTCTTTTCCCAGAGGGCATTCTTCTGCCTTATGGTCCTTTCCGCATTTTACGCAACGGCGCTGCATTTCACAGTTAGCCGCCGCGTGACCAAACCTTTGGCAACGGACACATTGCAGGATGTTTCTGCCTTTTTTTAATTTGTCCCATGTGACCATTTGATGATCCAAGACTGTAATTTTTCTTAGACCACCAATTCTACTGCTGGGTGTTAATTGCACCAAAAAGAAGGGTAGCTTGCGGTTTTCCCTTCTTGCCTTGGGTGTGGTGAATGGTTTTACCGCGGTAAACTCGAGATCTTCGTGCTTCAGGTTTTGAAGCATTTCGAGCAGAGCCTCCGGTTCCGTTTCAGGGCCGACACCCTTTAATAGAACCGTTACGCTCTTCGTTTGTTTCGGCGTGAACGAGTAAAATTCCGCGGTGGCTCTTTTTAATACCTCTTTAATTTTGTCGTGGTCTGCCACCGTATATGTTTGAATGGCGTGCCTGTTACCCGTCAGTCTTTTAACTGCAAAATTGTTACCTATGGCTAGCTTACAAAGACTTACCAATTCTTTACAGTCAACATCTATACACCACCAACAGTTCTTGTGGTTGAATGGCAAATAAAGACCCGAATACCAATGTCGGTAGAATAACTGCATCATCAGCCAGCTTACACAGACTTAACATTTCTAGAATTAGCGTAGTATAAGATTTAAGTTAAGTTCTTTTAAATAAAGTTAAAAAAAAAATTGAAGTAAGTTAAATTTTAAGGAAAAAAATTGGACACAAAGTTTTCATAATTTTTCTTTGTCATAGAAATTTTCATAAATACAGCCACAAACAAAGTTTTGTCGTCGAAAGGCAAATTATACAGTAGCCATGTAATGTTTAGCTTAGAGCGTCTGCGTAGGACCAGTAGGTTATAATATAAGATAATTAGCCTAGAGTTTAAGCATTTTTTTGTCTAGCATGTAATTTATAAACTAAGTATATAAAAAAACAAATAAAAAAATTTTGTAAATATGAAAAGTGAAATGAGGGTTGAGAGATATTTAAAAACACGCTATTATCTGAAGCACCGTCATCATCACCATTTGCATCTTCAATTAAGAACTCCCCTTAAACGGTATTGCTTTTGCATATAAACTCGTCTTTATTTTATCTATTATAAGTATCGTAAACCACAATTACCGATGTCAACCTATCATGAATGATGTTATACTTGATTTCAAGCAGTCTTAGGTGTATTCGTAATGAGTATATACGAGGGTTGCCTTTGATATTTCGGGATTAGAGAACAAAAACAAATATTGATCATCGAAAATCACATTATTGTTTTTTAAAATATTCCCAATGAAGATCTATACACTTTTGCATGCGTTTGAACCAATTCTCGAAGCACTTTAGCCACTCTGATTGAGGTATCTCCAACACATGCATTCTGAATGCAGCAATCGCTTCTTCAAGTGTCGAAAAACGTTGACCTCTCAGTTTGTTTTTTACGTACGGGAATAAAAAGAAGTCATTCGGTGCCAAGTCAGGACTATACGGCGGATGACCCATCAAATCGATGTTTTGGGTGCTCAAAAATGCAGTTGTCGCAGCCGATGTGTGAGAGCTCGCATTGTCGTGGTGAAGAGTGATCCGTCTTCGGCGGTTGGTTTTCCTGATTTCTTGGAAGACAACTGGCAAACAAATGGTTGTGTACCACTCAGAATTCACTGTTCTGCGTTGTTCTAGTGGTACGGTTGCGACATATCCAGTTTTTCCGAAAAAACAGGCGACCATTTGCTTGGAAGTGCTTCGTGCGCGAACAACTTTTGTTGGATTTGGCTCATCTTGAAACACCCAGACAGTCGACTGCTGTTTACTTTCGGGCTCATACGCGTAAATCCACGATTCATCACCTGTCACGATGTCATAGACGTGTTTCGAAGCACCGCGATCGTCTTTTTTGAGCATTTCTTTCGACCAATTGACACGAACCTTTTTTTGGGCGATTGACAAATTGTGTGGGATCCAACGCGAACAAATTTTTTTGACAGTCAAATGTTTATGCAATATTGAATGTATGCTGGTCCCACTAACGCCTAAGGTTGTCTCAATCTCACGATAGGTCACATGACGATCTTCCAATATCAGTTCGCGCACAGCATCAATGGTTTTCGGAACAACAACTGATTTTGGACGACCTTCGCGAAATTCATCTTGGAGTGAACTACGACCACAATTGAATTCACCATACCATCGATAAACACTGGTCCTTGATGGAGCTTCATCGCCAAAAATTGAATTAAGTTCATCCATGCACTGTTGCTGAGTTAATCCACGCCGAAAGTTGTAAAAAATAATCGCACGAAAATGTTGACGATTTAATTCCATTTTTGGGCCGAGATGAATCTTTTAAGTTACTGTAAACAACACAAATAGCGCTCGTATGTCAAAACGTTCTGAGTGCGTATAACCTCAAAAATGTCCAACTTTACGACAGAGCTGTCAATTGCCGGATTGCAACACTAGGGTTTCCAAATCCCGAAACATAAGAGGCAACCCTCGTATTAGTTTCTTAATTTTAATATTTTTTTTCATTTGTTGATAGTGTGGGTATTGTTTTGCTAGGGGCGTCGGTACGGACGCAGGTTGAGCAAAACACCACTGATTGTTCACTAAGAAATGTCCTGACTCGTTGCGACGCACACTGTTCTTCCCCAAGGTTCATCCAATTGTACATCACAGTGTTTTAACGATTTAACTTTCCTTTCATCATCATCATCGGCATTACAACCGGGAACCGGTCTTGGCCTTATTTAGCAAGTCCTGAGGCTTGTTAAATTTTCCATAATGATTTATTTTTTCTGGGCAAGGTCATTAGTCTTGCGCCAGGTGCTCCCCGACGGGGAATCGAACCCCGGTCTCCCAGGTGACAGGCGGGTATACTAACCACTATACTATCGAGGAGCCCTTTCTAACTAACTTACTTTCCTTTATTTAATTATTTATCCCGTCTTGCACTTAAGTCTAATACATCTCATAGTTTTAAGGCACGAGGCAATGGGGATCAACGTTAGTGGGATACACTTGTTTAAGGGAACTAATTAAATTATATTACATTTACGCTGGTTAAACACGGCATAGCAAACAGACGCACACGAACAGAAATGATCAAATAAAGAGGAGCTCTCTCGGTGGAGGAGGAGCGAAACGATCAACTTGGCGGCGGCCAATCGTGATCGAGCATGTAAGAATTTTCATATGCCTTATAGGCAAGTTCGATGCTCTGCAATGCAGACAATGATCAGCGAACACCTGATCAAACAATTCATGATCATCAGGGGCCGCGGCGATGTGGCCATAGATCGTTGATGATGTACGCCTGGGAACGAAAATAGGTTTTTGCTTCAAAGTAAACAAAAACGCTATTTCACAGGTCCTATGATGGGATGCACAATGTTCATGATGTGCCTATGTTGCATAAGATTCCAGAGAAATGCCGTTGTAGGCGATATCTATATCTGCTGATGACGATAGTTCCACCAGAGATTGGGAATCTATTTGCTTTAGCCGAATAGCTCTATAGCAGAATTGGGAAAATTGTTCCTGGATGTTAAGTCCACAGAAAACTCAGCGACGGTGGCTATGGGTTATTTGTTTGGGTTAGATGATGGGACTTCATGTGGCATGAACGTGGGTAAACAAATGATCATGTTCATGCCCAAATCAAATGGTCGGTTGTGTAATGATTAGGAAATTGGTCGCAACTCAGCGAACCTTAGGGGATAGATAAGATATACAATTATGTACAGCAGAAGGGAATATCGGTTGCAGCTGTGGTCCGCAATACGCTGGCCACCGTTTGTTTATCGTTAATTGCTGACAAGCTGAGCCGATAGGAGATGTAAACTGGTTCATGGAGTATGAACCAGAAAAGTCCGGAATTATGTATGCCGTTGGAGAGATTTCCTTTCAGGTATGAAAAATGCTGCTGGGAGCTTACGCTGCCTAAAATTGCAGGTAGGTATGGTGTCTTGTGAGGGAAAGGGAAAAAACAGGTTAAGTTGAGTAAGTGGGTGGTTCTTGGAGAAGACTTTAAAGAACCCCCGCAATAGCTTATAAAGTATAGGCTAAGTTCCCAAAGCCGTTTTTGCGAAAATAATTGTGTAAAAAAGTTACAGCATAACGAGATCATTTATTTTTCACTGTAGTGCTCTAAAGAGCCCTACTATCGTTTTCCCCCATTCCTACATCCAAATCCCAGCAATAATACGCTAAAGCCCAAAATCCTATCAAAACCCGAAAAAACCCAAACATGATTCAAAATTCGCAATAAACGAATCAAACATTCGTTTATTGCCTAACATTTGCCCCCACGGCATTATTAACCCCAAAATCCAAATTAAAATTAAAAGTTACAATAAACTAACCTAATATTCGTTTACGTTTCACATTTGCCCCACAGCATCACCCAAATCCAAAATTCAGAGATCATTATCTCTATCTGAAAATTTTCCATAGAGGAAAACAAAAAAAAACTCAAAAGCAGATACGTTCCCACATCTGCGCAATAGTTTCGTAAGAAGTCAAGAAATTGAATTCTTATCTAAAGTAAACACACCATCTCACTCGAAATATCGAGATTGTTGTACGAAAATGTGTTATCTTTGGGATACAATTTTCGATTGGTTATCCTTTATAAAGGAATAGTTAAGTCATCTCCGAGCCGCAGTAGAACATCGATCTTAGTCCCTGGAGGAGATACACCAGGAGAGAAACTAAACTGACGAAAATAATCCAATTAAAAAATAAAACTCTTTACCAAAGAAAACAAAACGGATTTTCATTTAGCGGCCAACTGATAGCGAAGTATCACCTGGCCCCCACGGAAGACCAAGTGAAACCAAGGACAGAGGCCGAAATCAAGGACGTTGCTCTTCCCTCAGGTATATGAGGGAGCACGGCAACGACCCGTTTTGTAGAACAAGTTTTCAGGAACGGTCTATTTTAAGAGATCACCTTGTCCTTTTAAGGACCAGGAGACACGCTTCCTGAAACCAAACCCCTACAAGAACACAACATCACTTTGAGGCGTCTTTTTCAGTAGGCTCTCAAATGTATACTAAATGCAGCAATCGACCTGAAAAACTGAGACATAGTACTGTAGAAACTGATATAGTAATTGGACCTGCTGGTGCCATCTGTAGATCGGGGCGGACACTTTTCACCCCGCCCTCCTACAGCATTTTGAGACTTTAAATGCGTTCTTCTCGAAACCACATTTTTCACATTGGTCTCCACGATATCTAAAAAACTATGCGATGAATCGGCTTTTTTATATTTATATTAAAGTAAATTAAATTTATTGGAGTTTGAACATAAATGTAGATGGTTTTTTCATAATTTTTTTTCCTATTTAACGTTAAAAAGAAAAAAAAATTCGAAAATCGGTACCTAAAGTTTGCATGTCTGCCACTTGGTTTATTTTGGAATTTTTTCCTTGAAAATAGAATTCAGATTGCGGAAAATATTACATAATTTCAAAAAATTTTTTGTTGTATGATTGCAGACGATTGCAAACGATGGAAACCGATTGGGTACCTTTTTTTCGAATCGTCACACTGCGCCATATATTAAATTGACAATTTTTAATATTTTTCACTAAAAAAGAATTCTATGTATACCTAAATACTTAATAAATATGTGTACAAAATGTGACATTGGTATTTGTTTCCCTCTTTGAGATCAACATTTAAGAAAAGCACGTCATTTTCGGGACTCTTTATGGGAGCCCCCCCCCCTCGCCTTCAGAGGGGAATCTTCTTGTCTTCAAATCTAGCATATCTTGTACGAAACTCAAATTCTAAATATTTGGTTCGGAGCATTAATATAGCTTGTCAACACGGTGTGAAAACAATCACTGTAGTAGACTCAGAAGCAACGCATCTATTCGATAAACAGAACATGGACGAAGTGTATCCTCTCTACCTCAATTGTACATAAATAACCACAAATATCAGTCGAGAGAATTTGACGGTTAACTTTCTCTAATAATTATCATGGAAATATATCAATGAGCGAATAGACGCCAGTTCACATTAAAAGTTAATTTTAAATAGGCCGGACCCGCCTCGGTGGCAATTATAGTAAGGAGGTTGGGATATGCATGCAATTCGGGTTACGTAGGTTCAGTTGACGAGTCCGTACCATTGTGGTGGTTGGACATTAAAATTACTATTTCATTCCTACTGCAATGTCATTGGTGTTACGTTCGTTTTTTATATTTTCTTTTAGACATAGAAAGTCGCCTGGACATAAAAAACCTAGGCTGTTCTACCTAGCAATGCAATGCACTTCGGTTTCAATATTTAGTTAATTTTAACCCCTAGTTTGCCGATTCTTTCTTCCCTATTTTTTTTCCGTTTCTTAGTAACTTGTCTTGTTACTTGTCCAACCATTCAACTTATTAATAGGTTTTTATTAAAACAGAAACAACAAGAGGTTCAAAAAGACTACCACTGGTGCACGCCAGTGTGTTCGAAAACAGATATTAATATATCCCGTTTTTTAGATTATTTAAATCTTTATAATAAGAAGATATACTTAACAAAAATGTAATAATGGAGTCTTTAACAAAGGTATTAAGCATAAGGAACGATCAGTTAGAAGACAATAAGTTCTTGGTTATAACCCTACCTTTCCTTAGCAACTGTAGTGATGGCCCGTCCGTAAGTCGGGTGAGAATCAACTGTAAAGTAGAAATATAATACAAGATCAATAAGACCAACAAGAAGGAGATATAATTGCTAGTGTGTCGCCATGCAAGGTGCGCTTGCCTTTATCCTAAACCAAATCACCTACAATCTGTCCCTCCTCAAGGAATGGAGCCTATTGATAAATTGAAATTTCTGGAACATTCTACTCACTTACTTTGTTCGCCGTACACAAACGGCACCATTCGACCATGGTGGCCTTTGTTACACTGCGTCACTTGACTAATTCCAAGAAACCTTTCCTAAACCCAATATCACCACGGTCACCGCTGGGGTAATATTCCTTCTGCAAGACTACCGATGTGTTGTACCGTCTGGCATTGACCTGCTTCGGCTCGGTTACGTAGGACATTGTCGGTAAGGAAAATTCCTTTGGTTGGATGTCGATGACCTCGATTTCTATAGTTGAATGCATGGAGGGCGCTATTTATGACTCGGCTCGGTGTTATATTTTTTTTTTGTTTTAGTTGTTGTTGTTATTGCTGTTGTAGAACCCACGCCATGAAAAAGGAACCGCACTCACAACATCACAAGAATATGAGGTTATCAACTTTCACAAGAAGGAAGGTGAATGAACCTTGCTGATGGTCGATAATCCTGTGCAACGTGCTTGAAATATGACTACCACTGCGGTGACCTCGGAAACGAAATTCTTTACTTGAAATCTCTGATATCGTGGGAATTCTGAGCGAGAAAGTCAACAGGAAAGAATAAGGTCCCGACTGGGTATTGTTGATATTTGTACTTTGTATGGTGTTTCTAATACCTCTCACGGACTTGTTTATGATATGGGTCAAAATTATTTAAAACGATTTGATTTTATATTCATTGTAATTGAACATTTAACAATAGGGACTTTGTGAACCGTTAATGTTAAAGTAGAAGAAAATGGAGGTGGTGGGTACAAAAAACGCCGATGCGTATTGATTTTGAGTGTCTCAAGATTACAGGAAGGAGGTAGACTGTCCCGCGTTCGTGTGATTCGGCTAAAGAACGATACACAGTATTTGTCTGCCCATTTGAAGTTAATTTGAAAGTCAGTGAGAAGTCGCGGACGAATTGTTGATGAAGTGGTGCAGTTGCCAAGTGCAATTGAGCGAGGACTACCATCATACTTGATGAATATGGAATTTGGAAAGGAGCGAGTTTTGACATACTCATTAAAAGCTATCAAAAATTAACTTATTATCTGCCACAGATTTGCACAAAATATTACGGATAGCTCTTTGCCCTGTTGTATATAGAATGGTCCAACTTAGGTGAGCGCACTTATTTCTACTAACAATATTATTAAAGAAGTTTTCTTTTTTTTGTATTTAACTAAAAATTATTTAGTATGATTTAGGAAGATTTGTTTGCATCACCTTTTGAATCCGATATTGCGCAAGTGGACGACCTGAGCTCGAATAGCGTACTGTGTTCGTTTTTCAAGCGTTGTCAGCCAGTTTTTCGGCCGATATGGCGGCTATTTTCTGGCAGGTGTAGGTCTTAAGTTAACCTAGGGTCCTTGGTTTGTTAATATAAGATCTTGATTTCAAGTATCCCCGCAGTTAAAATTCGGTGGTCTGTCGAAACACGTATTTACAGTATTACCATACTTACTGAGTTAGAATAGACAACTTAGTTGATAATAAGACTAAAAAAGAGGAAAAAGAAAGGAGATAAGCAGAGTTCCATGTATATATAGGATGGTCAATTTCGTATATTTTAAAAAATAGGGATACATATGGGGTGCGTGCAGATCACTTTGGGGCGTACTACGTAACAAATTATTTTGTGACGATTTCAAAACGAATGTAGCGCACTCACATGAGTTTTTGGGATATTAGTGAAGCACCAAGCAGTCAGCCTATTCGTAATACGTCTATAACACTCATATCAACAATAAGAACAATGTATGAAGGCAAATCGATACGACTTCGTCGGTTGACCGTGACCAACGTAACTAGTCGAGTAAAAATAACGGGATTGCTGTCCAATCCAATAAATATTTTTAATGGAGTCCGACATGGGGCCGGTCTGGGCTGCCTCATCTTCAACCTAGCGTTGGAGAAAGCAATCCGCAACTCTGGAATTACAACTAGACGGACTACAGTCACCAACTCCTGCGAGATATTTGCCTACGCAGATAACATTGACATCATTGGTAGATCCAATTCGGCTGTACAGGACCCCCTCACACAGATCGAGCAGGCGGAAAAAAAACTGAGACTGCACATTAATAAGGAAAAAACGAAGTTCATGGTGGCAATTTCTGCGAAGAGAAGAACTAACGTTGGTCAAACAACTGTTGGGGTTCTCTACACCACATGGAGAACCAACCCAGAATTCTAACCAACCTTGACCGCTAACAGCGCGTCACTTTAACCCAACTCCCCATGCAAAATCCACAATAGCATACATTCCAAACTTTGTAATAAACATACTCCAAAACCCGCAACAGAATACAATTCAACAGAATATATTCTAAATCATCCCCGCATACATTTTCCCAAAATTGCCTCGGTCAATTCTTTATCTAAACCATATTCCTTCCTTGCGACCAAGCAATCTTAATTTCTCCGAAATTCATATGCTGTAATAAAACGCATATTCAAACCTACAACGGAACATTAACCATCACCACTAACTATACCGAGCCGCATGCATTCCCCGAAATTACTTCGGTTAATATCTTATCTAAATGATATTCCTTGCTTGCACCCAAGCAATTCCAATTTCCCCCGAAAACCATTTCGGTTCATTCCCTCCTTAAATTATATTTCTTGTTCGCAACCACGCGACTGCTAATTTTCCACGAATCAATCACAACGATCAAGACCCTTGAGCATACTTGGCTATGCCAATTTCCCGGTATACACAACCAACGAATCCAACTCAGCTTATACGGCGAGGATTCGCTGGAACTGAATTCCTATGCAAGCATAGCAACCCTTCTCAAAATTCCTCGTAAGTGGCAGCGAAAAATAAGATTTCATCAAATATTAATATGGAATGCACTAGGTACACATGAATATGATTTTCTTAACTGTTTTACTTTCGGATTATGTCTTCAACGAGATCAATCATTTTTGCATCACAAAAAATTATGTTCCAAAGGCATGCTTTTAATTGGCTGATATATTTTCGGTTAGAGTGTCACATTTCACAATAAACTATCAAACATTGTTACTTTCTCACTTTTCAGTCTATACAATTAATACCAGCGAATGGGGTGAGTTTTGTACTTAAGAGAAAGTGAGGTTTCTCTTTGGTGACGAAGGGGAGAGGGCCTCTCTGAATATGTCCTGGCGAGGGTGTGGTTGATCCCACGGTGATTACATTGTTTACCCATGCTGCGAGGTCATGGGTAAACGAAACCGGGAAAAAGAAATGGGACAAAGGGCATCGTGGGAGATGTGCTGTGTAAATAGGCTGCATGCTATTAGGAAAACTGATGCTAAAAGCAATTTAGATACTTGCACAATAGCGATTGTGCACGGTATCTATGCCGGCGGAAAGGATCGAATTCTTTTGTGTGCATATTTACATGCTGGTGAATTCGGTTTTTGGTGGGAAGACGCGAGATGCGAAAGATGCTTTTGTCGGTTGGACAAAAGGCTGCTTTGCATGTGAGTAAGCCGGGAAAATCTGCTTCGCACATGTGTGGCAGGATACGCCGGCTGACGGGGGCGCCGATAAGGTTCCCTGATTTCTGGCGGTTACTTTGTAGGCTAACCGAATTATTTTCAGGAGAATTGTGGTAATGCATTAATGCATGAACAATAGCCTTGGGGAGGAAATGTTTGCAGGTGACTGCAGGTTGGTGAGGGGAGTTGGGGTTGGAATTGTGGGTGGGTCTTCGCGTAGTTTTAAAGAACCTCCACAAGCCTGCTCGGAAAGTCTTTTGTGGTAAGATGTATGGAAGGCGACAGCGACGCAGACTTTGCCCGCGATGGAGGGATGGCATAGACCAGGGCGCCCAGAGCCCGGGGAGTACCTAGCTGGATGACATCGTCTAGAAATCGGGACCGATGGAGAGACTTCCTAAATAAGGCCAAGACCGGATCCCGATTGTAGTGCCGATGATGATGATGAAGGCCGCTCAAAGTCAGAAAGGAAACTAGATCTTATTCAGCGCATTAGTGGGTTGGTAATAGAAAACCCAAAACACTCAACTCAGAAGAGAAGCCAGTCTTCAATATTAAGAAGGTCACTTTACGAAGAATTTCACATCGTGATTTACGTCTGAAAGAATATACAAGGTTTTCCGCAAATAGCGTGTCATTTTTGAGAGACTGATTCCTCATCTCATAATATATCAGAAAAATAAAACATGACATTATAGCGTTTGAAATAATAGTGAAGAAGAACGTCTGATTCGAACTGACGCTATGACAGTTTGAATCACCCAAAAAATTGAACCTAAGCGTTACCCATCAGGCTACTGGCCGATTTTAGAATTTGATTTTTAAACTCGACTATACTCCACTGATGGGAATTGCTTGGTATACGGTTCTGGTGTATTTTCTTATTCGATTTTCGTTCGGTGTTCTTCACTATTTGGCTTGTGAATTGTATGTGTATCTGTTAGAGACGCCACACCACTCTCTTCCCAGTAACTTCGTTACGATCAGCTTCGGTGCGAACAACTGAGCGAACGAGAGAATGTCGGAAGCAGCGAGTGTGCCTTGGTGCTCTATACGGAAGTCATGATCGTGTGTGAAGTTTTGTTTACTACGGGAAGTGTGTGCTGCGTGTACAGATCACGTCGTAGTCACCAATTATAGCGTATAGAATAATAGTGAAGAAGAACTTGTGATTCGAACTGACGCTATGACAGTTTGAATCACCAAAAATTGAACCTAAGCGTTACCCATCAGGCTACTGGCCGATTTTAGAATTTGATTTTTAAACTCGACTATACTCCACTGATGTGAATTGTTATGTTATCGCTTGGTATACGGCTCTCATGTATTTTCTTATTCGATTTTTCGTTCGGTGCTCTTCACTATTTTGTTTGTGAATTGTGTGTGTATCTGTTAGAGTCGCCACAACATCAGTAAAAGCCCACAATTTTCGAGTTTTTTTTTCAAAATTACGGAATATCCAGTTCTCGTCTTAAAAAATTTTATGGTTTGCCCACATCATAACATCTATGGACACCTTTTTTTCGGTAAACATTCTTGAATCACAAAAATCCTGTCCTTATGGCCCACATTGCTACTCATTTCAAACAGTCATTCAATAATGACTCCTTTGTTCCTGACCCGTCATATTTATACTATTTACTTAACTTTTGCCTCGGGCCCCTTTTCCCCAACTCCTTTGATCCCCCCTAATTGAATCTAAGCTAGTCCAACTCAATGACAAGTTCGCACCGGGGCCTGACGGTATCCCTGCAATTCTCCTCAAGAAATAGTCATCCATTCTCCCCGCTCCTCTCTCGGTGATCATCAATCTTTCAATCTATAGGATCTATAGGTTCGGTTCTCCCGAGAGAAGTGTTATAAAAACAAAAAATCTGTCAAGGTGTATTCTTCCATATTTTGAAAACTTCGTTAATCCAGCCCATCTACAAGAAGGAGCCCAAAAACGATGTCGCAAACTTCTGCCCCATTACCAAACTCTCCCACTTACGCAAGATTCTCGAAAGAATTCTACACGAATCTCTTAGTTTTTGGTGCAAATCTCTTATTTCACCAAGACAACATGGTTTTCTCAATCACCGGTCCACTACGGCCAACCTTGTTGAATTCACTTATTTTATATTCTCACCACTAGAATTCTGTAATGAGATCGACGTGGTCTCAACCCACTTCAGTAAAAGCATTTGCCAAAATATCCCACAATCTATCCTCTTTAAATTATCCACCCTCTGCTTCGAACCTAGACTGCTGAAATGGATTTCTTCCTATCTAAAGTATAGACTTTATTCTGTTCGGTTCAGGCCCTTGATATCCAACCCCTATCTTGCCGCTTCTGGGGTCCCTCAAGAAAGCTACCTGAGGCCTCTCCTATTTATACTAGCCACTAATGATATTGATGAGGTCTTTATGCATTCCTGCTTGTCTCTATATGCCGATGACACTAAGTTATATAAGATCATCGAGTCACCACTTGATTCTGCACTGTTGCAATCAGGCCTTGACAACTTGTCTTTAAATTATCCACCCTCTGCTTCGCACCTGGACTGCTGAAATGGATTTCTTCCTATCTAAAGGATAGACTTTATTCTGTTCGGTTCAGGCCCTTGATATCCAACCCCTATCTTGCCGCTTCTGGGGTTCCTCAAGAAAGCTACCTGAGGCCTCTCCTATTTATACTAGCCACTAATGATATTGATGAGGTCTTTATGCATTCCTGCTTGTCTCTATACGCCGATGCCACTAAGTTATATAAGATCATCGAGTCACCACTTGATTCTGCACTGCTGCAATCAGATCTTGACAACTTCTCGACTGGGTGTGGGCGATAGAGAAGTCACTCCGGAAGAATGGAAAACCTCAATAGTCGGCCCCATTTTCAAAAAAGGCGACAGATCTGACTGCGAAAACTACAGAGGAATATCATTGCTGCCAACCACATACAAAATACTAACAAATGTCATACTGGCGAGAATCACACCGTACGCAGAAAAAATACTGGGAGACTCCCAGTGCGAATTCCCTAGGAACCGGTCAACGAGCGACCAAATGATCACAGTAAGGCAACTACTGGAAAGGAGGTGGGAATACGGAGAGACAGTTCACCGTTTCGTTGACTTCAAAAAGGACTACGACTCAGTCGCAAGGCAAAGACTTTACCATATTGCGGTTGAGCTAGGAATCCCGAAAAAATATGCCGCCCCCTTCAAATCTGCATGAACGAAAATAAAGGGCGAGTTAGAATAGAAAACCATCTCTCCGAACCATTTGAAATCCGGGACGGACTAAAACAGGGAGATGGCCTCTCACCATGTCTCTTTAACCTTGTGCTCGAGTATGTCATCAGAAAGGTACAAGACGACAACATGGCCGGATCATACCTGAACGGGGTCACACAAGTGCTCGCATATGCGAATGACATCGCCGTTCTGGGCGATAATCTAGAAACCGTAAGTAAAAACTGTGAAATCATCATGGAAGCGGCAGAAGAGATGGGGCTAGAAATAAATGAGACAAAACAAAATATATGGTTAGGGCACCGGCAGCTGGATCGCGGGAACACACATAAACATTAGGGGCAGGATATTTGAAAAAGTGAAAGAGTTTAAATATCTGGGAACAATACTGACGGCCAGTAACAAAATGTCGAAGAAAATTAACAAACGACTACATTCCGTCAACGCTAGTTGGCACACAGTCAGTAAACTGCTAAAATCTAAACTGCCATCACGTAATATAAAGCTCCGTATTTATAGAACCATAATCATGCCGATTGTTTTATACGGATACAAAACATGAGTTCTCACAAAACGGCCTGAAAGCGAAATCCGTGTATTTGAGAATAGAGTTTTAAGGAGTAACTTTGGCGGTAAATATGATGAAGTGGCAGGGCAATGGAGGAAACTCCATAACCACGAATTAGAAGAGCTTTACCGGAAATCTACAATAGTGAGAGTAATCAGGTCGCGAAGATTAAGATGGGCCGGACATGTAGCGCATCTGGGCAACGATAGGACCGTGCGTAGAATTCTTGACGGAAGACCAACGTGGAGGAGACCAGTATGACGACCGCAACGGAAACGGGAGGTCAATGTATGGCGTGACCTTGAGGAGATCGGATCTGATGGCCAAGCGTGGAAGGAGAGTGCACCGGACAGGGAGCATTACCACAGCCAGTTAGTAAGGTCATGAACTTCCGGGTCCCTATAGGATAGTAAATAGTAGTAGTAGTAGATCATTTTTCACCAGTATATTAAATTATTTATTGAGTACTTGTGGAAATGCATAAAAATTAAAATGCATGCACAGGCATATCATAGAATCCAGATACCACATCTGGAAATACTATAATAGGACGCCACGAAAAATGAGACAAATGATCCATGAACAGTCCATTAGCGATGCTGCGAGCACTGTTGTAGCCTTTCACTGAGGGAGCGCGTCCCCTTGTCCTTAAAAGAACGAGGGTCTCTTTAATAGACCGCTCCTGAGAAGCCTCGTTGCGGTCAGCACCGTGCTTCCCCAGACCTGAGGGAAGGGTGACGACCGATTGTTCAGGCTACATAAAAGACCTTTTATTTTTAAATAGTGTTTACCTTTATTCAAAAGCTGGCTTAACTCTATTTGATCTCCCGAGATTTTCTTTTAACAATAGTTTTCCTTAATGTAAACTCGCCTAGGAGTTTTCTCTTGCACCGATTAATTTAATGGATTTATTGTCGTCCTTGCCCCTCGGATGCCAATCGAGACTGATCGTCGAATACCCCCAAAAAAAATTGGGGTGGTCATCTTGCGATAACCAGAATCACCCACATCCGTGAAGATGTTGGGCTCGGTCTCAAGATATTTGAAAAGAAAGGGGAAGGACGTATCTTAGGATAGTGTGGACAGGATTAGTTCAATTGCTCTCTAACTACTTGGATGGGGGGATGGAGGGAAAGAAATCGTACAAGACCGATAGGTCTTGAGTGCGGTAGTAAACGCAGTTCACGTCTTTGGCGCCTGATAATCTGCGCTTTGGTGATCGTCGAATACAAGATTCATTACCCTTTTATACAAAATCTTATCGGGATTTTGTATCGCGGATGCATCCAAATGCAAGTAGAATTTCGAAATGTACTTCGACTAGAGTCGAGTATTGGAGATTGTGTTAAGAATTCGGTTAAGTGAATTCTTGGAAATCTGGGTTATGAGTATGGTGATTGAACATCTCTTTCGACTTACCATGTGCTTGTTTTAGTTTGGTGATTATTGAGAAAGCAGTGTATGGGTGATAAACGAACATTTGAATCGTTTATCAAGAATTTTGTTTCATCGGGAAAATGGGTATGTGAATTTAAGTTACGGATTATGGGATTTAGATGTATGTGTGGGGGACGGAGATGGTAGGGCTTTTCAGAGCACTACAGTACCATCGTAGGCATTTCTAAAGACTTATTGACCTACCCTCGTAACAATCAGTTCCATGGATGCGATGCAATAAGATACAGAAGATCGTTTCGCGTATATCTTAAGTAAACAATACACATGTGTGGTCAATTAACGATCCCAATGAAAGTATTGGTTCCATTTGGCTTGGGTAAACAATGAATTTAATGTGAAGCATACATCTGTGTGTGCCCTGATTGAGCCATAAACAAAGGTAAGTAATTGATATGCTCCGCACGATCGAAGAAGAAGAAGACTAACATTGAAGCCGTCCTTTTCATTCCTTAATTATAAAGCCCGCCGGGCTATATCAAAGAGTCTCTTCTTAGCTAGCGCCCAGCACATGCGTAAAATGAAAAGCCGTGTGCAATTGTGTATGTGCACATTATTCGATATAAAACTAGTGTGTTTTATTTGTTAATGGTGTGTGGTTTGTTAAGTGAATAAAGAGGATTGCATGAGTCATTCGCTGGCGAATCATACGAGGGTTGCCTCTTATGTTTCGGGATTTGGCAACCCTAGCGTTGCAATCCGGCAATTGACAGCTCTGTCGTAAAGTTGGACATTTTTGAGGTTATACGCACTCAGAACGTTTTGACATACGAGCGCTATTTGTGTTGTTTACAGTAACTTAAAAGATTCATCTCGGCCCAAAAATGGAATTAAATCGTCAACATTTTCGTGCGATTATTTTTTACAACTTTCGGCGTGGATTAACTCAGCAACAGTGCATGGATGAACTTAATTCAATTTTTGGCGATGAAGCTCCATCAAGGACCAGTGTTTATCGATGGTATGGTGAATTCAATTGTGGTCGTAGTTCACTCCAAGATGAATTTCGCGAAGGTCGTCCAAAATCAGTTGTTGTTCCGAAAACCATTGATGCTGTGCGCGAACTGATATTGGAAGATCGTCATGTGACCTATCGTGAGATTGAGACAACCTTAGGCGTTAGTGGGACCAGCATACATTCAATATTGCATAAACATTTGAATGTCAAAAAAATTTGTTCGCGTTGGATCCCACACAATTTGTCAATCGCCCAAAAAAAGGCTCGTGTCAATTGGTCGAAAGAAATGCTCAAAAAATACGGTCGCGGTGCTTCGAAACACGTCTATGACATCGTGACAGGTGATGAATCGTGGATTTACGCGTATGAGCTCGAAAGTAAACAGCGGTCGACTGTCTGGGTGTTTTAAGATGAGCCAAATCCAACAAAAGTTGTTCGCGGACGAAGCACTTCCAAGCAAATGGTCGCCTGTTTTTTCAGAAAAACTGGACATGTCGCAACCGTACCACTAGAACAACGCAGAACAGTCAATTCTGAGTGGTACACAACAATTTGTTGCCAGTTGTCTTCCAAGAAATCAGGAAAACCAACCGCCGAAGACGGATCACTCTTCACCACGACAATGCGAGCTCTCACACATCGGCTGGGAGAACTGCATTTTTGAGCACCCAAAACATCGATTTGATGTCATACGCCGTATAGTCCTGACTTGGCACCGAATGACTTCTTTTTATTCCCGTACGTAAAAAACAAACTGAGAGGTCAACGTTTTTCGACACTTGAAGAAGCGGTTGCTGCATTCAGACTGCATGTGTTGGAGATACCTCAATCAGAGTGGCAAAAGTGCTTCGACAATTGGTTCAAACGCATGCAAAAGTGTATAGATCTTCATGGGGAATATTTTGAAAAACAATAAAGTGATTTGCGATGATCAATATTTGTTTTTGTTCTCTAATCCCGAAATATAAAAGGCAACCCTAGTATAACGACGAGTCCTTTGTTGGGTTCATGATCATTGGTAGCTGTGTTCCGTAGTTGGCTATGGTGTCTATGTTTATGATGATGCACGAAGACAATGACATCGATGTGCGCACAGGAAGTGGTACGTGCTAATGAAGATACCAGCATCAATTCTTTGTTGATTGTTTCATCTTCATAGATATTATCAAATTGTTTAAAATATATAGACTCGAAAAAAGGTAGTCGAGTAAAGAAGCCGACAAAAATCACTCCTGGATAGCAGGTACATTTAGTCAGTACATTCATGAGCAAGTAAGAGGTAGATATGTCTCTTGTGCAACGGATTATTATAAACATTTTAACAAATGAAGACGTTAAACCTTCGAACTTTTTTTTTCGATTGAAGGTACTATTGTGTATGCGTGCGCCAGAGCGTTTGGAAGTGGGCGAGAACGTATCGAAAACGAAAGTCATGATCGATGCCCAAGGACAAGTCGTACAGATGACAGCATGCGTGCCATTCGAGAGCTTATTGAAAGTGACCGCCGCTTAACTGTTGGATAAATCTCGTCAGAAGTGGGTATCAGCTATGGAAAAACCCGCATATCGAAACAAAATACGAGGTATGCCCATTTGAGATGTCATCCTTCTTCATGACAATGCCAGGCCTCACACCGGATAAATAGGAAGAAATGGACTAGGAAGCCCTCAAAGATTCTCCTTATAGCCCAGCCTTATCTCCATGTGACTATTGTGAGATGTCATCCTTCTTCATGACAATGCCAGGCCTCACACCGGATAAATAGGAAGAAATGGACTAGGAAGCCCTCAAAGATTCTCCTTATAGCCCAGCCTTATCTCCATGTGACTATTTTTTGTTCGCGCCCTTGAACGGATCACTTGGCGGAAAAAAATTCTAAAGTAATGAAGCAGTCGAGGACCACGTTCGCATTTGTCTAACAAGTCGCCCTAAATTTTTCCACGAACAAAGGATATTAAAGTTTCCAGATCGATACCAAAAGTGTGTAGATCACGCAGGAGACTATATTGAAAAGTGTTGATAGAATAGTTAGTGTGTAACGCTATTCAATAAACGTATAAAAAGAAATTACCGTTTATATTTGATTCTCCCTCGCGGTAAGACCTCATTTTTTTTTGGAATCTATGCGCCATAACGTAAAAGAACAAGAAGATAAAAAGCAATATGGCAATTTTATATCTTGATCCCATGTACTTTCATTTTTCTGAGTAAGACACCATCACCCTTTGCTGCGAGCTAAAGTTGCCTAAAGTTCGGGAGCAGAAAAGTCTTAACAACGATATCTTTCTCAGCAACTTCAACTGCCTTAGAAAATTATTCAATGGAAATCAGAGGTTGTTCTCCTAAGTACGAGGGCGGACTAAAAAGTTTCCGACCTAACAAAAATACAAGACATTTTTTTTTTTAATTAATTTTTTTTTCTACATAGTCTCCTTGTAACACTACACAATTCTCCCAGCGATGCTCTCTCTAATCCGTCCAAATAGTACTCGGCGGTTTTCTCTGCAAAATAACTGTTCTCTGTCCTCCAACCGCAATTTTTAGATTAGGGAACAAAAAGAAGCCGCTTGGGGCTAGATCTGGCGAGTAAGGCGGATGGTCAAGCAGTTCAAACCGTAATTCGTGGATTTTCGCCATGGCAACCGCTGAGGTGTGAGATGGCGCCTTGTCTCGGTGATACAGGATTTTCTTTTTCTGTAAATGCGGCCGTTTTTCCGCAATTTCTGCCTTCAATTGGTCAAGTAATGATGCGTAGTATGCTCCTGTAATGGTTTTCCTTTTTGAAGATAATCGATTAAGATAACTCTATGACTATCCCAAAAAAAAAAAAACAGTCGCCATCACTTTCCCAGTCGAAAAAACAGTTTTTGCTTTTTTGGAGCCGATTCCCCATTTGCAGTCCACTGTTTTGACTGTATTTTTGTTTCGGGCGTATAGTGGTGTATCCAAGTTTCATCGACAGTAATTAATCGGCGCCAAAACTCGGATTTATTGCGCCTAAACTGCGCCAACAGAGCGTTGGACACGTTCATTCGAACACGTTTTTGGTCTAACGTGAGCAAACGCGGCACCCAACGCCCGGACAGTTTTCTCATGCCTAAATCTTGATTTAATATGTGACAAACACGTTCTTTGGACATTTGCTTAGCCTCTGCTATCTCTCTCACTTTATTTCGGCGGTCGTCTGGCACAATTTGGTGAACTTTAGTGATGTTATCGTCAGTTGTTGCAGGTTTTGGACGTCCCGAACCTTCGTCGTCTTCCAAGCTCTCACGGTCACGTTTAAAGTCAGCTGCCCAAAATTTCACTGTGGTAAATGATGGTGTAGAGTCCCCATACACAGAGTCCAGGTCATCTATGATTTGGGTAGGCGTATTGCCTTTCATAAACAAAACTTTAGTGACAGCTCGATACTCAATTTTGTCCATTTTCACAAAAACGCTCACATCAACTCACTCAAACGACTGTCAAATAAAAACTACGCATCCAAAATGGTTGAAATTTTGATGAGTAACTGTCAAAAGATGCACAACTATATTCACACTTTTATTGACGAGTGCTGCTATCTTCACGTTAAGGTCGGAAACTTTTCATCCCACCCATGTACTTAGCTATGAAAGCCATTAATATAAGTTTGTGTGGGCAAAGTCGTGGTGTCAGCGTACGGCACAGAGTCAATTTCCATCCGCTGACCGCCGCGGTCAGTGTCGCTCCCGCTCCCCGTAGCCCCCACGGGGACGCGCACATCACAGGGTCGAGTTCGAGCTAGCGTTGTCTAATTTTCTCAACGTATTTTAAAACTAGCGTTTCCTAAGTGCTTGTTATCCTCTTAAGTATATATTAAGGGGTATTCTGGTCTAGAAATTTGAAAAAATCATTTTTTTTTTAATATTGTCAAAGCTTAACCCTCTAAGAATGTGTCTTTAAGAGGATTTTAGAAAATTCAAATTATTTTCGGAGGTATGGCAGTTTTGCTGACGCGCCGTTTAAACGAAACATATTCATTCCGGACTTTACGTGAAACTTTAAACGCGTTTTTCTCGAAACTGTCTTTTTTTAAACAATACCCACGATTTTTCAAGTTCTTCTGAACCGATTTACTTCAAATTTAGTATATGTCTTCTTTATAGGCTTTTATATTGCATGAACTATCCTCATCTCCAAATTTCAAGGTTAACTATTTTTAAAAAATTCGAAAAACTAAAAAAAAGTGGTACAAAAATAAATTTTTTTTCAAGCAGTCGCCATTTTGTTTCAACTTTTTTTAGTTCCAACGATAGAGCCATTTCTGTAAATTAAAAATCTTTTTTTTTTTCAGATTGCTAGGAGGGTTGAATTTTTGTGATCCCCCACTTCATCAGCTGCTAACTTTCTGAATTTTGAATTTTTTACTTTCATTTTTTTTTACTGTATTTTTGAAATATTAATAAACATCCCATAAAATAGAATAGTAAAAATATTGATTCCTTTTTTTTACAGCAGTTCAAAAATTGCGCTAAATTCGTGCTTCTAGACCAGAATACCCCCTTAAGTGAAGTTGTCGAGTTGTGTTTCCTTTTTTTTTAACGTGTCAGCGTGCGGTCAAATCATAATGACAATTGAGTTCAGATAGTAATAGTCGGCACCATGGTGAAATGACTATAACAATAGCGGACATACTAATAAACGTTTTAACTACTTGAAATCGGTGTTTCCTTTTACTTTCGTTTCCTGGTGATTGTTGCAGTTGGTTGAGCTCGATCGAACAGTGAAGAGTTGTGGGGACGGAGTAGAACCCTGTGCCGTACGCCGACACCACGACTTCGCCCCCCACAAGTTCATATTAAATGTCAAGTACATCGTACAGATCAATGTAGGGAACAGTTATTCAGTCGAACTCTTTGCCCATAGTGATTATAAGACAAACATGCATTAACATGTGTACTCGATTAGCGATCCTCTTACTTTTTAAGCAACATAAGGAGCTTGTCTCGGAAGTCGTAACCGTAAACAACCAGGAAAGAGAGGTGGGATGCGGGGCATGGTAATGCTAGAAACGGTGCCCAATGGAACTCGTACTTTGCCTTTCCAAGTAATTGCCCACGAAAGAGTTCCTCTTAAGTGTCAATTATACTCTATATGAACAGATCAAAGTAGGTAATAGTTCTTCAGTCGAACAACACGAGTGTAGAACAATTTTCTTAATGCAGATATTTAAGACGAGTGCTTGTCCACAACTTTTTGGCGATCCCCTTCCTGTCCACGTTGTGCAATGACAGTTAAGAGGGTCAGAAAAATCAGAAAATTGCGTTAACGCGGGCGTTTTATACAGAAACCAAAAGACAAAAAACAAAACAAAAAAACAGCCAATTTACCATGTTTTTATAAGTACTTTTGTGTGGATTCGGTTTTAAGTTTATTTTGTATTATTAAGCTATTTATTTATTATTTGGATCGCGCTTATATACTACAGAGCACAGCGGAATAAAAAATATAGAAATAAAGAAGAGAGTACCACTGCAGTTTGATTCTATATATCTGCAATTATTTTATAAACTATTAAGTAAAATTTGAAACCGAGTACTGGTTATAGGGTGTATGTTCAATATAAAGGATCACTGGAAGTAAAACCGGGAAGTATAACAGCGCTTTACTTATCTATTCGAAAAAACCTTATTTTGTGTTATTCATTTATTTACACTAATTTATTACATAAAGTAAGCAAATACAGTCCTCTCCGACTAATCACTCATTTGTATATTCTCACAATCTCCCAGCCAGTACACTAAGCTAGACATCATGTACCTTTCACTGTATAATCAAATCATTTAGTGAGCAAACACTTCAGAAACACACCCGACCGGTTGGAAGATATTTTTACAAGCTTGATCTTCTGAACTATCATAACAATGATTCTGACGCAACTCAAGGTGTCAGCTATTTGAAGGATTTCAGATTAATTAATATTATATGAAAGATTGAAATTTCTTTGATAAGCATTCAAATTAGTGATTTCAATGGCTAACTATAAGGAAATGCTGCAGAACACGCGGAAGCTTCCATCCAAAATACCACCTTTGTTAAAGAGGCGCATTAAGTTGAAATCGGAAACGGAAACTTGTTATTTATTTTTTTATCAGTTTCGAATCGCGTGTATGCATTAAACCCTCAGGAAAATTTGCAAGCCCATATTTGAGGTCAAAGACGGCATATAAATGACCATCTCATCGCGCAGACATCACCCAGATACATTTAAATTTTTTTTTAAAATCTCGTTAAAACGGCCGTCGTAGACGAGTTAAGCCATTGTCTGTTTTTTTGGAATGTAGTATCTATTTGTAAAACATTCATGAGACCATTGGTTATATGCGATGACTATCATTCCACGTCAAACAGAAAAATAAATGAATTTGAAAAAAAGCCAAAAGAAAAAAAAGCAAAAAACAAATGAATAAAACCTCATAACTTGAAACTTCATGAACTTATCCAATTCAAATGGATCGAGCATCGGAATACTGACAAAGATTAAAGTGGAACTACCAGCCCCGCTACAGCTAATTAAAAATACCTGATCAGAAAACGAAAGCGAAATACAAGAACTTCTGCGGACAGGTGCATGTTGTTCAAAAACTTCTCACGATTCGCGTAAGAAAATACGATCTTTTACGTTGGTAGTATTGTGGAGAAATGGTGTGAAGGCAAATGCCTGATGAATGATAACTTCAAAGATTCATTATAAACGAAAGTTAGGAGGGCTCTAAGAGATCTACTCGTATCGAAATATCAGCTCAACCTTACGAGTAGTTAGTTGGCGCAAGCCCACCTTTATCATTTCTACGATAAGAATGCAACACTCTTAGGCATCCTCTTTTTCAATGAAAGCACATGGTGCATATTTTCTCTTAATTGAATTTTATTGAATGAAATTTTACCGGATATCGTAAGAAATGCTTATCACTGAATAATTCTCCAAATTTACGATCATGTTATCTCCACAAACCGCATCACAAACAAATGACTACAAAGAGTTACAAAACTCTTATAGTCCCATTTTGAAACAAAGAGAGCTACTAAGAGAAAAATCATCTTGTGCTCTCTTATTATTTTGAAATTGGTAACAACGAAGCACGATCAATGAAGCGTCCGCCTACAAAGAGCCATTTATTGGGTACCGTTCCAAGATCGCTGGCGATAGTTTGTGGTATCTTGGCAATACATCGTTATCAGTTAGCAAGTGGTGGTTTGTAGAAATTGAAATGTATCTCGTGTTAAGTCCGCCACCACGATACTGTGGTTATCATGCAGTTTCCGACCAAAAAAGAGAGACACCCATGAATCGTGAGAGCGTGATCTTGCATTCGGCCAGAATCACACAGAATCCCCACACGCATGCAATAATATGACAACAAATATATTTATTTGCGCCTGTGTATGTTTCCCGGCTGAGATCGGCTCGGTTTGTGGGTCTCAAAAACTCACAGAGAACTTACCTATGATTTTTATCATCTTTGGCCGTGTGCGGATTGCTTTTTAACGCACCCCCTCTACGATGGCTGTCGATCGTCGTGAGTAAGTTAATCGTATGGTGGTGCGCCGGTTGTTATAAAAGTAGCAAGGACATGTGAAGTGAACATTAGTCGAAATCTATTATTAACGCTGTACAGTTTCGATACAAGTGTCTCCGCTAGTACAACAGCAGTTATAGCTTGTTGTACATATATATGCATATATTTTTTAAGTGTTGCATGGTGCTCTGCCGTTAATAGTGCATTATAACGGTTTTTGTTCAAAATAAATTTTAAAACAACAAACTAAGAAAATTAATTAACGTTTAATTTTAACTACATCGCCATATTAATTTAATAATAAAAATAATAAAACAATAATAACGGTGTTCAAAAATCAAACATGATAACAGATTCATTTTTAATAAAATTACTGCTCGGGCAGGTAAAAGGAAATGATCTTCAACATACTTTATTGGTTTTCCTGAGCATCATATCAATGATGACTATAATCCAGTGGTTAGTGAATTTATATAAGGAACTCAAATATTTGCCACCAGGTCCTTGGGGTTTCCCATTCATTGGATATTTATATTTTATGGGTAACGAAAAACATACGCGCTTCATGGAACTTGCGAAACGTTATGGCAGTTTATTCTCAACACGTCTTGGAACTCAATTAACTGTGGTCATGAGTGATTATAAAATGATAAGAGAGTGCTTTCGACGCGAAGAGTTTACAGGACGTCCCGACACACCATTCATGCAAACCCTCAATGGATTTGGTAAGTTACAAATATAAACAACAAACCATAAATACATTACAAACAATTCAAATACGTATTTAAAATAAATGCTAAAGACGACAAGAATAAGATCTATGTATGTTCCACTGCACCAGTGACCCAAATTTGCAATAAAAAATAACAATTACATTTCTTTTAAAAAAAGAAAGAAAGAAAGAAAGATGAAAAAATATAACATAAATATTATATACAGGGAAAGAAATGCGAAATTACAAAACGAAAGTGCGAAATGTTTTTATATTTTTCGTCTTATCGGTGCACGGAGAAACTTGTTCTTTAAAATTGTTATTGTTATTATTATTTTTTAACAAGTGATTACAGAATTTATTGTATATAATTTCTTTTAATTTATGAATATATATGAACGATATATTTCGTTGAATACTAATAAATATACACCCAATCGTGCGAACTGAATTTTGTAATTGTTGTACGATTTAATGGTTATTTCCTTTTGTACAACAAACGTTGTACGGAAAAATATAAGAGATAGGTCGTGACCATTTTAATCAACATCAATATTCGAAGGTTATTTGGAAATGAAGAATTTTTGTTATAGATGAAATGAGCTAATTAACAGACAATAATTAGAAAAACTATGAAATTACTAATTTGACATGGAGAAACGAATATAAACATATTCAATTTAATTTTTTTTTTGTTTTTTTTTTTTCAATTCAACTCAATTTTTATTAGGTAGATAATACATTTATATTTTAGAACTAGTACCTAAGAGTTTTAGGACAGATATTATTTAACAATAACTTAACGAACAGAAATTAATTTTTGATTGCAGAGTGATTTACATTGATTATAATTTTTAGTTATTTCTGTGTTCATATTGTACAAAAAAAGCAAAACAAGTAAGGATGGTTTGTAAAATACTAATAAGGAATGATCTGGTACTTTTAAACGTGATCCTAAAACCGTCTTTGAAATCTAAAACAAACATCAATCAATTCATAGATGGTTTGAAAATTATTAAGGGATTATGATATTTTATTGCACAAAATGGAACGGTACGTATATAAGTCATGTTTTAATTCTAATTTGCTGATGTATATTATAGGTTGGTCACAGATATTATATTCGCGGTATAGGCAGCAGTTTTGTGTTTTAATTTATGTTTTAACTATGCGCACGTATAAGTTGCACAGTTATATTCCGCCTCTTTATTGGTATTTCTGCAAAGGAAATCCAGTAAGGTGGATGGATTTGTAGACTTTAGATTCCTGATTTATTTACGTATTTAAGTACTTGTTTATTTATTTTTATTTATTAATTTATTTATTTTATGCTTAAATAATATATGAAAGAATTACATATTTCCTTTCTAAGGATACTGCATTCACTCTAAAACGTTGAAATATTAGAGGCATTAAACTAAATTTCGGAAAATGTTAAGCCTTCATATTCTTAATAAATTGCCGCACATCGCGGAATGTAAAATAAATGATTCTTGAGAAGCACCGCTCTCGCTGTGGTCTGTATTTTAAGGTTACTTCAAAATCGCCTTTTTTGCGAACTCCACTTGATTTCTAATGTTATTTTTGAACCTAAATTCATTCCAGAAATTGTATATAAATGCTCCGAATTTGTAGTTTCATTTCATAACTTAACATCATTCCTTACACAATATTTATATATTATGAGATCATGTTTGCAATATAAATTATTTTTTATATAAAGTTATCCGTTCCAATCAATTATTTTATATATAGCGTCACCTGTTTCACTCTTAATTTTCATTTATCCGCACTTTATTTCAAAATTCAGAGAACCCTACAACACTTTAACCGTAAGTTTGCAATACAAATATATATTTTTATTTTTCCAAAACCAGTGTTCCTCTCCTTCAATTATTCTGTTCTGTGTTTACAGCAACGGACTAAAAACCTTCCATATTTATTAGAGCAAATAGGTTTCGATGTGTTTAGTTTTAATTTTCTATTAACTAAACTACCAAAGTAACAAGTTTTGAACCTTTGGGACTATTTGCTTAAGGGGACATTCCGGTTTGTTCGGTTCAAAAAATCAATTTTTTTTGTTTTTGCTTATTCGATAGTTTTATACTTCAAAAATAATATGTTAAAATTTGGAAACGAAATTTTAGGCGGTTCCAAAGTTATAGGTCATAAAAGGGTCGGGTCTCCCGCGGATACAAATTCGTATCATAGGTGGCAACAACCGTGTATTTAGAAAGATGCAGACTATCCATTTATGGGCATTAATTTGCTTCGCTGTTGGCTTGGGCCAACTGCCACTTCTTTGAATATGTCGCAATCTTGTGCGACTGAATAAAAAATCCCGATGATTTCATGAAAAAAATCACTTTTATCTTTTGTCTAATTTATCTCCAAACTTTGAATGCGTTTTTCTCGAAACGACTTTTTTTAATGCGGTGTAAGCGATAATATGAAAACGGTGCATGCGATTCTTATGAAACTTCGCACACATATTTTTAACAAGCACACGCAAATTGTGGGTGAATTAATTTTTTATTTATTTATTTATTTTTTTTAGTTATAACTAAAAATCAATTTTTTTTCAATAGTCCGCCATTTTGTTGTTTTTTATCAATTTGAAAATGTTTTTCACTCACATTGGGCTAAATGTATTTAAGTTCAATAAACTTTTTGAATTTTACGTATTTTTTCACCGGGGACGAAAATAACCCTTACACGAGCAGAACGGATGGCTAACTTTGAACACCTGGAGGGGGAGGGGTGTTTCCGGTTCCGGAGTGACTCGACAAAATTTACAAACGTAGTCAAAAGATGAATAAAATGTTTAAAACAAAATTGTTGTTATATCTTTAATACGTTCTCTTTAAAAAAATCATGAAAATAACCTAATTTTTGACTCGACAAACCGGCATGTCCCCTTAACTGATCTTTTTAATTTGTTGCTTCTTTTATTAGCTATTAACAACATCAAATTCCATTATGTTATATTAACTAAAGATACCACTTTCTTTCAATTTATATTTTGATATCCTTTTTAGTATATTTTCCACCTTTAGTTATAATTTTCTATTAACTAAACTACGAAAGTAACTAGTTTTGAACCTTCGGGACTATTTGCTAAAAAGATCTTTTCAATTTTTTGCTTCTTTTATTAGCTATTAACAACATCAAATTCCATTATGTTATATTATCTAAAGATACCACTTTTTTTCAATTTATATTTTGATATCCTTTGTAGTATATTTTCTACCTTTCGTTTAGTAAACCATGGTATATAACGTTTTATAAAAGCTTTCAAACCAACATTACATTTTTAGCTATTTACCAGCATTCAAGTAACTGCCACAATAAATAATAATAAAATCTATATAAATTATTGATGTGACGCTCTTTTATTTTTTCTTTGCGAGAAAATAATTCACATTAAACATTAAACCAATTCACATTAAACACTTCACGTTGAAAGTTAATTTCACGCGCACAAATAAACGTAAAGAGTCGTTCTTTACCCGAACCTCACCAATGTGAAATCCTCTATTTTAGAATTGTAACTCGCCTTTGTGCTTGATCTGGTAAGGTCCTTACGAAATCCATACGGGTATGCTTATGCTGGTTCAATTGACGATTCTGTACTATTGTGGTGAATGGATTATAGACTTACGTTTTATTGCTATAGCTTGCTCAATTTCATGTGGCTCTGTCTCAAAAACATATGTCATGCAATTGTTCTTCAATTTTTCTTTTTGTATTACAAACGACATTTTTTCATTGATTTAAATATTTCTCATCGTTAAGCTGTAACCTTATCTTTTATTCTCATAAAATCTTCAAAAGTAACTTCATCTGAAATCGCAGGAAACACGAACCTATAGCACTGAGACAGTGCCCTGAGCTGCTATTTTTTTTCTTGACCGGTTCAATCAGCCAAGCTCCAAAAGATCGGCAGGGATTTCTACCAACCATTTCACGAAGCCTATAGCTTAATGGAGCGACAGGGCTTTGAGACCCAACCTACCAGTCAGTAATTGTGTCGAACTCCACAGTACCAAGAGTCGCAGTTGAGCCTAGGTGTGCACAATCAAAAGCAAGACACAAACTCCTTACCAACTGAGCCATTGAGGCGGCTATTTGTTGTTCATCATACGAAATTCCTTTAATGCTTTAAATATTTGTTGTTTGCCGGTTGGACATGAGTTTATTATTTATTACTATAAATGGTAAATCTGTATTTTTTACAGCAAGGTTTAGCCAACATGTGATGCAATTTTGGTTTTTTTTTTTTTTTTGGTTTGGTATAAACTATGAGATTATTTTCACATTTAAATATTTTGCATTTATAATAAAATATTCCCTTATTGTTTTTTAGTTTATGATCAACTATATAAACAATGCCTGGCGCAAGACTAATTACCTTGCCCGGAAAAAACAAATCATTATGGAAAATTTAACAAGCCTTAGGACTTGCTAAATAAGGCCAAGACTGGTTCCCGGTTGTAGTGCCGATGATGATGATGATATAAACAATGCAAATAACGACGTCAGTTAGTTATTTGTTTTTTATATACTGCAGTTTATATACTGGAATTAAAACAGCAATAATTGCAGGGTATACGCAATTATTGCTGTTTTTATTCCTGCAATAAATGTTTTTTTAATTGACTATTTTACATATGAACTCCAGTAATTATACATTTATTATATTATTTAATATAATGAAAGTACTCAACTGATGCGCCTTTCTTATTACAAGATAATCCAAAAATATTATCTTATTTATAAAAGTACGGCCAAGTTCTAGCATATTAAATATAAAGTACAGATTTAGTTAACGGATAATTAATTGTTACTACTTTTATAAACAGCTCTTATTTCAATCCTTATTTTGCTTTTCCAAAGTTTCTATCCTGCTACTCAAGAAGAGTTGTTTTAGATCGATATAATTAATTTGAATCTACTGAAAACAGATAATGAGCCAACAGACAAACAATTTCCGGACTATTTGATGTTCCCTACATAAATAATCTCATTTGGTTTAAAAAAAAATTAATTAAGTTGCTGGTGATTTTTTATTTATTTATATCATGGAGTTTAAGTTTGATTTTGAATTGGAAAAAACAATTAATAAGTTTTTTTTTAAGATACATATTTTTGCAATAAATTGTAAACTGAAATTTTTGGACTTATTACTCGTGATATTGAAGAAGATAATTACATGTTCCTGTATTCAACATATGTCCTAAATCTTCTTCAATTTCGAACGTTTAAATCTAAGTACTGACAATTAACCAATTAAAACATAATTATTATCTTAGGAAAATTGAAATGTCTAAGTCCCCTTTAATTAATACTCCCTAATGTAATCTATACAGGAGTTATAGCAATACTGGCACTATGTCAGATAACGGTCTTTTAAACAAACAAATATGAAATTATATGAATTATTAATTATAGCAAGTAATATATGAGCACACACTCATACATCTATAATAAATATTAAAGTCCGAACATATATAATACAATATAATTACATTGTAATTTAATAATATACGTAAAATAATTAATGAAACAATTTAATAATTAAATAGCAGCATGTATGTTAGAAGATCGGCGCAAGGCTAATAACCTTGCCGGTAAATATAAATTATTATGGAAAATTTAACAAGCCTCGAGACTTGCTAAATAAGGGCAAGACCGGATCCCGGTTGTAGTGCAGATGGTGATGATGATGATGTATGTTAGAGGATAATGAAAACGCCATTAGACAAAAGTGATCGAGTTGACATGATCTGTAATCCTTTTATTTATAATTTTGCTGTGCTGTAAATATTCTTACAGCATCAAAGATACAATCATCATCATCATCGGCACTAGAACCGGGATCCGGTCTTGGCCTATTTTGGCAAGTCTCTCCACCGGTATCCGATCCTTATCCGAGACTTGTTAAATTGTCCATAATAATTTGTTTTTCCGGGCAAGGTTATTAGCCTTACGCCAACCTTTCTCAGGATGTCGCTGCATGCATTGGTTCACTACTTGGCGGGTGCCAAAGTAGCTATCCAGCGGTGTCACGTTGAGACTGCATGTCAACTTCTATTGAACTGGGACAAGGGTCGTCCTTGCCCTCGCCGGGTTGAAAGTAGAGACTTCGCCCTGTATGTTTTCCTCTCCTCCCTAAAAAAAAAAACAAAAGGCACCAGGAAATGATGTTTTAACGCCCACGGTCTAATGTCTCCTCAACGGTACCTTCCTATTTTTGCAATAGTTTTTGTTTATATAAGTAGACGGCTTTTCTCTTGCGAGATATCGTTCATTAACTCCTTGGAGGCGATAATGTTCTAAAGCCCACGCTCTAATGTCTCCTCAATGGTACCATACTATTTTTGCAATACTTTTTTTTATATAAGTGGACGGATTTTCACTTGCGTGATGTCGCTCAGTAGCTCCTTGGAGGCGATGATGTTCCAATGCTCACGGTCAAATGTCCCCTCAACGATCTTATTTCTATTTCATTCCTAATAATCTTTACTTTAAAATAAAGTCAACATTTTTCATTCTAAAGTAGCCCTTGGTTCCACTTAATCACTGGATGTTGCAGCTAAGCTAAGCTCATCGTCTACATCGGCACCACAATAGGGATCCGGCCTTGGCCTTATTTAACAAGTCTCGAGGCTTGTTACATTTTCCATAATAATTTATTATTACGGGCAAGGTTATTAGCCTTGCACTATAAGCTAAGCTCACCTACCTACATTTTCGATTGCTTTCCTACTTTTGCAATTTGTTTCTCCTTCCTATATTTCTGATTCCACAGTCACTTCAAATGCTAAGTTCCACATCAACTGCAGATACATACAAAGATATCAATAATTATTAGCTCTAATCGCGCCTCCTATATATTTCGTTGATCCACGTTCCTTAGTAATGTATCGCACACGAGGTTCACTGAACAACGATTACAGACAAATTTAAACTATAACGTTGTCCGCGGCTACTGTAAAAATGCTCGTCTTCAATAAGTAAACCTGATGAAAACATTACACCAGGAAAATTGTATGCTCTGTGTTCACTTTTCAGAAGCATGAATATTTTTACTTCGTTTATAATTTACAATTAGTTGATACAGAGTGTGTTATACTGCTGAAAATTCTTTATTAGTTTCGCGTTTAATGGATTAAAGGAAATCACTCTATCAGGAGTCTACAAATATCAAAATAACTTCCGGGTAGAATACAGTAAATATTGTTTCGTCTGGAGAAATTTTTTTATATAATAGAGATTTACGATACATTTCTTTGTCATCCGGAGAAAATTTTTTATATAATAGAGACCTACGATACATTTCTTTGTCACCCGGAGACAATCTTTTATATAACAGAGACTTACGATACATTTCTTTGTCGTCCAGAGAAAGTTTTTTTATATAATAGAGATTTACGGTACGTTTCTTTGTCGCCGGGAGAAATTTGCTTTATATAATAGAGATTTACGATACATTTCTTTGTCACCCGAAGAAAATTGTTTATATAATAGAGATTCACGATACACATCATTGTCACCCGGAGAAATTTTTTTATATAATAGAGACACGATACATTTCTTTGTTGCCCGGAGAAAATTTTTTTATATAATAGAGATTTACGATACATTTCTTTGTCACCCGGAGAAAATTGTTTATATAATAGAGACTTACGATACATTTCTTTGTCATCCGGAGAAAATTTTTTATATAATAGACACCTACGATACATTTCTTTGTCACCCGGAGACAATCTTTTATATAATAGAGACTTACGATACATTTCTTTGTCGTCCAGAGAAAGTTTTTTTATATAATAAAGATTTACGATACATTTCTTTGTCACCCGGAGAACATTTTTTATATAATAGAGACTTACGATATATTTATTTGTCGCCCGGAGAAAATTTTTTATGTAAGAGAAATATATACGATACATTTCTTGTTAATTATTATTTCACACAAAAGAAATTTTTATATAATAGAAATGAATACGAAACATTTTTTGTTAGCTATTTTAACTTCCAAAAGAAATTTTTATTTAATAAATAGAAAGATATGTGATGCAATTTTTACTAATAATTTTATTGGCCAGAAGAAATTTTGTATCTAATAGAAAGATACCCAATACATTTCTTGATAATCGATTTCGGAAGATTTCTCGACCACGAAACTCAATGGCTGATTATTAGAAATACAGATCGAACACAAATGTGATGTTTTATTATTATTATAAAACCCAGCTTGTGAATAAGTGATTATGTGTCGTACTACATGCATGATCTTACAAACAGTATTACCTATCTTGTCATTGGTTTTGACGTTGACGAAGCCCGACTCCTTTTCGAATACAAATAGCATTATGGTGGTGGAGTGCGTAACATGATTGATACGTGGATGAATCGTTAACGACTTCGTCTCACAGATAAAAGTTTATTAAAAATTACCAATTTCAAATTTCGGCTTTTTAGGTTGAGAGGTTTTGCTCACTGAGTAAATTAGGAAAACGACGAAAAAAATATGCAAACGACTGATTTAAAGAATGTCAATCCAGGCGGTAAATGGGTTGAGTAAGCTGGTAGTACTTATCTGAATAATTTAAAGAAGCCAGTAATCTAAAACCAAAGGCCATATTTCATTTTATGGAATATAATTTTGATACATCCCCCGTGCTGTAATTGATAAGGAGTATTTAATATGTCTGAGATAGTATATCTCATGTCTGTTCAAATAATCCCCGGGAATTAGTCACTAAAAATCAATCACATTCATTGTTTCTTTAGTAGCATTGCATCTACGTCACCATTTTCGTGGTGCCTTATCTTGCTCTGAGGGTTTTATTTTTCCTTTTTTTAACGCGCGGAATTTGAGGTACAGGGCGAAAACTGATAGAAGGGATAGAAGTTTCAATGTCTGAAGGTTATAATCCCGAGAAAGTACATTATCAGACATATCGTCTCAAAAACTCATTGGGGTTATGACAGCGTCTCTTTATAGAACCGTGTGTTTGAAATGGATTTTAAAAGGGAACTTTTGCTTAATTTTTCTCAGATTGTAAGGGAGAAGACGGTTTCCAGTGCCTAGTTATCTAAAACGAATTACGTTTTATTTTTAACGCACTAAAACAAATTTGAGAAATAAATTCCAGTTTTGGACGGTACCATTGTGGTGTCTACTTCATTGAAATGCAGTTTCGAAAATTAGCTAATTGTCAAATTCAGTTGAATGGTTTTGAGATATACATTCTGTCAAAAAAGTACCGGGAGTTGATCATTTAAAAATCCCACATAAAGGAATTGTCAAAATTCTTTTCGTTGCTAAGTTGGTACAGCTGTCCTCTATCCTAACATTTGAAAGCGATTTGTCATTTAATTTGTTGACAGTTCTAATTTGCCGGAAATGATTTCAATTCTCGCCGCGAAATCTCTTTTATGTCTGCTATAGACTGAAAATGGGTGCCTCGAAGTGGTAATTCCCGGTACTTTTCTGATAGAATATATCCCGACATAACCTACATTTCACTAAAGGTGCCCATCCACCTCGTTAGTGAAGCGCTAGGAAGGTGGTCGAAATCTTGCAGCTGTACAAAAGTAGGTTCATCACGTGACTACACTATATGATACTTGACATTTGATACATTTCTGGCCAAAAAAATGTGAGATGGAAACTGGTATACATTCCAGGAGTTTTGAACTGAACTGTAGTTTAACTGGTCTTCCTCAAGTTGCATCCTCATTATTGAAACATTTATTCCAAGAAACACTTTACATTTAATAGCGCAAATCTAATAACCTTGCCCGTAAAAATAAATTATTGTGGAAAATTTAACAAGCCCCGAGATTTGCTAAATAAGGCCAAGACCGGATCCCGGTTGTAGTGCCGATGATGATGATGACTATACATTTAAAAAATAAAATTGACAGGTTTGAAGGCGAAATAATAAAAATTAAAAATAATAAAAACCTGCTGAAAAATCAGGTTGCTAAACTTGCAATTTTGCAATTAATTGAACTTAAGTAAATCGAGTCACTCGCATCGCGTTTCCTTCTTAATAATTAAACTATTCAAGCGGATGACAATAGTTTGTTAAATTCGTTGCAAATTTAAATAAGAAGCATAATGTTCTAATAAATTTTTGAATGTATTCTTTTCGTTGATTTTAGTTGCTTTAGATTTATTTTTATAACTAATCAGCTGTGCGGGAAGAAAGTTGTAATAAATTTTTTTAGTTTTATTTGGTGATATTGAAAAGATATTTTTATTTTGGAAAATGTATAAAGACTGAAGTTTTCAAATAAATATTAAATAAATTATAATACATCTTATACCGTATACTTGCATATATATATCTGTGTGGTTGTTGCAAATTTCTCATGGGGCAATTAATAACCTTTCCCGAAAACACAAATTATTATGGAAAATTTAACAAGCCTCGGTCTTGCTAAATAAGGCCAAGACCGGATCCCGGTTGTAGTGCCGATGATAATGATGATATATATATATATATATATATATATATATATATATATATATAATATATACATTTATTTATTTATATATATATATAATTATACTCCTCGTTTGATAAAAAATAAGACGTTTATACATAAGTATAACTATGTCTTGCAGGATTATTTTTATACTATGTTATTACGTTAGTTGTATATTAATTTTTATTTAGTTGTTTTTTTATTAAGTTATTACATTAGTTGTATATTCTTAATTAAGTTATTACATTAGTTGTATCAATTAATTGATTTTGAATTGATTTAATGGCTACACGACAGAAATAAACTTACATACGTAAATAGTAATAGTAGCTACGAAATAAAAAAACAAAATAATAAATGTAATTAATGATATTTACAAAATTAACTAAACTTTTAGTATAAATTTGCTTTCTAGTTTTTGATTAAATAACAAAAAGATTGAAATAAATAAACATTTATCCATAGCAATAATAACCAGTATTTACTAAATAAAATTTCAAACATAAAATTTTATGAATTTTTTAATTATAAAATTTATAACATCTGACGATCTACATTAATAATCAGTAATATTCAATATTATATAACCATATCTCTTATCCAACAACTAATCTTCTAAAAATACATTTTTTTGTGATTTCAGGAATAATTAACAGCTCTGGAAAATTATGGAAGGATCAACGTCGCTTTTTGCATGAGAAACTACGTCATTTAGGAATGACTTATATGGGAAATGGCAAAGTCATGATGGAGAAAAGGATTATGGTGAGTAAATTTTTATTAGATTAACAGTCTTTGCTTTTTTTCTTGAGTTAATCCTATTAGAACGGCTCCTTTATACGAGATGGTTACAATACTATAAATTTCATGACATCCCACATGTGGATAAATCCCCCAGATTTTAATAGGATTATTTTTATTTATTCGTCAACAACTCCTCCACGGACAGCCATTAAGATTAACATTAATCGGGATTAAACCACTGTCTGAAGATTTTATCGAATCAACAAAGTAAATTTATTATTCTTGATTTTTATTTGATAAACATTATAGTAATATAAAACATTTATTGTTCCAAAACTGGTTCAAAGATGACTATTAGCACCGATTAGAAGAGGTTAATGTTACGTCAAAGAATTTAATATTATTATTGCTGATAAAAATATTTAAGTAAGGCCATTTTGTGAGTTCATTATTAAGGCCACTTCAGTTCAAGGTGAGAGAAGACTTGTATGAGCCTAATAAGGCTGTATTTTCAAGAATTTCTTGATTTAATCTTTGACCGCTATGAATCATGTTTAACTATTTGTTTTTTATAATAGTGCAGTGCAGACACACAGTACTTTATATCCTAAATGTTCAACGACAATGAATAAGGGGAATATATAATATAAGCAACAATAAATTTATGTTGAAAAAAAATTGAAATTATATTTCTTGTGATCGTGAATCGATTGTATACCATACAAGTGCAATGCCACTACGTAACATCAATGATAAACATTCCACAACAACAATTCAATCCCTCAAAACTGATCGATTACCCAAATCCTTGAAATATTGTTAATTAGACATTTAAAAGTATTCCTAAATTTCATTCGCGTTTTTATAAAAAAAAATACATCTATGACAAACAGTGCAATGTCAGTCCTTTCACCATCAAAACACGCCCACGATATCAAAATGAAAGGGATAATGACATCGGTAAAATGGATTTATTTAATTAGTGATGAAATTATTAACTCTCGCTATTAGGATAATAATCTGACCTACTAGTTTACAAATTATGATTTGTTTTTTTTTTTTTTTTTTTTTTTTTTGTTATAGATATCATTTTTTATTTCTTCCTCTTATTATAATTTACTTACTTGCTAGACAAAAATGATTAAACTCTAGCTTATGTTATCTTATTTCTTAACTTACTGGTCCCTTGCGGACTCTCTAAGTTACATGCATACGCTTAAAGCATGAAAATTTGTCTTTCGACATTATGGTTTATTTTGTTTACATGCATTTTTAGGGAACTTAATTGGATACAAAGAAAATGAAGAAAAGAAAAAACTTTGTTCTTGTTATTGTTTTTACCTTATATCTAACTTAAATACTAAACTATCTATAGATTTTTTTTTTTTTTTTTTTTTTTTTTTTTTTTTTAACTTAACTCTATTCTAAACCTAACACCAAAACTAAATTTTCGAAATGCTAAATCTATGTAGGCTTTCCGTTGTTTGTCGGGTTTTTTTTTTTTTTTTTTTTTTTTTTAATTATTATTATTATTATTTCTTTAGTTTTATAAGGAAACAGGGTTTTATGTGCCACTCAGCCACCAAAATCTCTGGTGTTGCTTATTCGCGTCTTTTCGGTCTCTCTGTGCTACTGCTGTACTGAACTGCAGGCTCTCTTCATTAGTGTGCGCAACCTCTTGATTAAAACATATTCGTTTATCTATACCCGACCGACGCACGTGATAAATCAACGGTATAGCGGATTCATTTTGTATGAGGCCGTTCATGTCAAGACTAAGGAATGCTTCTGGTGGAATAAAGCCATTGCGACGTACCACCTCATAATACATATTGTTTGGGTAATATGCACCAAAAATCAAATCGTTCTGTGAGCTCATTGATCTCGCAATATGCCCTCGGATCAGCTTGATCATAAAGTTATCCACTCTGTTTATATTGGCCCCACTGTACAACGCTTCATTGGGATAATATTTTTTGTGATCGGATTCAGGAGTCCGATGTAACTTAAGGCACGTCCTGAGGCATTGCCTCTCAAAAATCCGAATCTTTTCCATTAAGCTAGGTCCCACATTAAACCACACTGGGCATCCATATATGATCATCGGTCTGATGAGAGCCATGTAGCATATAACTTTAACTCTGCTGTCAAGTTGACTACTATGAAACAGTCTTCTTGTCATAGCGTAAGCTTTCTTTGCCCTGGCTAGGGCAGCTTCCACATGTTTGTTAAAATATAGATACTGATCCAGCCAGATGCCTAAGTATTTGACTACGGTTTTGGTTTCCAGTGTTTGTTGGTGTGGTCCCATAATAGCTAGCTTTCGCCAGTTTATCCTGGTGTCTCTGGTAGCTTGAGCCAGTGGTGTTCTAAAGAGGATGGTTTCACACTTCTGGATATTGATTTTGAGTTTCCAGTTGTTGCAGTATCGCTGAACATCATTGAAATCCCCTTGTAATAATCCGTTAATGATTTCAATTTTTGGTGCTGTTCTATATATTATCAGATCGTCTGCATACGCAATAGCCTGATGAAGAGACCTTACCCGGTCGCTAGTGTAAATATTAAAAAGGATCGGAGATAACACCGCTCCCTGTTGCAGACCGTTTTCTATACTGTAAGTAATGTTAGAGGTCACATTGCCACTTTTGACGATGAATTTCCTTTCATTCAACATGTCGTATAGTATATACAATAGTGGTCTATGAATGCCTAGTCTCATTCATCATCATCGGCACTACAACCGGGGACCGGTCTTGGCCTTATTTAGCAAGTCCTAAGGCTTGTTAAATTTTCCATAATGATTTATTTTTTCTGGGCAAGGTCATTTAGTCTTGCGCCAGAGGCTCCCCGACGGGGAATCGAACCCCGGTCTCCCGGGTGACAGGCGGGTATACTAACCACTATACTATCGAGGAGCCCGCCTAGTCTCATTAGCTTGTAATAAATTATGATTTGTAACTACAAGTGAATGTCATCTTTTCATGATATATGAACAGGTGTTCCATTGTTTAGGGGTTTCGCCGTGTACCACCAACACTAAATGACAGTCACAAACTCACAGCTGATGATGAATGGCCAGACCCTCAAATCTGGAGAAAGCTTAAGATTGCTCGGCGTCACGGTTTGTAGAAATGTATCGTGGCATAAACACATGTCGAGCATCGCCAGATCAGCCTCAGGAAAACTGAGCTATCTTTTAGAGCCAAGAAATATTTTACTCCGGCCCAACTTCTTCTCCTGTATAAATCCCAAATTAGACCCGCGTTCGAATATTGCTCTCATGTTTGGGGCTCGGCTCCTAAGCAAATCCGCGACCTACTTGACAGCATACAGAGATGAGCGATCCGCCTGATCGGGGACTCGGCGCTGACGTCGGGACTACAGTCGCCATCACATCGAAGGCGCGTAGCCGCTGTTTTACAGATATTATCGCAGCTACTGTTCTTCGGAGATTCGTGGTATTGTTCCATGCAATTCGGCTTATATACGTTCCACAAGACAATCTGACGAATCGCACCCGTTTGCGGTTCATCTCCAGATGGCGCGAACATCCGTGCATCAGAACTCGTTCCGTTACAGACCGGGGAAGCTGTGGAACTCCCTTCCCACGCGAATGTTCCTGGAGCATTACGACCTGCAACTGTTCAAAAAAACTGCAACGGCTATTTGATGGTGTCTCGGGGCTCTGTGTCGGCGCTATATAAAATCCGTTTGTTTTTACTAAAAAACCTTTTTTTTTAATTTTTTTTTATTTTATTAGACTTCTCTCGGGAGAGGCGTACCTATAGCGCCGAGCGGGCGATCATTGGTTTATAAAAAATTAAAAAGATTGTGTCACAAATCACAGTTTGCCGCGCCATGATAAACGCGACTCGCACAATTGAGTGGTTGAAGCCAATCGATGCCTTTTATACAAAGAACAACAAAAACCGATGTCATCGAAAGTTCCAGGGAATTCTAAATGATTGAAGTCGTTTCACTGCTATTGATTTTCTTGATTTTTTTTTCTCGAGAAACACACTTCCGTTTTGCAATTTTAAAATTACATATAAAGCACTGCAGACGTCGATGTAATTATTTTTCTATCATCGAGTGTAATCTTTAAAGTTTATTTTTTTATTTAGTCTTAAAGATGACACCAGTCAGGTTGATTTTATCGTTGTTAATAAATAGTTTTAAGCGAACATGACAATTTCATTCCTGTCTTTCCAACATATAATTGGGTATGCCGGCAAGAACCTGACGAAGGTTGTTTTTTGTGACCCAAAGCCCTGGGATGATCGTTGTAAACAAGTTATTTGAAATTGCCCAACTCACACGCTAAATGCGAAAAAGCCACACGCTAAACTTCAGTAGGTAACATGCTAAATTACAATATGTGACCACGTTCGATCCTCAGACCTACGTAGGGATGATTGAGAGACGACAGATTGAGTATGACTCGACGACTAATGTTGGCTCTGGAATTGTCCACTCCATGATTGTGGTTAAATCATGCGAAAAAAACTTTTTGAAAACAATCTCAAATCTGCCTATATATACCATCCTCAGAGCAATCTTCATTTCAAAGCCTCCAATTCAAATCAACAAGTTCTTCTGCTCCATCTTGTACAAAGAAAGAACTTTGAAAAAGCTATTTCTATGACTGGAATATATCCAACGTCATATCATAAATGACACAGCATAAAAGATTGCGAAAGGGGGAGAGAGAGCGTCGGCAAAGAAAGTTTTTTCGTACATTTGTCTAGAATATGTGAATTTTGAACTTATAATAATACACGAGACTAAAACGGCGCACATGTTACACCCCATTTGAAAATATGACTCAATTTCTATACGTTCATTTAAAATTCATCATTACTTCACGTTCGTTTTATGTATCTGTGTATTCATTAATATTTTATTTTCGCATTAGAATCGTGCGATTCGGCTGAAGAATGAGTTTCTTCACACTTTAAATCATATATTTGTTGCATTGTTTCATATCATGGAGACAAAAGGGGAGCACCCGTGTGGTTGGTACCAATAACGAGTTCATTTGTTTATCAATAACTATACTATTTACTACTTCTCTTGGGGCGATTGAAATGTAATCCACTTGCCTCACATTACTTTGGCCCATTCACAAAAATTATTTTACATGACATTCTACGTTCAAATCGGATCTGAATTGCTGCATTCTTCCAACCATTAAACTCTGTAGTGTCGTTTTATTTGTTTCTTCAATCGAAGCTCGTTTAAAATTTAAATCACGTTCTAATATCAGTTTTTTTTGTGTGTGTTTTGTTTCTCTCATTTCAGTCAGAGGTTCATGAGTTTATCCACAACCTTCAAGTGTCTGAAGGCCGTCCAATGGATCTGGCGCCCGTAATATCGCTAGCAGTCAGTAATGTTATATGTGGGATAATGATGTCGGTGCGTTACTCGCTTGACGATCCCAAGTTTCGGCGATTCAACTTTCTGATCGAGGAGGGAATGCGCTTATTTGGAAAGATTCACACTGTCGACTATATTCCCACGGCCCAGTATTTCCCCGGTGTGGTCAATGCCAAGAATAAAATAGCAAAGAATCGCGAGGAAATGCAGAAGTTCTATCGCGATGTGATCGATGAACATAAAAGGACCTACGATGCCGATAATATTCGTGATTTGGTCGACGTGTATATTGCTGAGATCGAGAAGGCTAAACTTGAAGGTCGCGACAACGAGCTATTCGACGGAAAGGATCACGGTAAGTGTTGATCGTGTGAAATGATCACATGTCAACGATCGGTCAGTTCACCAATGTAATTATAATCGATTTGTTTTTCCTATTTGAATCCGACAGAAGAACAAATTGTCCAAGTGATCATTGATCTCTTCTCAGCTGGCATGGAGACCATCAAGACAACATTGCTGTGGATCAATGTGTTCATGCTGCGTAACCCTGAGGAGCTGCGTCGAGTTCAAGAAGAGTTGAATCAGGTTGTTGGCCGCCATCGATTGCCATCGATTGATGATTTGCAATATTTGCCCGTGACTGAGTCGACAATTTTGGAGTCAATGCGGCGCTCGAGCATTGTGCCACTAGCCACAACACATTCACCGACAAGGTAGGTGTTGTCTGCGCTGTCTGATCTGCTTTTTATTTATTTATTTATTTTGTTTTTGTTTGGCTGGTATTATTAACTTCTGCTAGTTTGTATAATGCACTTGCCTCTATAACTAGTGTCTAGTGTGAACGTGGGGCTCTGTGTAAATCTTAATCTATTAAGTATTTGATCACGATCAAATCCACGCTATGCGGTGTGGCTAATTATCATACTGACTTTGTGGTCGACTTTGCTGCGACTGCGGCTGTGGCTGCGACTGTCACAGTGTGGTGTCCCTTTGTTTTGCCTTGTTTTTAGGTTTTGCTTTTGTTTTGTTTTTACTACTACTAACGTTATGTGGGCTGGCTGCCTTTCAAGAGTTTATTGAACCAAGTTACCTTACCGTCAGTTTTATATTAACGAACTTAGTTTGTTGGTCTTTTCTCCGTCTGTTGGACCGGGTTGGAGTAGTAAGCGCGCATTTGGATGGTATTTTAAATTAGGCCAATTATTCTAATTAAACATTACACGTCTGAAATCGCAAAGTAAATATATGACGATTAGGAGTGTAAGAAAGTCGCGTAATGCTACAACATAATAGCCGTTTAAATTGATTGTGTTGACTACGGCGAGCGATCAGTGATCATGCAAAAAAGATTATGTCATTAGGTAACGTACTACATTGTATGTCAGTTGGAAGCAACAGAAGACTTTTGCGGAGAGATTGGAAAGTATGGTAGAAAGTATTGTGACACAAATATGACTATGAGAGAAGAGATTGCTTCGAGATTTGCAGAAGTTTTAATGGTTTGAATAAATCATTCACTGTGCAATTGACCCAGTGTTGTCTTGGCCTATGATGTTGTACGATATATCGAGAATAAGAAAAGCATTATGATTTTAACCTACTACGTATTATTAAAATATTATGTTACATGCTGTTTTTAAGTCATCCATAGGCAAAGAATGAAAAGAAACGTTTGCTAAATCCAAATATATATATTAAGTTCCCTTATTTTAAGATTTAACAAAGCGTCCTTTAAGTCGTCTTAGTTACGCTTACGAAAATGTTTTTGAACGAAAGAAGTCATATTAAAAAAGTGCGTGGAGCAAGGGAAAAATTGTGCTAATGATCGGTTGTCGACCTTATTTTAACATGAATGGGCAATTAAATTTTAGTAAAATAATTTTCTTTGGGCGACAAAATACTCTTTACTCCACCCGGAGATCAAAAATTCACTTGACGGCGAAGTACTTTTTGCAGTCTGCTCGGAGATCTTTTGATATTTATAGATTCCTGATCGGACACCTCGAATGTGAAGCTGAAAAAAAATGCTTACCAACATATAGCCACTTTCTATCAACCAACTGTGAATTACAAACGAGGAATAAAGCCACGCTCTGACAGCCGACGACCGAACACACGAATAACATGTTCGAGCAGTTTATAAAAAATTCGTGCAGTGTTTATCATGACTACCATTGTTACTTATTGAAGACGTGAATACTCTACAGTAATCGTGGACGTAATTACCGATTAAATTTGAATTTAATAAGTTTTCAGTGAAACTTCTGGGTGACACATTACTCAGGAGTGTAGAGCAAATAAATATATAAGGAGCGCAATTAGAGCTTGTTGTTATTAACAATTTTGTGTTTCTGCAAGTGATGCGATACTTGATATCCTTGATAGGATATAAAAACGAGAGATGAAGCATTTTTTTCTCAATTCTTTGGGTGATAAGAGAGAAGTACTCCACCTATTACTTTCCTGTAGATGTTATTGCGGTTGTTGATTAACTGAATTTGGCGAAATTCAGCTCACCACACTTTTTCTCGCGAAAGCCCTTCTTAACTAGGGAGAAGTACCGGGCTATATACAGGGTGTTCCATTAGAAAGAAAGATTCGAATTATGTGTGAGGCCTATGTTGTTCTTTACCACTGCTAGACCTTGTAGTATTATACAGCATCGAGTAATTTATTATTTATTTTTTCAGTAAACTTCTGAAAGGGAATCGATTTTAATCGCACGTGAACTATAATGCCACTGATTTTTGTTTTTGATTCCCTTGTTTTGCTTTATTACCTTAGAGTACTACCAATAGCAATAAGCTTACATTTAACTATACATATTTTTGTAAACTAATCCATTTGTTTTTTCGTTATATCCAGGGATGTCGCTGTAAATGGCTACAAAATTCCAGCAGGTTCACATGTAATCCCTTTAATTAGCTCCATTCATATGGATCCAAATTTATGGGATAAGCCAGAAGAATTCAATCCAAGACGATTTCTAAACAGCGAAGGCAAAGTTCGCAAACCGGAGTATTTCATTCCATTTGGCGTCGGTCGTCGTATGTGCCTTGGAGATGTTCTCGCACGAATGGAGCTATTCCTGTTCTTTTCGTCATTCGTACATTGTTTTAGTATGAGCCTGCCGGAGGGTCAACCATTGCCAAGCCTAAAGGGTAATGTTGGTGCTACAATAGCTCCAGAATCGTTTCGAGTTTGTCTTATGCCGAGGCCTCTTACATCACCAACAACTGAGCCGCTGCACCAAAGGAACGTTGGTTCGTATTAAGGCTGCAATGCATCAGTTTCTTCACATAAGAAGGATGCTATCGATGGATTATAAGCCCAGTGGAAAATTCAGGAGTTTATCACCTGAATCCGTATGGATGTTGCATCCGCAGGAGCTTAGTGTCCTTCAACGTGACTTCTGACTCATTCAGAGCACGGTCTGGTTCCTATTGTAGTATTTAGAAAACGTTATCAAAGTAGTATATGAACTACATGAAAATGCATTTTGTGCAGAAGGATTTACGAATCCCTGGCTAAATATCTAGATGAGATGATCGATTTTTAATGCAATAAAAAAAAACAGTTGTTGAGATTTACCTACCGCTTTTGAGTGGCAGTGTACACAAATTGCATATTAAGATAGGACTCTGAGATTAGAGTTCAGCCGATAGCATTTACCAATTTTTCCACCCCGCGCTGTGTTCAGTTTATTTTTTAAACAACGTATGAATTTCTGTGGTTATAGATTATAAAAAAATACATTTGTATATGTTGCTTTATTATTATTAGTCATACAATAACACATACACATACATATTACGATTAACATACCGAAAACCAAGTGTGCCCATTTATGAAATTAACAATAGAAAAGGAATACAAAACTCATTAACTGTATAAAAACGTTTTAGTTTGTTTACTGTGTCGCAGCTTAATACAAGTTAAAAAACAAAATGTCGTAAAACTATGAGTTAAGAAAACCAAAAGAAAACAAGAACCACTCGAATTATCGTTTAGTACAATGAAATTGTCCTTTTGTGTTCAATGCGGCGAATTAAGAAGAAATTAAGTATTTTAGTTTTACATTGACTTAGTGTTGTTTTAAATGTTGTTAAACGTATTTGAATAAGAAAAAAGAAAAATATTAAAATATTAAAATAAAAATACAAAATAATCAAAAGAGAATGGGTTTGAATATTATTGTGTGGGTGGGTGGGGTTAAGGTGATTCCGCACTCTCCTTGCATGTCGATGTCCAACGGATCAGCTGGTAAGGATATTTGAAAGTTCACAATAATAGAAGCGAGATAAAGGTACAGCAACTTTTTGGCCAAATCTTCACCTGGGCACATACGTTTACCTAATAAATAAAAATCTTGATGAGAGAGTTGACATTTGATAAAAAATATGTTGATGGGAATCAAACTTTAATAGCCACAATATTGGGTCAATTCAACCCATGAATAAGTTCTTGCTGATTTCAATTGGTACGGCCGTTAAATAATTCCTAATACTATCAAAAGTTTCGAGAAACAGTGGAAACTTATTAAAAATCTTTGAGTTTTCATAGTTAGGGTTTTCATTTAACATGTATGCCACTATTTGTGGATGCGGCTTCGAGTTTTGCAATCTGTTTTTCTATCAATGTATAGTACACTATACCGTGGGCAGAATAATAGAAACATTTTGATAAGAGACCAATCTGTAAACAACTCGCCGTCCCGTAATCAACTTGCGTAACACTGTCAAGATTCAACTAGTAAAAGCATCTTACAACATCAGAGGCACAAGGTTTCACCAATACGAAGGTAAACGCAATCCACCAATATTTGCAAACAACAAAGTCCGATATTCTAGCTGAAACTCGGGTTGACTCGACATATCTGCGTTGCCCAGAATATGCCACATATTGGAGATTTCGTTTAAAGGGTGGAATCTGGATCTTCAGCTGATCCGATTAAGCTAGCCAAGGGAAAAAGCTCACCAGAGAAATAGTACGATTCATAAAATAAGCAATTACGTGAAAATGAAATTAATAAGATATACATAGTACAGTGTGTTAGTACAGTGTGGGCAGTACTTTTTTTATTTTTTTTTTATTTTACTTCTTCCAGGAAAAGCGAACCTATAGCGCTGAGTCAGCACCCTGGGAGGGTATTTTCTCTCGACAGGGTCCAACAGCCAATCTCCGAAGATTACTATTTACTACTATTACTATTTATTGGCTTGTAGGAACCCGAAAGTTCATGACCTCGCCGACTCGACTCCGCCATTGTTCCCTGTCCCGTGCGCTCTCCTTCCACGTTCGACCATCCGATCCCATCTCCTCGAGGTCCAAACTAACATTGTCCTCCCATCTCCGTCGCGGCCGCCCGGTCGGTCTCTTTCCCGTTGGCTTGCCGTTAAGAATTCTATGCGCGGTCCTATCGCTGCCCATTCGCGCCACGTGCCTGGCCCTTCTTAGTCTTCGCGACTTGATTACTCTTGTGGCGGTTCTACGAACCACACAATCCACTATAGGTTGAGATATCGTCGTTCCACCAAGGAACATACTCACCTATATCCATTACACGTGCCCACAGACACGTTCCTCAAAAGTCCTTCTTTCCGCCTGAAACAAAAGGTAACATTCCACATACACAACATTGAATTCAATGGTCAAAACCAATCGAACTAAACGTTCAAAATTTCCTAATATTGAATTCAATGCATCCATTCAATGCAATTCCCCCATTTACTCAATTCATCCAATTAAACGCATTTTTCTAAAAGCAAACAGAATAATGCATATCTCCTCATATAGCTAATAGCAATTAGCACCCTAAATTCCTTGCAAGATTCCAAAACCAAGAAGCGCACGTGTGTAAACAAAGGCATACCGATTCGCCGCCGACACACAATTCTTGCAATCATTAACATCTTAACGCATATCTCACGCCAGATGTTTTATGATTTAGAAACCGACATCCAAATTCCACGGTTCCTTTGTTACCCATCTGAAGCGTACGAAAACTCTTGTTGTCTTAAGCCAGATGGGTGACGACAACAAACTCCATAAAAGGATCGAGAAATAAGTGGCGGTACGCTTGATCCTTCGAAACAAGATTCCGATAAGAATGTATGAATTGAAAATCGAAATGGAATTTTTCCCTTACAGATAAGAGAACGATGATGATGATGAAAAAAGGAAAAATTGTTTTACAGAGGAGAATTGGGAATGGATACACAAATTTTCAAGGAGACAGTTGACAGAACAGTCAGAGAACCCCACCGATTACGAATTCAATAAATATATTATGCGGCAAGGTTGCAACAGACGACATAAAGCGTGAGCGCGATTTTCGTTTGTAAAAAAATAGTTTGCTAATTTATTCATCCGTGAATTCAAATTGTAATAAAAGATTACCGTGCTTCCAAGTGTTTAGCATAAAGTGTAGTATACGAAACGAGGAGAATCACAAGTAAACAAAAAAGGAATGTAAAACATCTCTTAATAACATTAAAATAAATTCCGTGAGTATGACACTTCGCTGGCAATCAGGTAGTTCACGTCGCACACAATACACAAGCCAGCTAATACAAAAACCGAGCCATCTAATACGCACACCAGTGCAGTTAGAAACGCCACAGGTGATCAAGAGTTTGTGAACCGTTATTAATTAAGTGTTAATAAAAAAAAACAGACTTAAACCAAATACAACCAGAAAAAATAAACAATTCATAAAAACAAATTCACCGTGTTCATTTGTGGATATAGTCGCTCCAGTGTGTTTCTTCCTTGTTTTCGTGAACGGTGTTCGGCGGAACACCATCGACAGACGACCCAAAGGACAAAACATCCGCCAAACCCTCAGTATTGTAGGTTTGCGGTATAGCTCTTCCAATTGGTGGTTGTGGAGTTTCCTCCATTGTCCTGCCTCCTCGTCATATATACCACCAAAGATAGCCCTTAGAACTTTATTCTCGGATACGCGGAATTTATTTTCTTCCCGTTTTGTGAGAGCCCATGTTTCGCATCCGTATAGAACAATTGGAATGATTATGGTTCTATAGACACGGAGCTTTATATTACGGGATAGCAGTTTGAATTTCAGCAGTTTACTTACTGCATTTGGCGCAAGGCTAATAACCTTGCCCGGAAAAACAAATTATTATGGAAAATTTAACAAGCACCGGGACTTGCTAAAAAAGGCCAAGACCGGATCCCGGTTGTAGTGCCGAATGATGATGACTTACTGCATGCCAACTAGCGTTGCCGGAGTGTAGTCTTTTGTTAATTTCCGTCGACATTTCGTTAGTGGCCATCAGTATTGTTCCCAGGTATTTAAATTCTTTGACATTTTCAAATATCTAGCCCCTGATGTTTATGTGTGTTCTCTGAGTTCCATCTGCTCTCACCATGATCATATATTTCGTTTTGTCTTCATTTATTTCTAGGCCCACCTCTTCTGCCACTTGCATGATGATTTCGCTGTTTTTACTTACAGTTTCTAGATTATCGCCCAAAACGGCAATGTCATCCGCATATGCGAGCACTTGTGTGACCCCGTTCAGGGATGATCCGGCCATGCTGTCGTCTTGTACCTTTCTGATGACATACTCGAGGACAAGGTTAAAGGGACACGGTGTGAGGCCATCTCCCTGTTTTAGTCTGTCCCGGATTTCAAATGGTTCTGAGAGGTGGTTTTCTATTCTAACTCGCCCTTTGTTTTCGTTCATACAAATTTGAATGAGGGCTGCATCTTTTTTCGGGATTCCCAGCTCAACTACAATATGGTAGAGTCTTTGTCTTGTGACCGAGTCGTAGGCTTTTTTGATGTCAACGAACAGTTGGTGAACCGTCTCTCGGTATTCCCATTTCTTTTCCAATAGTTGCCTTATTGTGAACATCTGGTCGTTCGTTGACCGGTTCCTACGGAATCCGCATTGGTAGTCTCCCAATATTTCTTGTGCGTACGGTGGGTTCTCGCCAGTATGACATTTGTTATTATAGTATTTTGTATGTGGTTGGGAGCAATGATATTCCTCTGTAATTTTCTGTCAGATCTGTCACCTCTTTTGAAAATGCGGACGACTATTGAGGTTTTCCATTCTACCGGAATGACCTCCTTATCCCATATTGTCTTAATCAGTTGGCGATCTTTCGAGCGGTTGCCTCTCCTCCATGCTTCACAAGCTCTACCGGTATGTAGTCGGCCGGGAGCCTTGTTGTTTTTCAATCGGCTTTTGAATTGGTTATTGCGTCTACAACTTCGTTGAGAGACGGCTCTGGGATCTGAGGCTCAGCTGTATGTACGTCTGGTGCATTTATTTGTGGTTGATAGTTGCGCACATTTAGCAGGTTTTCAAAGTACTGCTTCCATCTTGTCACGATATTGTTTGTTTCTGTCACCAGACAGCCGTTTGTGTCTCGGATTATTTTGGCTCTTCCTCGGCAGCCATTTCTAATTGAGTTTATGCCGGCATACATACCTCTGATCTTCTTTGCTCTGGAATTTTCTAGGATTGTTTTCGATCCGAGTCTTCTCCCATTCGCGTGTTTTTGCGTTTGAAAAGTCTCATTGTCTCTTTCCGAATCGTCGCGTATCTTTCTGCGTTTAGTTCATCATATCTTTCTAAGTGGATCACTTCGAGGCGTTTACGTTGTTCGATCTTCGCCCTGCACTCATCGTCAAACCAAGGTTTGGACTTAGATGTTTTTTTTAAATCCTAATACCTTTTGAGCTGTTTGTTTGATTGTGTCTCTGATCGATGTCCATTTAGTGTCCACACTCTTGGCTTCCTCTTCCTCACTGCTCCCATTCTCTAGAATGCTAAATCTATTCGTTAGTTCGTTTTGATATTCAGCCCTTATGCGCAGGTCTTTTAGTTTATCGATGTCGAACCTTTTGCTCGTCTCCCGTGACTGTCCATGAGGGATTGCTGCGAGGCGACTCCTGATTTTGCCTATCACGAGAAGATGATCGGAGTCGAAATCTGCTCCTCTATATAATCTTACGCCAAGGATATTCGAGTGATGTTTATGAGGAAGTGGTTTATTTGGTTAAGCGTTACGCCGTCGGGTGATATCCATGTGGCTTTATGGATTTGCTTGTGCTTGAAAATCGTGCTTTTCACTACCAGATCTTTTGACGCTGCGAACGTGATAATTCGAATTCCATTATCATTTGAAACGTCGTGTAGGCTCTCTTTATCTATGGTTGGTTGGAATATGTCTTCCTTTCCAATTTTCACATTAAGGTCCCCGAGGACGGTTTTAACATCGAATGATGAGATCCCATCGAATACTTCCTCTAGGGTCTCGTAGAATGTGTCCTTCGTTTCTTCGTCCGTAGATTCTGTTGGGGCGTATACGTTTATAAGTACATAATTGTGCCATGGGCGCTGTATTTTTAGCACCGACATTCGGTCATTAATAAATTGCACATCGTCTACATAGGGCATAATCTTCTTGCTTATGATGAAGCCAGTCCCGAGGTTATGTGTATTGGTACCTCCACACGCCAGTACAAACCCGTTGGTTTCGATTACTTGATGTGGGAATCGGACTTCCCGAAGCGCGACGATATCCATTTTCTATTGTTTCGCGTTTTTTACGACCGTCTGTATCGCGCCTGGTTTATATAACGTTCGAACATTCCACGTGCAGACGCGTATATCCCGTTTTTTCCGTTTTTCCCTACGTCTTCTTTTTGCCGAGTTGGTGTTTTCTTGATGATTTGTTCCCTTATAGTGCCTATTAATGATTTTATTTAGTTTTTTCAATTTGAGGAAACCGCACTAATCAGCATCTGCAACTACCTCAGGAGAGAGCTAGCGAAGGTACCACAGCGGCACGAACACCTGTCGAGCCAAACCCGGAGGAAAAACAGTGAGTACCCTTTCAATACTTAAATACATATATTATACTGTGTGCAAAAATAATAAAGCAACATTGGCGCTGACTAAAATCGGTCGTTTTTTAATTGAAATAATAAATATCATGAAATCGGTCAATAAAGACGGTCGTTATTTTGAAACGGAAAAATAAATGAGTTGTGTATGATTAGCGTAGGGCAGAAGCATTCTTTTGGACTATGGAATATTTAAGGTCACGATGGGAAATGTTGGTGGCCTGCTATATATTTACAGTGAAGTAGAATCAGCGGACTAAAGTGGCTGATTAATTACTGTGTTAATACAAAGTTACATAAAAATTAAGAAATTGTATTTCGCTGAAACTGTGAATGCATTGTGTGTGATGTATATACGTAGAGTGTAACAACTCTGACATCAAATCATATTTGAAGGGTGGAATATATGGCTAAGGATAAGAATAATTAGAGATTTTTCTGGCATTCAACACACTATAACACACGATAGCACTAATGCGGACAACACTTTTTTTTTTTTTTTACATTTCCGTATTTATTGACCATAAATGATTTGTTACGCAGACAGTGCCCGACCGATTATCCATTGATAATTTTCCTCCACTACCCCGATCTGTGCGTCAACCTTCACTTCCTTCATCCACCTGGGCTTCTGGCCTCCATCAAACCCAGCAACCTTCCAATAGTGATACGACACACACGAAGAAAAATCCGTCAGAAACATTAACTAATGATAACCTGTTCTCATTTAGCGAGATAAACTCTCTTCTTAATGAAGTTGTAACCAAGCTTAGTGCTTGTCAAACCAAAGCTGACCAATTTAACGTCATTACTTCATTAGCTATTAAGTACATATACTCGGAAAAAACATGTTAAGAAATTCTCTTAACATCATAACTTGGAATGCGAGAAGCATCAAAAACAAAAAGCATGCATTTTTTAGTTTCTTGATAAATTTTAATATTGACATTGCACTTGTTTCAGAAACCTGGCTCAAACAAGACATTTCTTTCTCACATCAAAATTACATATGTTATCGCCTAGACAGGGTACATGCTAGTGGTGGAGGTGTCGCCATTGTTGTGAAAAAATGTATAGAACATTCCTTGCGTGCTTCATTGCGCCTTAAGTTAATTGAGGAAATTAGTATAGAGGTAACATTAAGTGACAATTCCAAGGTGAGTCTTTTTTCGGTCTATTTCCCTGGAGGAAATAGAAACCTAGAGAAATCTACTTACTTTAAGCGGGATCTGCAAAAATTGTATAGACTCAACACTCGAAACAAGGTAATTATTGGTTGTGATCTAAACTGCAGACATCAGTCGTGGAATTGTCTTAGGGCAAACAGCTGGGGTAACATTTTACTAGATGTTACTGAATCCAGCCCAAGTTTTTCCATACTTTATCCACTTCTCCCCACCTATATCCCAGCGAGTGCTAACAAGAACCCCTCAACTCTTGATCTATATATCACTAATATTCCAAATTACTGCACAGTACCATTAACTCTAAATGCGTTAAGTTCAGACCACCTTCCGATCAGCCTCACAGTGAATCATACAGTAGTTGTAAATCGTACCAGTTTATACCACAACTATTCCGCCGCCAACTGGAATTGTTATAAATCATATATAAACACGAACTTGGTTCTAGGTGATACCAGCCTAAATTCTATAACCTGCAGCGAGCACATTGATATCCTATGCAACAATTTTGTTTCTATTATCAATAGAGCAGCCGATCTTGCGATACCTAAATGTTCCACTGCTCCAGTTGATAAGGCACCGCTTCCTGAAAATATCTTACATCTGATTAGGCTACGAAACTCTGAAAGAAGAAAATGGCTGCGTTATAGAATCGATTGTTTTCTAGTTAATGTTAAAGTCTTAAATAATATCATTAAAAACGAAATCTCAACATATAGGAACAAGTGTTGGAATAAACACCTTTCCTCTCTTGACAAAGCAAGCAAACCGTTCTGGAAAATATCAAAAATTATGAAAAAGAGAGGGTGCAGTATTCCTCCGTTTAAAGTTCACGACAAGTTGTTTATTTCTTCAGTGGAGAAATCGAACCTACTTGCTAACACGTTTAGTAAGAACCACTCCATATCTATGCATCTAAGCGACGCGTATACTGAAGCTGAAGTTGCTAACACTATCTATGTACTTTCTCAAACACCAGCTGAAAGTACTTACGCAACTAATATCAGCAAAGTTAAAGAATTGATAAAAAAATCGAAATCAAAAAAGGCCGCGGGTCTCGATAATATTAACAACAAATTAATCAAAGCACTTCCATCTGCTGCAAGTAACTATTTAACATTCATTTTCAACGCTTGTCTTAAGAATTGTTACTTTCCGGACTGTTGGAAAACAGCAAAAGTAATACCTATCCCGAAACCCGGCAAACCGAAGAACAGCCCCGAAAGCTACAGACCTATTAGTCTACTTAGCTGTCTAAGTAAGCTCTTAGAAAAAATCATTAAGGAAAGGATTGATCGTTTTGTGGAAGACAATAACATCTTACCAAACTTTCAGTTCGGTTTCCGTAGTGGTCACAGCACAATCCACCAAGTCTTGCGCATTAAAAACCACATAGCTGGTAAATTCATCGACAAGGAGTCAACGGGACTAGTTCTTCTAGACATCGAAAAAGCTTTTGATACGGTATGGCACGATGCCTTGATTTATAAGCTACTAAAACTTAAGCTGCCAATACCGCTTATCAAAATTATCCAGAGCTTTCTTCGTTCGAGAAAATATGTTGTGAGTTTAGGAACCGACATATCCTCTACTCACCAAATCCACCATGGTGTACCCCAGGGCTCGGTCCTTGGTCCCATATTATTTATATTGTTTGTCGCAGATTTACCATGTCTAGGTGAAAACATTCAGGTAGCTATGTTTGCCGATGATACGGCCATTTTCTCTTCGGGTGCCTTATTCGCTAATGTCTACAACTCTTTGCAAGCAGCTCTTGACAAGCTAGCAGTATATTACAGGAAATGGAAAATAAAAATAAATGGTAATAAAACACAAGCTGTCTGGTTTTCGAGATGTAGGAAACACTGCTACCTACCAAATGGCACTAAACTCAATATGTGTGCAGTTGATATTGATTGGTCCGAAGACTGTAGATATCTAGGTATTATTCTAGATAAAAAACTCATCTTTCAAAAACACATCACTACCACAATTGACAAAATAAACAAAGTCGTAAGAGTTATGTATCCATTAGTGTGTAGAAAATCAAAGCTTAGCATCGAAAATAAAATTATAATATTTAAAACCATTTTTCAAGCTATACTCCTGTACGGAGCGCCTGTATGGTGTAATTGTGCTCGCACACACAAAATAAAATTGCAAAGGTGTCAAAATAAAATATTGAAAATGTTGCTGAATTTGCCATGGCATTATTCGACACATGAACTACATGAAAACGCCAACGTTAAACCGGTAGAGTTCCTTATTGACAAAATCAATCGAAACTTCTTCGACAATTGTTCTTTTTCTGACAATGTTCTCGTTTCCCGTCTTGCGTTATCCTAAGTCACTACATATGTACTCTGTCTATGAAAATTATATCGAGGTCATTACTACATAAAATAACCGGAAGCTCGTGCAATATTAGTCTTAAGATTCAAATAAGGGTTTTTTATTGTAGTTTTCCCTTAATTTATTATTTGTTATTCATTAAAATTGTGCTATTGTCGTTATATAGATTTAAGATTATAGTTGTAAAGGAATTGCTATCCTAAATCTCTTAAGTACTAGTTGTAAAATATACCATAAATGTAATTATCTACTAAATAAAAATTGAATTGAATTGAATTGATTTGTTACAATAAGTATTACAGATAACTTATAATTAGCTTAGCTTTAATCGTTTACACATACTTGCTAGTACATTTTTCAAACATTATTATAAAGTTACATATTTCATGGGTGGACAAGATAGGAGTAGGTGGGGCTTCCTGGAAAAGGTCAGAAAACCAGGATATAATTATTTACTTAACCTATAACTAATTTGCTTAACTTAACTTAACTTAGCTTAGCCTAGCTTATCTAATTATTAAATCTATTATTATTACAATAAGTTAGAGTAGGCTGGGGCGGGAGGTATAGTGGTCGATGGGTAATATTTGGGTTAGGGTGGGTACTATCAGTCGGGGATATGGGTTGGGGGAACACTTTCCGATTGGTCGTTGAAACGCAAGATATTAGAGAAGGGTTGTATATTACAATATTTAAACTGGTGGGGTGAGAGTTCAGTATTGTGGTATACAATCTCATTGGAGTTGTTGACCAACCTGCCAGAGGTGAAGAGGGTTCTGGTGTGGAGACAGTTCGGGGTAGGCAGTTCGGTTGTCTGACGGAGTCGACGTGAGCGCATTTATTATCGTATTGGGATTATTGGGAAGATTTTCGATAAATTTGATGGACAGCTCGAGGAAGCGTCGATCTATACGTTCAATATTAGCGGCATAGTAGAGCGAACTACTGTTGTAATATTTGTGGGAGTTAGGATGTCGGTTGAGGCCAGTGATAAGTCTGAAGCATTTCCTTTCGAAAATGCGTAGCTTCTGTATTTGGGCGGGTGTGATATGGTACGAGGGTTGCCTTTTATATTTCGGGATTAGAGAACAAAAACAAATATTGATCATCGAAAATCACTTTATTGTTTTTCAAAATATTCCCCATGAGGATCTATACACTTTTGCATGCGTTTGAACCAATTGTCGAAGCACTTTTGCCACTCTGATTGAGGTATCTCCAACGCATGCATTCTGAATGCAGCAACCGCTTCTTCAGGTGTCGAAAAACGTTGACCTCTCAGTTTGTTTTTTACGTACGGGAATAAAAAAAAGTCGTTCGGTGACAAGTCAGGACTATACGGCGGATGACCCATCAAATCGATGTTTTGGGTGCTCAAAAATGCAGTTGTCGCAGCCGATGTGTGAGAGCTCGCATTGTCGTGGTGAAGAGTGATCCGTCTTCGGCGGTTGGTTTTCCTGATTTCTTGGAAGACAACTGGCAAACAAATGGTTGTGTACCACTCAGAATTGACTGTTCTGCGTTGTTCTAGTGGTACGGTTGCGACATGTCCAGTTTTTCGAAAAAACAGGCGACCATTTGCTTGGAAGTACTTCGTGCGCGAACAACTTTTGTTGGATTTGGCTCATCTTGAAACACCCAGACAGTCGACAACTGTTTACTTTCGGGCTCATACGCGTAAATCCACGATTCATCACCTGTCACGATGTCATAGACGTGTTTCGAAGCACCGCGACCGTATTTTTGAGCATTGACAAATTGTGTGGGACCCAACGCGAACAAATTTTTTTGACAGTTAAATGTTTATGCAATATTGAATGTATGCTGGTCCCACTAATGCCCAAGGTTGTTTCAATCTCACGATAGGTCACATGACGATCTTCCAATATCAGTTCGCGCACAGCATCAATGGTTTTCGGAATAACAACTGATTTTGGACGACCTTCACGAAATTCATCTTGGAGTGAACTACGACCACGATTGAATTCACCATACCATCGATAAACACTGGTCCTTGATGGAGCTTCATCGCCAAAAATTGAATTAAGTTCATCCATGCACTGTTGCTGAGTTAATCCACGCCGAAAGTTGTAAAAAATAATCGCACGAAAATGTTGACGATTTAATTCCATTTTTGGGCCGAGATGAATCTTTTAAGTTACTGTAAACAACACAAATAGCGCTCGTATGTCAAAACGTTCTGAGTGCGTATAACCTCAAAAATGTCCAACTTTACGACAGAGCTGTCAATTGCCGGATTGCAACACTAGGGTTGCCAAATCCCGAAACATAAGAGGCAACCCTCGTACCATATCGGGCATGCATATGTGAGAGTGGGTCTGATTATTTGTTTGTAGATAAGTGATTTGACTTTGGGAGAGAGACCATTCGGTTTGTACATGACTTTTCTGCAGAGGTTCAGTTGGGTTGTGGCTTTACGAATCGTATTTTTAATGTGGGCGGAGAATGACAGATTGTTGGTAAAGGTTATACCTAGATACTTTAAGGTTTTGGAGGGTTTAATTATATTGTTATTTATTTTAATTCTGATTTTATTATGGCAGCGAATAGTGTTGTTTGTACAACTTGCGTTTCTGCCTTTAAAAACTATGAGCTGAGTTTTGTTTGGATTTAGTTGAATTCTCCACTTGGTAAAGTAGCCTGACAGGATTGGATCTGTTAATACAGTTTCTTGCCTGCTTGACAAGCTTGTTGCTTGAATAAATTAAGGTGTCGTCGGCATAGTTGAGCATTGTTGTATTGGGTAACAGTGGCTGCGGTGCGTCTGATGTATAAAGAAGGTATAGTAGTGGGCCGAGGATGGATCCTTGAGGAACTCCTGCGGTTATGCTATAAGTTGTCGAAAGAGTTGAGTTTATTTTCACCATGAGCTTTCTATCAGAGAGGTAAGTAGCGAGAAGTTTTGTGGAGTGGATGTTTGATCCATACATTGAATGAAGTTTGTATAACAGTCCTGCGATCCAGACACAGTCGAATGCCTTAGCTATGTCTAGGGAGACACATACCGTTGGCGATTGGTTTTGGAGGTGGGTCGTCACATCATGTGTCAGTTTTAAGAGAGCATGACAAGTGGGGTGTTGTGAGCGGAAGCCAAATTGAGAGTTCGGAATGAGGGAGTTATCCCTGGCAAATGAGAGAAGATTTTTGTAGATTTTACATTCAAGAATCTTGCTAAGCGAGTTTAGCTGCGATATCGGACGGAAGTTATCCGGGTACTTGGAGGGCGCAGATTTGCTAATAGGGACGATCACCGCTCTTTTCCAACTTTTAGGGAAATGTGAAGCGTTTATTATGTGGTTGAGAAGAACGAGAATCGGGAGCAAGTTGCCTGGGTGGAGTTCTTTTGAATAGGAGGTTAGGGATTCCATCTAGACCAGTCGATTTTTTATTGTTACGTGAAGTAATGACTTCGGATAGTTCTTCAAGGCTTAGGAATGTGTCGATTCCTACGGGGTGTGATGCTTTATTGGTTTCGGTGAATTCAGTAATAAATGGTGTGCGGGATGGCTCCAGTGAGCGTGGAATGTAATCGTTCACGATATCGTGGAAATTTGTTACTGGGGGGGTATCGTTTTGCTTATGAACTTTGCAGAAATGTTCAGCGAGACAGTTTGCTATATCAGTATCCGACTGGACGATGTTATTATTAGTTGGGTGAATAAGATAATCTCTTCGAGGCTTGAGTTTGCGACCCGTTAGTCTGTTTATGTTTTGAAATAGATCGCGATTTGGTTTGATACTGTTTAGGGTGGATGTGTAGGTCTGATTAGTGAAAACTTTTAGTTGTCCATTTATCATGGAGGTCAATAGCTGGATCTGTTGTTTAATAAAAGGTGAGTAGCTATTGTGCAATTTTCGTCGGAGTTGTTTTTTTATACGTAATAATTTTGTGAGTAGGTTGGGTAAGGGTTTTCCTAAGTGATTATGAGGAACGATAGTGGGAGTATGGCTGAAGAGAGCATTTCCCAGTGTTTGCTCTATTTGGGCCGCTGTTTGGTCAATTTGTGTAGGGGGCAGGTTAGAAGATTCCGGTAAAGAAAAATTTGAAAAGCTAGCAGCAATATCCTTATTGACTTTTTTCCAGTTTGTTTTGGTGAAATTTGGAATAGGATTCAGAGTGTAGAGTGGTTCAAGCGAGGGGATTTGAACCGAGGTGTGGACAGAGCCATGATCCGAAGGGAATGTGAAGGACACTGTGGGAGGATTAGATGAATAGCTATCTGTAGACTTTAGGAAGAAATCGATTGTTGACTTGGTTGAGCTGCAAATTCGAGTAGGTTGCAACGGGCAGTCTGCGTAGACATATGGATGAAGTCGGAGGAGATCAAGGAGTTGGCAGCCGTATTTGTTGCATTTGATGCCATTAAATGCAGTATGTCGTGCGTTCCAGTCTCCTCCTATTATGAAAGGTGGTGGCAGAGACTGTTGGATTATTTGTGAGATGTCTGCACTAGGGAAGTTTGGTTCACGAGAAGGGTGAATGTATATGGAGGACAAGACCAGTACTTTATTATTTCGGCAGAAAAGTTTAACAGCCGTGTATTCGACACTAGTTATATTAGCAAATCTAATCTCAGTAAATTGGAATTTTTTATGTATTAGGATTGAGGATGAGGGCCAGAGGTTCGTGGGTTGGACACAAATGTGTAATTAGGTATGTAGACTCGAGAAGTGGATTTCAGCCAAGTTTCTGAAAGCAGAAGAATATCTGGGGAGAACTTGTCAACTAACAGTCGGAGGTGTTGTCTACGGGTGTGGGAACAAATGGACCCTGAGTTGAGGGAGATAAGGGTTAAGTTATACGTTAAGGGAAAGGATGTGGGAAGTTATTAAATTTAAGATCTGACCTTTTTTTCCAATACGGAACTGTGTTTTAAGGTTGGTAGTTGTGTCTCCAGGCTCCTGATGTATCCCAAGATATCCAGGTTGAGAACGTTGGGGTTGGGTTGTTGAGATTTCGGGCAGCTACGGGAACTTTCCGTAATTTCTGCATATGATGTTCCTGACCCCATAAGATGGGATGGTGGTGGTGATAAGGGTTTCGTTGCAGCTGGTTTGGCCGTATTAGTTACCGTATGTAACGAACGTCTCTCCAGAATCCGTAGCTTTTCGGGGCATTGTGAAAAACTAGCTGGATGTGGGCCTCCGCAGTTACAGCAAGTTATGGTAATTTTTTTCGTGGATGTTGATCCATCGGCGTTTGTTTGCTGAATTATTGATGGTTCTGTGCCAGGCGGGTTCACTTTGCACTCTCCTGGTATATGATGTTCGGCACATTTTCCGCATCGTGCACTTAGGTGGCACGCAACTGCTAGGTGTCCTGATCCTTGACACCTTTTGCAATGGAGAATGCTCTGTTTATGTAGCTCCTCGATCGTGATTTTGTGTGTGAACAAATATTTTATTTGTTTAAGTTGGGTGACATCACCGTTCGGTGGGATCTGTATGATTCGCAAGCTCCTAATATTATTCTCCCTCATGTGTGGGGTTTGAAAGTAGTCCAATCTGTGGATTTTCATTGACGGGCATATCCTCAAGATTTCGAATGTAAGTTCCTCGGTAGTCCATGCTGGATCAATGTGCCTTATGATGAATGTTTTTGGTTTTATCTGGGCATGTTGGAATGTGAAGAACTCGTGTTTGTTCTCTGAGAGTTTTCTTATTGCCATGTCGTGATCCGTTAGAGTCATCGTCTTGATAGAGATCGAAGATCCTTTTGAGTCCGTGGTAAAATTTCTGTGTCCAAGGGCATTCTCAAGCGTCTTGATGACTTCTTTGGTACTATTAGGATTTTTAATATAAATTGGGGGTGGTCTCACCTTATTTGCAGATTTCTGTCCAACTGTTTGCCAGTGGTCTTCTGGTTTGTGGGTATCTTGGGGCAGTGGCGAGGTATTCGATGATGATGGGTTATTGTTGAATGTTAATGAGATGGGTTGGGAAGGAACTTCCTTCATGGGGACGTCGACATTGGTTTTGGTTTGCGCTTGAAGAGAGCGAATTTTTTCTTGTAGTTGTTCCATTTGGGCTGTTAGTATCCTTATTGTTTCCATCGCGTCATCGTATTTTTTGTGGTATTCGGTTGTTAGTTGAGTAGCCATTGTAGCTACTTTCTTCGGTGCGTTCAGAGGACTGTGAGTAGTTTTTTTCTTTCGTTTTTTAGGTAGCTCGGCAGTACTGGGGCAGCTGACCAGCATCTGCGAACGCAAACTCCGCATGCGGTCGCTGATTTTATGTTTTGGTTTACCAATTTTACTTAAATTTTAAAATGTCGCGCAGAAAGTTCTCAAAATTTTCCACTTAACACTATACACGATACACTATTGTTCGGCCACAGACCGTTCCTAATGACGGTCACACATTTATGTCTGCACGCGCACACGTGTTTTCTTTTCCCTTTTGTTTTTCACAAGCAGTAGTAGGACGCGTCTACACACTTCGACGATCGCAGAGAGAATGGGCGGACAACACTAATATTGAGATGTACATGGGAGAATAGGCAATTGTATTTATTTGGGATTCCTTTCCTTCGGAGATTATAGTCATTGATTGATACAATGTCATGTTTTTTGGTGGCAGTAAATAATATAAAACTTTAGAAAACAAATGATTAATTAATTAATAGTAAATAAAATAAAAATAAATATATCACTGTTTTTAAACTCATTTGGTACTTTTATTTAAATTGTATATTAAGGTAAGGGGATTGTTAATTTTGTCGGGAAGCTTGATTACCATGAGTTTGTTTTCTGTAAAAGTAAAATCTTTGCTTATATTAGATGTGGATATTCTAACAACAGGACTTTAATCAATGCTGATAAATTATCATTATATTTTATAATGCTAGATTTTAGAATGTACCTGTACCACACATTCTTATTGCTAGAGTTTAACACTACACGTATAAAGAAATTAGACCGATTATACAGGGCGGGTTGGGTTCAACAGTGAAAGTTTCATATAGTTCTAGGTATACAATAAGGGTTCTCACCTGTTTGAAAGGGAATAAAGTTTGCTGGAATAAAATATTTTCCTTCTTCAGTGATAAATCGAAATGGGTCGTACTCTTCAGGATTTGACCATTTATCTGGATTCATGTGTACAGCCCATAAAAGTGGGATTATCATTGTGCCTTTCGGGAACATGTAACCACTTAATGCCACGTCCTGCATAAAGAAAAGACGTGATATAAAAAAAAAGTTAATCATACAAAAATAACGAAAACTTCCAATAGATACAAAATTATGACAAACCCAAGTAATATACGTACATTTTCTTTTTAAAGCCATAGATTTTTAATAAAAACTTAAAAAATATTTATAGTATTGAAATGTAATTTTAAAATTGAGTCTTATCATCCTCTAATTGGCCGACTTAAGACACTTAAACTGTTGTATTTTTTTATAAGTTAATAATAATTTTTATTTAATTAACCTTAATTAATAATATTTAATCAACATTTAGATTTACAATGTAATAAATGTATCGAGTTCGTTGCGGAAAAGTAAATATCACAATGAAAACGTTATTCCTCTACACCGAAAAAATTGAAAGTATTAGAGAAATTTCTTCACAAAGCAGTCAAGTTGGGTGGATCGTGACGTATTTGGTAAATAGTGTTAGTATTCTTGGATGGGGCCATTAAAAACATATAGCAGAAGCGGTTGATAAATTATTTCTCAAGAGATTATTACATGTCGCCACGTCACTCTTGTTCATCTATAAGTATACGTTAATAATTATAATATTCCCTTTAATGAATACGCCGCCATCAAACATTCTGATTGAGATAACATTTGAATCTCATATGCAGGGAATTATTTTTTCACAAAGTAACTTGATCTGTCATCCCTAGCATGGTAGCATTTACCGTCAGGTCAACATACAATGCTTCCGGGTTCAAATATATCAAGACATTTAAGCTGTTTGAGTATCAGAAGTACCTTGACAGAAGTATATTTTTCTAATCGCCTTTAACTGCAAAGTTGATCACCTTGCTTTGTTTCACTAGAGATATTAATCTTCAAGCACATCGACTTTGAACTTTTAAGATACTAGTTTTAAGTTATGAGTGTTTGCTGAAGTTTTATGAAGTTCACTGACCAGCTTATAAAATGATACAAATAATGTGAATGTATTTCAGAGGTTTATTTTAAGTAACTTGCCTATGCCCATTTCACCAACAGAGAAGGCTTAAGCTCGTAAAAAAAGAACCTACTTTCGTTAAGGGCCATTATGCAGCCCAATTGGAAACGTAATCCACTTTTCTTCAAATTACTTAATCGAGTATTACGCTTGTGATTACGTGCTAAGTACGCAATTGGAAATCGAATGTTTGTCGCCTAAGTGAAAGCCACTAAGTAGCTGGTGTGAGGACAAGATGGGGCCGACCTCCTCTATATGAAAGACGTTACCTCATCTCTAACGAGGACTTTCTTGTGATCTTAAATATGTAGTTTGAATTTCGATCTTTGGCTGCGGAAGGCAGAGTGAGACGCTTTAGATTGAATGGCAGTCGGGAACCGAACAATTAGTCTGTTTAATCATCCACGATGCTCAACATCTGTCAAATCGATTTATACACATGTCCATGTGTTCAATGTCGGTACATATAAACAAGAGCTACTTTTTCATCTTGAAAGTTGAAATTGTTCCGAAGTCAATGCCGGAGTTCAACAGTCGATAAATGCCATAGTATCACGTAGTAAATTTTTGCAAGTCAGTCAACCGCAACGGATTTTTGTAACAACTTGATTTAAGTTATTCCGTTGGTTCATAATTATAACTACCAACATTATTCGAACTTCTTATAACTTTTAAAAATGGTAAAATAAAAAAAACGAAACGCATAGTAACAAGCTCGTTTCTTTTATCGGGACAAATATCAAATGATTAGTAGCAACTGCTCGACAAAACAAATGAGAGAAATGGTGAGTGTAGACGACTTGTATATAATATTGCTCTCAGGAAATGTGAATTTATAACTCTGGGTCAGTGTCCTGAGATATTATCAGATAATTGTTTGAGTTGTTTTCGAACAGTGGCGAATTGTAGCGCTCCAGAAAGATTAGTGCGGAAAAAGAGTTCAACAGTTTTCCCATTTTGTAACGAATGTAGATGATGAGAGAAGGTATTGCAATTTCATGGGATGCGTCGGATTGCCCTATCGGGTGCGAATAAATTGAATTACTTGGAATGATGTCACGAAACTCCTTGAAACCCCAAAGAACTTACTACAATTTATGAACAAATCACTTATGACAATTTGTTTCTTTGTTGTTGCTTTTATAACATATCCTTCGTTACAACTAAAAACGACGACGAGAAAAAAACACTTTTGATAATACATACACCTGGACCAGACATTTTGATATAATGAGTACTGCTGTTTGGTGATTTTCTCTTTAGCGCTTATTATTATTATTATTTATATGGTTGTATGAATCCGGACGTTCATGACCTCACTGACCCGGCTACGCCATCGTTCCCTGTCATGTGAATTCTTTTTCCACGCCTTCTGATCCGATCTCCTCCAAGTCGCGCCTTACAGTATCCTCCCATCGTCGTTGCGGTCTTCCCACCAGTCTCTTTCCCGTTGGTTTCTCGTCAAGAGTTCTAAGTTCGGCTCTGTCGTTGGCCGTTCTTGCTACATGCCCGATCCATCTTAAACTTCGCGACCTGATTACTCTAACTATTGTAGGCTTGGCGTATAGCTCCAATTCGCGATTGTGGAGTTTCCTCCATTGTTCTGCATCTTCATCTTATCTACCGCCAAAGATACTACTTAAAACTTTATTCCCGAATACGCGTGTCCGTTTTCTTCTCGTTTTCTAAGCGCCCATGTCTCTGAATCGTATAGAGCAATCGCCTTAATTATGGTTCTGTGGAGTCGTTTAACTAAGCACCAAGCACGGGTGCGGATTCAGCTAACTACCACGATATTGTTCCTCCGAATACACCGAAAACTATTCACAAAACTCCGTTGTTGCGAAATACGAGCGGACACAGACAACAAACAAATAAATTTCGAAAATCGTATATAATCCTTTATTATTTCAATAATATAATAAATACACAGGACTTAATTCAAGTGGTTGAATACGGAATTCAATAGAAGATTGTTCCCAATATTACTGAGGATAAAATGATCCGTACTGTTATTACTAGTTTTAATGTTTTGTTCTTTTAACATTCAAAAGCACACGTAACTCTGGTACACGCACGATAGCGATACTTCAAAGTGAAGTAAAAAAGAAAAACTTCGACACCGATGAAAAGACTCCATTCTCAGCGCGTGTGTGCGGTTAAACTGTGAAAATCTCACTGGCCTGACTCCATAAAAATTGGTCCAGCCTCCGGCGATTGTGATGGATTTCCACCGCCCACCATCGCAGGAGAAACATCCCTTCCGACATGCATGACCAATGGGAGCCGATCAGCATCCCGTTGGAAAGTCCATGCACAATATCTTTTCTTTGGGAACGAATGTCTTCCCATTGGAAGGCAGGACAAACGAACGCGCATCGAAACGAATAGATGGGAGATGTGCAACTGGGTAAACATTAGCATTGGAGGGTATATTGAATCATCATCATCATCATCGGCACTACAACCTGGAACCGGTCTTGGCCTTATTTAGCAAGTCCTGAGGCTTGTTAAATTTTCCATAATGATTTGTTTTTTCCGGGCAAGGTCATTAGTCTTGCGCCAGAGGCTCCCCGACGGGGAATCGAACCCCGGTCTCCCGCGTGACAGGCGGGTATACTAACCAGTATACTATTGAGGAGCTAGGGTATATTGAATACCGAAATGTAAATCCAATGCTTAAGCGCTAAAATGCGGCTTGTTGGAACAAGCCAATAAAAATACATTAGGAATATCTAAGCAATGGTGATCCGTGATAATTGGATGCAGCTGCATGGGCATCGATTTGCATGATATGCTCGTGGGGATCGATAATTGCTTGAGAAAAACAAACAGAAGAATTTCCGTGAGTATGATAGCAATGAATTGCGATAAGGGGACTGCAGAAGATTTCCCAATGGTTGGCAATGGACATGGGT